>VXAA01002847.1:6210-22499 GCA_013399115.1 Anseranas semipalmata
CACGGGAGGGGCTGGGGGCGAGGCCCGGGGAAACCCGGGCTGAAGCCACTTTGGTGCCGGGGGGACGTCCAGCCCCGATGCGGAGCCAGCAGCTCCCGGGCCCCAGCAGCATGCGTGAGCTCGGGGGGCCGCGGGCTGGCACCGGGCCCGTCACGGTACGTGGCCGGCAGTAGCCGTGGTCAGCATCGTCCTGCGCGTCTTTGTGGGTGGGAAACGCGTCTTGAGGCATTGCGTTTCTCGGTGTCTAAACACCGTTGTTTCTTGCAGGGTGGCAAACTCCATTCGAAGAGTGTTCATAGCAGAAGTTCCCATTATAGGTATTTCCTTTTACTTACGGTTTTGCCTGGTGATGGTCATGGTTCCTTGGGCTGCTACCCCAGCTGCGCTCATCAGTTCCCATCTGTTTTCTCCTCCAACTTGCCTTAAGCTCCCCTGGATGGCACCTGACATTTAGCTAGCACTGCTGGATGTAACGTGTGGGGCTAGTGCCGTCTCAGCTTCACTGTAGTCTCTGCTATTTTCTGTGCCCTTGTGAACTGCTTGGCTTTTACCTGCAGAAATACTTCTCTGCTTGTTTCTTTTTTCATTGCAGCTATTGACTGGGTCCAGATAGATGCCAACTCCTCTGTGCTCCATGATGAATTCATCGCCCACAGACTGGGTGAGTGCCTGACAAGTTAGAGGAGGGAGGGGGAAATGGCATGAAAGGCTAACATACAGCAAAGCAGAGGTCGTGGGCAAAATTTGTCTTGCGACTGCTAAAGCACCTTTGTCGTGAGGCTGCTATTCCTCAGCTGGTGTTGGCAGGAAGGCCAGCGCTCCCATCGTCTTACTTAGACATGTCTCTAATTGCCGTCTTTCCACAGGTCTCATTCCACTCACCAGTGATGACATTGTGGATAAGATGCAATATTCCAGAGTGAGTAAAGCAAAGCATCTTGGGTACTTATTGTGGTGGTGGTGGTGATAGGTGCCTGATCTGGTGGGAAATGCTACAAATTCTTGCTGCAAGCGCTTTGGCATAAAGGTTTTGATCCACATCTGTCCCAGGACTGCACATGTGATGAGTTCTGTCCAGAGTGCTCTGTGGAGTTTACCCTTGATGTCCGGTGCAATGAAGACCAGACTCGGCACGTCACATCCCGTGATCTCATCTCCAACAACCCCCGTGTCATACCGGTCAGTGTAATCTATCGGTCAGCGAGTTCCCTCTCTACATTCCTGTTGAGGCTGGGGTGGCTAACATATGGGATATGGACAAAATAAGGTCTTGGAGAATGTTTCACACTGCCTTAAAGCCCCATTTAAAATGTAGTGGGAACACAAAGTAGGAACATTTGCAGAAACAGCAGCGTGTGCCAGTGCCCTTCTTTTTGTTGCCTTGTCCTTCACTTGTTGTCTGATGACATCTGAAAACAGTATGGCCTTGTTAAAGCCTCGTCCTCGCTTCATGGGAAGCTTTGGGTGCAGCCCATCCGTCTTGCCTTGAACGCTCAGAGTGCGTGCGTTTGTGTCCTGCTGTAGTGCCGCTGCATTCTCCTGCCCACTTGCTGCCAGGGCTCTGGCAAGGCCAGCCCCTTCGAAGGCTTGGCAGCAGCCCAGAGGCCTCCGGTTTTCTGATTCTTGGATCTAAGTGTGGCAAGGTGTGAGGAGCCTGGGCCAGGGCAGTGCTGCCAAATGGCTCTTGCCCAGTCACCTTGGGGAGGGTTGGCAGAGCCAAAGGAGAACAGATGCAGAGGGATGTAATGGAGAATGTTTGAAAAAGCTGTCGGCTGGAGGGGCCCTGCTCTGAGGCTGCATCCGGAGGTCACTGCGACCCAGAGGCTGCTTCTGGTGGCACAAAGTGAAGCTGGTTCCAGAGTCTGCCTGATTAAAGGGTTAGATATAGTTTGCTGTCTCTTTCTTGCTTCACCTGTGGTGCCGTGAGTGCTATGTGTCACCTTGTGTATTGTGACTGGACTGTGTTGCAGAACCAAGCAGCTGCACTGGGCCCACATTGTGACCCTCTCTATCCTGGGAGGGAGCAGGCTGGTGGAGTGGGATATCACATACTGAGCTGCAGCTGTCTAAATTGACCTGATTTCCATTAAATAGGGTGGGCTGAGTTTGTTGCTGTAAGTCACTCTAGAGCGGCTCTCTGCAGTCTCTCATTTTTGCAGGCAATTGTCATTTGATGTCAGGAGAAAAGTTGATGTTGCTGTTAGTTCACTTGCTTTTGTTCTCCTGCAGGTAACATCTCGGAGCAGAGACAATGACCCCAATGACTATGTGGAGCAGGACGGTAAGTGGTGTTTCACTGGGAATAAGAACTGTAGGAGGAAATGGATTTTCCTTTCAGTCTCTTTGAACACATCCTTCATTTACTAGTCATGTAACCCTAAGGCATGTGTAAACCTGGAGCTGACATCTAAAGTTGGCAGTTGAGAGACACCAGCATCAGTGGGGTTAGCATTTTATGTTAACACCACTTAAATGTTACGCCCAGATCTAATGTTCTGTGTCATTTCATCCTCATTTCTTGTCTGCCTTGTCAAACTGGCGTGTGCTTTTCCATAGACATTCTGATTGTGAAGCTGCGGAAGGGCCAGGAGCTCAAGCTGCGAGCCTATGCCAAGAAGGGCTTTGGCAAGGAACACGCCAAGTGGAACCCCACAGCTGGTGTAGCCTTCGAGTACGACCCAGACAATGCGCTGAGGCACACAGTGTACCCCAAGCCAGAGGAGTGGTATGTCCTAGTTGACTAAAACAGGTCTAGGTTGGCCATGTTTAGGGTGAAATATGTAGTCTTAAGGTCAACCTAGGATATCTAGTACAACAACAGCTATAATAATAGCCTAGAACTTAAGCCTGATACTTAAGGGCTCCTAAACCTAAATGCTGGGGCATCTCAGTGTTTTTATTTCTGTTTCACTGCTGCTGGCCATCTGGGATAAGCTAAGGCTGGGTTTGTTTGGAGGGACTTTAAAAGATTGTCCAGAAGGCATGTACTTTCCACCATCCCCTGAAGTGCTCCTACACAACAGTCGCAGTACTCTGGGGTTGGAGAATGAAGAGCATGTGAGTAACGAACAGGATCCAGGAAAAGCCGACCATGTAAAGCTGATCCATCCACTCACCTGCATTAGAACCAGTGCCACCAGAAAAGCATGTAAGGTGTTAGTAATTGTGGTTACTGGACATTGTCGCTTACCAACACAGATGTACAAATTGGAGAGGTCAAGACTGGTGGCAGCCTGGGCTGCAGTGATCATGTTGTGGTAGAATTCACAATCTCAAGGGATATGGGCTAGGCGAACAGTAAAGTCAAGACCCTGAATTTTAGGAGGGTGAATTTTCTGTTGTTTAAGGAATTAGTGGGTGGGGCCCCCTGGGAAACTGTCCTCATGAATAAAGGAGCAGAAGATTGCTGGCAGCTCTTTAAGAACATGTTTCTTAGAGCACAAGAACTCTCAATTCCCATTTGTAAGAAGTCAGGCAAGGAAGGCAGGAGAACAGCATGGGTGGGTAAGGACCTCTTGGTCAAACTAAAGTGCAAGAAAGAAATGCACAGGCAGTGGAACCAGGGACATGTATCCTGGGAAGAATATAGGGATGCTGCGCAGATGCATAGAGATGGGATCGGGGAAGATAAGGAATTGGCTGGATGGCCACATCTAGAGAGTTACAGTCAACAGCTCAATGTCCAAGTGGAAAACAGTAAGGAGTGATGTCCTTAAAGGGTCCATACTGGGACCAATACTGTTTTATATCTTGACTAATGACATAGACAGTGGGATTGAGTGCACCCTCAGCAAGTTTGCAGATGACACTGAACTGAATGGTGCAGTTGACATGCTAGAGGGAGGGGATGCCATCCAGAGGAACCTGGACAGGCTTGAGGAATGGGCCCATGTGAACCTCAAGAAGTTCAACAAGGCTAAGTGCAAGGTGCTGCACCTGGGTCGGGGCAATCCCCAATATCAATACAGACTGGGGGATGAATGGATGGAGAGGAGCCCTGAGGAGAAGGGCTTGGGGATACTGGTGGATGAGAAACTNAGGAGGGCCATGAGGATGATCACAGGGCTGGAGCACCTCTCCTATGAGGATAGGCTGAGAGCTGGAGTTGTTCAGCCTGAAGCAGAGAAGGCTCCAGGGAGACCTCATTACAGTCTCTCAATATATAAAGGGGGCTTATAAGGAAGACGGAGAAGGACTTTGTACTGGTTGCGACAGGACAAAGGATAATGGTTTTAAACCGCAAGAGGGTAGATATAGATGAGATATAAGGAAGAATTTTTTCATGATGAGGGTGGTGGGACACTGGATGAGGTTGCCCAGAGAAGTGGATGCCCATCATTGGAAGTGTTCAAAGTTGGGATCGTATGGTGCTTTGAGCAACTTGATCTAGTGAAAGATGTCCCTGGCCATGGTAGAGGGTTTGGATTGGGTGATCTTTAAGGGTCCCCTCCAACCCAAACCACTCTTTGATTCTGCTATTTCAGCCCTGGGCATAATTTGGGTCACTAAGTGATCGTGAGCATGCCTGTCACTTCTCCTTGCACAGACTGCTCCTGTACGGGGGTGTCAGTCAAGCCAGTCACTTGGTTGTAGCTGCACACTGGGTGGACTGGTTTGTGACCACCCCTTCTCCCCTCCCTGTGTGGTGTCGCTGGTGTTTTATCTCACTCACTTTTACTTTTTTTTTCCTGCCACTCCTTCCTGGTTTTCCTTCCACGCACAAGTTGCGTGCAGTTCATGGTGAGGTTTGAGGGACCCACGCTAGGTGTAAGAGGTTGCTGTGAGGGCAAAGCATGGAAGGTTAGGTTGCAAGGCTGATTTTGCATCCCTGTCTGTCTGAGGAAGCCCAGTATGCGTCTCCGATTTCAGTTGTAGGTTTCCTCACTCCAGAAGCATGAGCTCTGGCAGCTGGGTTTTCCTGTTTGGCCCTCTCGTCTTGCCTCCTCTGCTCTAACATACCATCCTGCACTGATAGCATGCTGTGTCTCATCTAGAACTGACATGGTTTTGCTTTTGGAAGGCTGCTGCATGGTTTTGGCCAGGGTGAGGACTTCACCTAGCAGCACTTTACTATCAGTAGATACCTGAGCTGCTCCTGGTTCTGCGCCCCAGTGACCACCTAGCAGACATCCCATCAGAGCACACTGGAGCCAGCAGCAGAGGGAGGAACCAAGTGCTTTAGCCAAGGCAGGCTGCGAGCAGGAACTAGAGAGGAGAGCGGGCAAGCTGCTGTAACTGCAGGGCAGCAGTCAGAGCTGTGCTCAAGGTCAGGAAGACCTCAGTGCAGGAGGAGGATTTGGTACAGGGACTGTAGAAGCCAGGGCTGAGCAAGTGGGACCAAAAGCCTGAGCAGAGCTGCAGCTGGACAGGAGGCTGCGCAGCAGAAGGGGCTCAGCGGGCTTTCCTCCTGTCACCGCAGGCCCTGCATTGCCAGGCTTGACTCTGCAAATGGCTGTGAGTGGCAGCAGGCCAGCAGTGGGCTGTCATCCTTCCACACTGTCCATCTGAGCCTGGGCACTCGAACCCATTGCAGAATGTGGCCTTACTTACATTGTCCCTTCCTAAGGCAGCTCTCAGTAAACAATTTTCTCCGAGGGCAATTAGCGTAGATTTCACACGGCAGCCAAATTGCCGGGGGGGTTCTGTCACAGAGATCCTGTGCTGCGAGGTTTGCGCTCAGGAGACTTGAGAAGCCTTTTGTCACAGAGGGTGGAGTGGCAGGTAAGTCCGTAACATTCATGGAAAGGGCTGAGATCTGCCTGTGGCAATCCCAGGCCTGTTTTACTGATGGAAGGAGCAAAACCCTGCTTGGCTTTGATGGGTTCTGTAGGGCTCATCCGTGGGTCTGGTTCAGTCAGTCTGGGTGAGAATGGGATGTGCCAGGTGTTTGGTTTCTTCAGGAGCTTGTCAGGACGATACCCTGGGATCTGCAGTGGGAACTAGGCTGGCTGGTAGTGCAGGAGATCTGGAAATGGGCATTTTCCTTAGCACTGGTGATCTGCACATGTGGACTGAAGCTGGGTTTTGAGAATGGCCAGCTACAGACCAGGCTGGACCAGTTGTGGCAAGACAGTGCACAGCCAAGGAAGCTGCTGCTTGCCAGTTTTATTGGTCAGGAGCACGTCAGAAGAGTTGATGTGCAGGACTGGCCTTTGTGACAAGCAGTTTTGGGGGTGGAACTTGAGAGTTTTGAAACTGCCAAATGATTTGTGGCAGCTAAATTGCATGGAAATTCAGTTGATTGTCTGGGTCGTAGATTTGATGCTTGCAAAGCAAGAATGTCTCTGTGATGTGGAATTTAAAATTAGGATTTCAAATAATTTTAGGCTTCATTACAGTAAAAATATGTAAAAACATATTTGTAAAAATTCTCTGCTTTATTTTCTGTAATGCTAGATATTAAGTCTTTGACACTGATGAAGTGACAGGCAGGTTTTGGAATAATGCTTTGAATCTTAACAGACACATGCCATGCAGGCTGAGTTACTGGATATGCTTTCTTTTGGGGCATGGGATGTCACGGTCTCAGTTCAAGAGAGTTTGGGCTTTTGGGAGACGTCGGTGTTGCAGAAGACATCCCTGGCTGCGTGGCTGAGCCGGTGTACCTCAGCAGTGAGGCGTTTCCCCATCTGGGTGGCCCAAGGCAGTTGCTAATGCAGATTCCTTTGGTGGCAGACTGGGCTGTGTCTTCATGAACCTGGCGTTTCATGCAGGGTACCCGGAAACAGTTTTTGAGAGGTTCTTGACAAAATCTCTGCAAAAGTTAGAAGGTCACGAAAGAAGTGATGATTGCTGTTGGAGCTGCCTGTTCACTGATGATATGTATTTCTTTCCAAGTTCATCTTACTCCTAGTGAAGACAATACAGAGACAAATGCCTCAGCTATCCAAGGATAGTTATTATTTTTGTTTTGGTTTTACATATTCATTGTTTTTTGAGGCTGTTGGCAGAGCACTGGAACACAGCCAGACTCTCAAAGCAGCTATCATGGTGGAAACAGTCTTGTTCTCTGTCCCATTTTCAGTCATGGGCGGTGTTGCAAGTAACATGAAGACCCAGGTCCATTAACACTTTATCTCTCTGAGTAGTTTGTTGCAGATGGAGGATTTGTTTGGGAAGTGCAATTTTATTTAAGATGGCTAATGGCAGGGTGCTAGGATCAGCCTTTCTTGACCTCACTGGGACAGAGGGAAGCCAGCAGGAGACCTTGATGGGCACAGGCTTTTCTGTGCTGACTTCTCAGACTGCTCAAGGCTTTGGATTTTCTCGCATGGATTAAGTGCTTCCAACAGTCTCTCCAGTGTGATGCCCTGGAAGCCAAGAAATGTAGCAGGTAGAAAGATATAGTGTGTTGGCCCAGCTGATGTCTGTGGTACTGCAGTGATTTTGGTAGTGATGTGTATAGAGGTTTGGAGGTGCAGGATGGGGCTCACTGATGTCTGATTGTTTTCTGCTAGGAAAAATCCCATCTCAGCTGTGCAGCAGAGACGGTGCTGGTGTGTTTTCCTGGCCAAGTGAAAAGCAGAAACCAAAGATAGCATAGATATGCAGGCTCCATAAACACAGACCCTTCAGGCATTGTCATCGCTTTGCTCTTAGCAGCTGCCAGACTGTGCCAGTGCAGTGGATGGAGCCATCGTACCTCTGGCAAGACTCGCTGAGCTGGGGCAGAGCAGGACCAGTCCTGTCCCTCCAGTGCTGCTCAGAGAGGCAGGAGCTGGGGCTGGCGAGTTGCTCCAGCTGTCGGAGATACAGTGCAGCGTTGCAGCAGTGCAGCAGCACATCTCACTGAGAGACCTGTTTTGTTTTGTTTTGTTTTGTTTTTTACCCTGGTGCTGGGACCTTTGGACAGTGATAACTTGCACATGGAGTCAACATGGCTGGGATTGGTTGTGTCAGGATAGCAACCTCCTGAGCTTGGAGCCAGCCGGCTCAGCTCTGCAGGTAGATAGAGCACCAGATAGAGCAGCTCTAACCCATTCTCTCATGCCTGTAGCAGCAAAGCACAGGAAGGGCAGCATGGGGCCAGCCTGCTTGCACCATGAGCTCCGTGTTTGATGATCCCAGTGCTGGGTCGTGGTGGTCTTGCACACCTCTTGGGGCTGCAGCTGAGCACAGGTTCAGTTAGGAACAGGGATCGGTGACCATGTGGCAATGATGAGGAGCTAGGAAGAGCAACATGGATTTGAGCTTTTTTGCATGACTTGATGTTTGATAGCTGCTTCTTTGTCTTCTCCTTTATCTGCTGGATCATCAAGGCATTGCTTGCTCTGCCTCTGAGTGCTTGTGTGCTGTGGGGCCAGGTGCTCTAGAGTGTGGGCTCTGTGCTGACCTTCTCTGCTTTTTGATTCCAGGCCTAAGAGTGAATACTCGGAGATTGATGAGGAGGACGCTCAAGCTCCATACGACCCCAATGGGAAGCCCGAGAGGTAGGAAGCTGAATGCGCTCCCACTGCTGGGAGATGGGGGGGATCCTGCTGGGTGCATCGCTTTGTCTGTTGTTGATGTGAGTCAGATATGCTGCGCTGAAGTTTGCCATCCCAGGGAGCTGGTGTTCCCTGAAAAGCAAGGTAGGAGTTGCAGTTAACTGGTAATATGCCCAGGCCCGGCAGGTTTCTCCCTCTGGGAGATACTAGATGACTCTTCTGAGTTTATATTATCAAGTAGGTCATTGCAGTATTTGGTGAAGTGTGAGGCTTGGGGAGGAGACGTCTTAGGATGATGCTGAAGACAACGATGTCACCAGCACGTGCAGTATTTTTTCACCCGTGTGAGTCTCTCATCCTCAGATTGCTGGTGCTACCCCCTTTTCCAGGTGATTTGCACTGCAGGAGTGCCTGCAGCCAGCCAGCCAGTCTTATCTCCCCAGTGCAGCTTGCACGTCACAGAGCTGGGTAGGGAAAATCTCACAAGTGCTCTTGCAGCCTGGAGGGTCATGAGTGTTGGTGTGAGCTCTGTGTGGGTCTGTGTCTGCTGTTGTAGAGGTGCAGGGCTGGCTGGTGCCCAGCTGGGAGGTGAGTGATGCTGATGGTTGGGACTCCCAGCAGATCTCCTTGCAGTGGGTCATGATGGGCTGGAACTGCTCTGTGGGTGCTCTCTGGTTTTGCACCTCCACCCAGAGCAGGTGGTAACTTTTCCCCCCTGACTTATAACCTCAGGTTTTATTACAACGTGGAGTCTTGTGGCTCTCTGCGCCCAGAAACCATCGTTCTCTCTGCACTGTCCGGCCTGAAAAAGAAACTGAGTGACCTCCAGACCCAGCTGAGCCATGAGATCCAGAGTGATGTCCTCACTATAAACTGAGGTGGCCCCTTGCAGGGGCAGGAGCGATGCAGAAGGTTCCTGCCTCTGCCTGGCAGCACCCAGGGCTAAGGCTTTTGCCTCCCCATCTCCCTCTGCCTTTCCTGGCCCAGCTCTGCTGGTCAGTGACACCTCTTCCCTGGCTCTCCCTTCCCACAGAAAAGCCATCATGACACAGAGGGTGAAAGAGGAAGAAATGTGTGAATGTCTTCGCTGGGATGGGGATGGGCTTTGTCTCTAAGTGAACCCAGAGTTTTGACTCTGGCCACGTGGCATTTGGGATTGGGAAGCGCATAGCTTGGTTACACAACCCTGTCTTATTTGTATGTCCATTCCTTACCATGCTGAATAAAGCCTTACCCCCCCTGTGTTCAGTTATCCCTGAAAGCTGGTCTGGGGCTGCAATACGAGATGTCACATCATTTAGTTCTCTCCAGTAGACATTAATTTAATAAGAACTGCTTTGAAGGGAGCATTGCTCTCTACTGCTGATTGCTGCTCTTGATGTTATATTACTAAGGAGACCAGAACCCCCTCGAGCAGGTAGCCCTGTCATTTACAGTTCCAGCACTATGTTTAAAGCAAATGTTTGAGGCTGGGCTGGTAAGAGACATGCTGCAGAGGGCAGTGCAGCAGGGGAGCCCAGAGGGGCCAGGGAGGCTGAGTTGTGTTTAAAGGCTCCTTTGGAACAGACTCTACCCATGTGCTATTTAATCTTTATGTTAGGAGCTGGGGTTGGTGGGAGTCTATCGTTAGTAACCCCTAGCTGGCAGCTTTGACCATGCTTACAGCCTACAAGGTACGAGCTGGCTCGTGTTCTGGGCTAGAGCTTGGAGCACATGCCGAGCCATGGCAGTGGCTGAAGGGCTCCAGGGATGGCTCAGTCACCCCTTCTCCCCTTCCTTGGTGCCCAGCAGGACTTGGGATGAGCTTCTCGGTGAGATTTTGCTGGAGAGAGCGGGACCTGCGTCTTCCTTACCTGGGTGGCTGATGGGGAGGGCAAGGCAGGGACTTGGGGCCCAGGTGAGGGGATGGCTTGGGTGCAGGGACATGCGCTGCTGCTCCCACTGGGCTGGACACACAGCCTGAGTTAACGCTGCTTTTCCCTCTAGGGAAGAACTGCTGAGGCTGGGCTGCTCACGGTGTCCCTTGGGCCATGGCTCTGCCATGTCTGGTCCCCACAGCATGGACAGGTGGCTCAGGCTCTAACCACGGAGGGCTGTGGAGCCCCGGCTGGTGTAGCTGCCACTCCTCTTGACCTGAGACCACACAGCCAGGGCAGCACTAACTGAATTGGCACAATGCTGGGAGAGCTCAGAGTTGGTACAGCTGGAAACCACTTCTCCCAGGGATGCAGAGAGCCAGCGTTGCCCTGGGGTGGCCCTGGGCAGCTGGAGGAGAGGGGTGAAAGCAGGATGCTGGCGTCCTGCTTTACCCATGGATTGCTGGTGGGGGGATACAACTTGCTACACCCATCTTCCCACCCCAGTGCTTCCAGGGTTTTATTTGAAATGTCCTTGCAGTCATTGGAGGCAGAACAAAGCTTTGAGCCAAACACGCTGCCTGTAGCATTAGAAAAATCTCCCCTGATTAGCATTTTTCTCCCTCTGGCATGCGATACTCCAACTTGTACTTCCTGAGCATGTTTGGATGGAACGGACAAACAGGAAGGGTGGATAAGGGTTGTTTATTCATTGAGCAATTCCTTTAAAAAAAAGGGGGCGGGGGAAGAGAAAGAATACCCAAACATTTTTGGTAGTAAACGTTAAATCTTTTCCAGATGAGGTGTGTAGCCAGGAAAAGACAGCAGGTTACACCTCTCACCCGAGGGAGGACGTGCTGCTGGGCGGTGCTGGAGTGCCCAGGGACCCAGCCGCTCTGCTGAGCACAGGGAGCAGCCTGGCTTTGGCCTACGGCCATGCCAGCAGCTCCCCAGCCTCATCCACAATCTACACAGACCCAAGACACAGTATTTACAGGCCACAGACCACAGGTTCCCACATCACAATGCTCCCTGCCCCCAAAGCACAGACCTGGAGCTTTCAGGGAGGAAATAAAACCACCAACCAAACAAACGAGACCAAAAGACAGGAAAGAAACACCGAGGTTTGTACTGCAATAAAAAGATAGCCCTTCTAGAGGAGGTCAATAAATAGGAGAACTAGAAAATCAAGTGCTTTTGAGTTCAATACATTAAGCCCAGCTCCCCCTGTGCAAGGTCTTTCACCCGTTCTCACTGTGCCCGCTGGCAGCAGCAGCAAGGAGGGAGTGAGGATGAGTGAAACGAGAAGGGTGTGCAGCTGAGAAATGTGGCTGTTCCCCACCTGCACCTCCTGGAGGGGCCTGGGGGGTGCCTCTGCTCAGGGACTTCTTTATTTCCACAAAGCTGCCCCTTGAGGGACGGCTGCTACTGGCCAAAACCAGCCCCTGGGTCACCCATGGCCCGTTCTGCGCAGGTAAATGGGAGCATGGCCAGGGGCATGTGCATGGGGAGGGGGGATCCAAGGGACCAGGGCTCGGCTCACCCCGGCAGCCCCTGTCCCAGCATGTGCTGCCCTCTGTGTACGCAGGGCCTTGGTTCAGAAGGAAAACCAGTTTCTCCTGAGACATCTCGATTCTACAGCGAGTGTTCAAATCTCTTTGAGAAGTGCAAAAATCAGCCCAGTGCTGCCTCATGCAGCAGCCCCGCAGGGCACGGTTGGAACACGTCGGGCTGGCGCAGCCGCCTGCTTTCCCATGGCAGGCCGTGCTCCAGCCTTCCTGCACGCAGAAAATTGGCCGCGTTTCTTCAGCACCCCACCTCTTTTCCACTTCCCAGCTGTGTTCTCGAGAGTCAAAAATCTCTGAGCATCTTCCCAAGGTCTCTTCGGTGGCTATGAAGTTTGCAGTTGTGTGAGAAGGAAAAAATCTCTTACTGTATAATACGGATATGCTATATATATTTAAAGTCACTTAACACAGAGCCAGCTGTCACCTTCTGTAACTTCAGGCCAGGGTGAGAGCCCCTGCTGCCAGCACCCAGTCCCCAAGGGGCTCGGCCCAGAGGATGCCCTGACTCAGTCTCCCTGCAGCGAGGGGCTTGGCCCCTCTCTGAGGAGTGGGCGGCTTCCCAGGTCCCGGACACCCCCAGAAAGACAAAGGGACTGTGGAGCACCGGGATGGGAACCAGTGGAGCCCTCATGCGCCCTGCTGCGGCCACAGTCCCCACACCGCTGGCTCATGGGGACGATTTGGACTCCCTGCTCGCGGGCTTGTCACTGTTGGAGGGCTTTGGCTTCAGCAAGATGAACCTGTTGAGGAGGTCGGTGTCCGAGCTGGTCTGGGCGCCCGCATACGCCTCCCCTAGGGATGAAGCACAGTGTGGTCTTGCACAGGGAACACGCTGGGGCTGGAGGAGCCACAGGTTCCCAGTGGGTCCCTGGCAGGGCACAGGGGGATGCTCACCAGCATAGCTGGAGGACTCGGCCATGTTCTGCGAGCCGGTGATGTGGTGCCAGTAGGCGCTGCGGGGCAGCATGGTGGTGGGGGTGCAGGGGTAGGAGAAGTGCTCAGTGCCCTTGTTCAGCAGCTGCCATGGACAAGAGGGGGTGAGTATGGCATGCAGCACCCCAAGCCCACCCCAGCAGGGCACGAGCTGCCCCAAAACCACCCTCTTGGGAGGCTGACGCAGCCCGCAGTGGCCTTGGGGCCACGGCTCACCCTGACATTCTTCTCCATCTCCAGCAGGACCCTCTTGTGCTGCTCGGCGATGGCCAACGTGGCGCTGTGCACACGCTGGTAGATCTGCTCACCCTCCTGCGTCTGGAAGGTGTAGAGGCCCTCGCCTGCATCGCACATCCTGCAGGGATGGAGCGCGGGGCATCACGGGGACTGCCAGCACCTGCCCGTGCCCACCCCCGCTTTGAGCCTTGCCCGAGCCCCTGGACCAGAGCCCCCCCACTGCCGCTGGGGTTGGTTTCGCACCACCCCACAACTGGCCAGCGATGGGAGCAAAACTGCGCTGCAGCCAAAGCAGCGGGATGATTAAATAAGCCACCCCCGCTTCCTGTGCCTCCAGTGCTGTCCCCTCCGTGCCCCCAGCACTGGATGGCTTGGTGTGGCCGTTTGGTGAGCCCCGGTGGGGCTGGGCTGGAGCACAGCCCGCCAGGACCCACTAGGACCGATGGGTGCCCCTGGGTGCCCTTCCTGGGAAAGCGGCTGCCCAGAGCCAGCACCACTACCCCCTCCCCTGCGCTCCGGGAGAGCCCAGCCTTGTGAGTCAGCGGAAGCCAAGGGCCAGGATGAAAGGGAAGATCATGTTTCTTCTCCTCTGGAGCCAGTAATTAGCAGGAAAGTTCCTAATATAGCCAGGCCTGGTGGAGCCAAAGCAACCTCCCCACAGCAGGAGCCCGGCTCCTGGAGGGCTGGGTGCATGGGTGGCCCCGGGAAGGGCCAGCAGCTGCCCTAGGGCTGCGGCCCTCACCCTGGCGTTGGGCCTGCCCTGCCTCAGGGGCAACAGGAGCACGCCCATGCCAGTCCCCCTCCCCACGAGGGCGGTGTCTCACCGTCCTGCTTCAAAGGTGAAGCGTGTGGCATCGCGGCCGTAGCGGCGCAGGGAACAGAGGGGCCAGGACACCAGCTTCACCCGCGGGTTGTGCGTGTCCCAGAGGTAGATGTTTTCGTGGGTGATCTGCAGCTTGCACTCGCCGTAAACATCCAGGTTGGGGCAGGGGAGGAGGAACACGTTGAACCGGTCTGGATGGGGGACAGGGGGGGGAGGAGGAAAAGATCTCAGCGGAGCCATAGCGGGACTGAGCCCCGAGCGGGTGCCCCGCCACCCGCGCTCACCCGTCTGCTCGCATTGCACGCCCGGCGCCAGCAGGTCGGGCTCCCCCAGGCTGATGTCATTAAGGCGGGCACCCAGGCACTCCACCGACAGGGTCTTGTACCACTCCTCGGCCTCCAGCTCTGCAAGGCACACAGCAGCCCTGGGCTCCCACCAGCCCCGGTAAAATGGGGCCCCCCCCAGCCCACCCTGGTGCCGCAGGGTGCTGGCCGTACCTGAATCACAGGTGAAAGTCCGGGCTGAGTCGTCGGTGAAGATGATGGCCACTGCCTGCCTCTTGGTCTCCTTGGGCAGCCTGGTGATGCACTTGACGTTGCTGATCTCGGTGACCTGCGGAGGCAGCGGGGGGGTCACCAGGAGCTGTGCCCACGCCCGGCTGCGTCCCCCTGCAGGGTCCCTTCCACGCGTGCGCCAGCACCCCTCAGCTGCTGCCCCTCACCTTGGGGCACCCACGCAGGCACACCGACTTCTCGTCGGGGTACTTCTCCAGGCGCTGGGGCCCTTTGCTGGAGGACTTCCTGAAGACCAGCCAGCACCGCCGGTAGATCTGTGGACAGAGAGTGCCCGGACGGGGGCTCAGCACCACACAGCACCACTGCATCCGTGCATCCTCCTCTCTACTATTAATTAGCTCTTTCCCCCCAACCCCAGGGGATCTCCACACTTGAGAGCAGAGAAACCCCGGGGTGCAGGCGAGGCTCCCCATCCCTCAGCAAGCTGACCTTGGCTTCCCCATTCCTGGCTTTCACTGGTCCAGGCCAGGTGGGAAGCCCAAGGGGCCACCAACCATTCCGTCCCATTCCATCCCAGCCATCCCAGGAAGAGGAGGGGACACTGGGGACTGGACAGCCCGGGTCTCCCTGCTTGGGGCCCCCAGTGGCCCCCAACCCACTGGCAGTAATTGCAGAACTTAATTGGCAAACGTGGGAGAGGCCCCCAAGGCCAGGCTGCCTGACCCCATCCTGGCATGTCCCTGTCCCCTCTACCCCCAGACCCAGCCTGTGAGGGTGGCAGGGCTGTCCGCCCACTGTCTCCTTCTTTGTTCTCCTTAATTAGCGTGAAATTACCCAGCATGCTTGCTGCTCCCAGCTCCGAGCAATGGAGGCGGGAGCCCAGTCCCGCTCCCCATTCCCCCAGCCACAGGGACTAGCTCCTGCCTGCACCCCACAGGCAACCCCTTTGCAGCTGGGGTGCAGTGTGCCCCCCCACCCTGCCTTGGCGTGGGGCATGCCAGACCCTACAGCCAGGCCACAGGGCTAGGACCAGAGGGAAACTGAGGCACGGCGCTAAGAAGGACGGCTCAGATATCAACAAGTGGCCCAAGCTGCCTGCCCTCCCATCCCCAACACAGCCCCAAAATACTGCTTTTTCAGCCAAAAATCCAAAAGGCCAGGGGCGCCGGCTGCCGTGAGAGGCAATGTGGCCGTGTCCCCTGGCCATGGCACCTCTCACAGCAGCCAGTGCCCACGGCGCATCCCCTCCATCACCGGCCAACGTGCCCCGCCCCCGGCCCTGCTCACCCCCAGCTTTCTGCTCTTCATCCTCACGTAGCCTTGCTTGATGATNGCTGCTGTTTCACTGCCTCCTCCGCCCTGGCTTTGTCCTAGTGGCGTCCCCCATCTTCTGCCCGGCGCAGGTTCCTTTCTTGGCACTGTCTGGAAAATAAAAATGACAGATAGACGGAAGACAGTGACATCTTCCTCCGTCTCTCCTCCTCCTCCTCCCTTTGTTGGCTGAACCATTGCAGTGGAACAGTCCAGTGTTAACCCCTGCCAGCACAGAGGCACTGAGCCGGCTCACCCCAGCACATGCACGGTGAGGGGGTTCCCCACCTCAGACCATGCCTCCCTGCCTTGCTCTGCAGCCGCCTGGCTCCTTTCCTCTTTGTCCCCCTCCTCAGCACAGACACTACTTGCTGCAGGGCCAGGAGCTGCAGGACAGGGTCCCCCCACACACTAGGGGGCCCAGGCCAGACCTGGCCCACAGGTCTCCATCACCTCCTGCACTTCATCTCCTTCCTCCCAGGCTGTTCAGTTTGGCAGCAAAACGCCCCTGGCCACCAGTGCTGACATCAGTAGGGTTCAGTGTTAACAACCTCTCGCCAGGAGAAAAAAAAAAAATTTAAAGAGCAGAGCCCGACACCCCCCGACAGAGGGGTAGCATC
>VXAA01002847.1:24805-35513 GCA_013399115.1 Anseranas semipalmata
GCGCGGCACCGCCTCGCCTCGGGCCCCGCCCTAGGCCCCGCCCCGCCCTAGGCCCCGCCCCGCCTCGCGTTGACTCCGCGGCGCTTGGCCCCGCCTTCCCACCAGGACACCATTAGGCTCCAGAGTGAACGCCGTGGCGATCAATGCGCGGCGGCAGCCTGGGCCCGAGCAGCTGTCCCAGGCTGTCCACAGGCTCAGGAAGACTTTGGCCAGGTGGGATTCAGCATCCCAGCCACAGCCACTTGGAGGAAAGCAGCAGGGACCATGCCCTCTCCCCTGTCATGTGCTGTGACAGTCTCATGTCACACTGGGGGGGACCACAGCCAGCGGGGCACTCGCAGCCCCTGAAACCACCTGCAGGCACCTCCACCCCCACACCCGATCTGTTGGCCCATAAAAAAAGTAATGCTAGCTGCAAATAAAGGCCATATAAAAAAAAGCAAGCACCAAAGAGCCATGCTTTTAGCCAATCAATTAAGAGGCAGAGCAAGGGGAGTAGCTCACTGAAATATTAATTTTGAATGAGATTCTGTCTGAGCTCCAAAGCCCTAGTGGCTCCCTGGGCTGGCAGGCGGGTGCTGGGCTGCAGGGGTGTGATCAGAACCCATGGGCCAGCACCTCTGCACCCATGGGTGAGCACCCGAAGCCACTGGCGCAGCCACAGCCTCAGCCCCACACGTGCCTTGCTGACAAACATCATTCCCCTAGGTGCTGCTTGCAGTGTGGTGGCCGAGTGTCCCTTTGTCCCCTCCACCCTCGCTCATGCAGTGGGGCCCTGAGCCTGCCAGCAAGGATCTGTGGGGATAGATCAGCAGCTCAAGACACCACCAGAGCCTGGGCTCCTCTGGGCTCTGTATTTATAATAAAAAAATCATATACAAATACATACATACATATTATATATAGATAAAAAAAAAGTGGGCAGGAGAGCCTGGCTGGCTGCAGGGCCCTGGTTCACCCTGATCAGCTTGGTGCCCCTCTCCACCCTTGGCTTCCTCCTCCTGGTCTGTTTGGTTGATGCTCAGTTTGGTACCCATGTCTGTCCCAGGAGGATGCCCCAGGTAGCCAAGGGGCATCAGATACTGTTCAAGAGGTGGAGGCAGTGGGCTCAGGACATCCCCAGGAAAGTTCCTCCCCACTGTTCTGGTTCCTCAGTTTCCCCGTCCATACTAGGGTCACAGTACAAGTGATGTGGGTGCAAAGTGGTCTGAGATGAGCCCTGTGGTGACAGGCACTTGTTGGCAGGGAACCACCACAGGACGTCCCCATGGCGGTGACAGCTGTGGCGCTGCCCCAACTCCGGGTGCTAGGGCACCTGGATCTGCAGGTCCTCATCCTCGTCGGGGTCACTGGTGCCATCCCCAGGGTCATCGGGGCCAAAGCGGGTGCTGCGCATCTTGCCGAAGAGCGGGGTGCTCTGCTGCCGTCGCAGCCTGTTAAGGGAGAGATGCTGGGGTTGGCAGCACGGTGCAGCCCCTGGCCCCCCGCCCCGGCTCATGGGGCACCTGCCAAGTCTGGGGACTTGGACCCAACTCAGAAAGGCACCGTCACATCCCTTGGGGATGTGCCTCAGTTTCCCCATCTGCAAATTCAGCAGCTGGGGACTTCTCCCACAGAGCACCCCAAAAAGTCTGAAGCTGCAGGGAGCACAGTGGGGGGACTCGGTGCCATCGCAGCCCGCCAACAAGAAGCTTGGTGGTTTTCAGCTCCTCACTCACTCCCGCATTAAAATTCATCAGCAAAGATTTATGGGGCAAATTTGAAACCAAGGGCCCGGGACTGTGAGGACACAGCTCTTCCATCGTTCCCTGGTTGTTTGCTGCGTTTTACTGGAAAGCATGAATTATTTAGGGTGAGTGTGCTGGAAGGGCAGGGAGGGGGGAAGATGAAGCCTCCATTATTCCTCTATGATTTAATGAAGATGTCCCAATAAAATAAAGGAAGGTTATAAAAACAAACTCCCCAAGCACCTGCCAGAGACATTTTGGAGCAGAATTGATCTCTCTCATGGCCATTTCATCTCTTTATTGCTGGAGATGCAAAGTGAGGCCAGAGAAAAGTTTTTAAGAGCAATAAAACCTGAGGCCTTTTGAGCAGCTGCTGGCTCCCTGGGCTTGCATCACTGCTACTCCGCAGGCTCAGGTCTGCCCAGAGCAGCCTGTGCCACCCAGGGATGGGGACGGAGGAGCCCCAGCAGTTGCTCAGGATCAGAGCCGGAGGGGGGGGGGCAGGAGGAGGTGGTGCATTTGGAGGGCAGGTCTGCAAAACCCTCAGGGTCCTGAGCTCTGTGATTCACATTGTTGAATGTCTCAGTGGGACAACTCCAGATGGGGACAAAGGTGCTCCCTGTTAGGACAAAAGGCCTGAGCACCCGGACTGCTCGTGGCAGGCCTCCCCAGCTCCAGGGACATCGCTGCCGGCTGGTCCCAGCACAGCCCTTCCCCTTGCCTCCAGACAAGGAGCCCAGGACGGAGAATGCAGCCCAGGCTCAGCTCCTACTTCCCCCGGCCTGCTTGGGCTGCCCTGACCCTGGGCATCAGCAGGTGAAATCCCAATGAAACCAGGCTGCACTGGTCTGCGGGCAGCCTCGTGCTGGTTTAACTGGGAGGGGAAGGTCAGCCAGCTTGCACTGGTGCAAAGGCTCTTCCAAGGATGTGCTGGGGGCACTTAGACCCTGCAGCCACAGGTTGGACAGCACTTGGCTGGGGAGGTGCTGGTGGAGGGACAGCAGCAGGTAGCCCTCGAGTCTGCCCTTGGGTCTTCCCCAGCCCCCCTCGTGCCCTCTGTCCCCACTCACCGGGACTGCAGGTGCTCGAGCTGCACCTGGAAGCTCTCGCTCTGCTCCGTCTGCTCGTCCAGCGATCGCTGCAGCTTCCGCGCCTGGTTGTGGGCCTCATCCAGCTGCGGGAGGGGACAGGGAGAGGGATGGGGCTGTCTGCAGCCATGGAGCAAGCAGAGCCGCCCCCTCACCAGGGCATACTGCCCACAGGGGCTCACCTCATCCTCAGCTTGGGCCAGCTCCTTCTTCAGCTCCTCCACCCTCAGGCGCAGCTTCTTCACCTCACCCTCGTGCTGTTCCACACGGCGGTTGGCGTGGGCCAGCTCGGCTGTCTTCTCCTGGTACTGCTTCTTCAGCTTGGCATGGACGTGCTTCAGGTCAGCCAGCTCCTGTGGCAGCAAGGGGGGGCTGAGCACGGTTGCCCTTGCGGGTTCTCCCCCAGCAGCCCCTTTCCCTCCCCGGGGACCTCTCCCACTGCCCCCCATGATGGAGGAGCTGTGACAGAGCAGAGACAGGGTCACTGCTACCCCCTACATGAAGGGTGAAGGCAGAGTTTGGGATGGAGGAGGTTCTGGAGGATGCTGAGCCACCACTGAAGTGACAGGGGCACACAGGGACCCAGGGCTCCCTGGGAGAGGGTGGCAAAGGGCTGGGGAGGCCTGGGGTGGGATCGCCCATCACACCTTGTTCTTCTCAAAGAGCTCAGCCTGGATGGTTTTGAGGTCGGTGTCCAGGGCACTGGCTGTCTGGCGCCTCTTGCGAGCCAGCACCTCCTCCAGGTCCTCGATCTGCGCCCGCAGCTTCTTGTTCTCCCGCTCCAAGTTGAGCTTCTCAGTCTCCAGCCGCTCCCGCCGGCCCCACTCAGCCGCGTTCTCCGCCTGTAGCCGCTCCATCTGGGTAGGGGACGTGGGGTAACTCAAGCGCAGCAGGGGTCTCCCTGCTCCCCTGAGCCCCCTCCTCCCCTTTTGGGGTGCCCCAGCTGCCCCCCACCGCTCGGCCTCACCTCCACACGCAGCTCTGCCAGCTTCTTGTCCATGCTGGAGCGAGCACCCAGTTCATCCTCCAGGTCCTCTGAGATGCGCCCCAACTCGTCCTGGTGGATCTCCTTGAGGATGTTCAGCTGCAAGGGGGATACAGCACCTGAGGTGGGCAGTGACCACCCACCCAGCACCACTCAAGCTCCCACTGCCCCGTCCTGTCCCCACAGTCCCCTCTAGGCTGGGGGGAATGCGGCCCCCTTGGTCACTCCACAACTGCCACCTCTAGCATGGCCTGGAGTCTCCAGACCTCTGGGGAAGGACCAATTGTAGCTGGATCGATGGCACTGCCACAGAGACATGCCATCTCCTGGCCTCTGGACACCTCGCTCACCTGCTTCATCACCTCCTGTTTGTTCTTGTTTAGCTCCTCGTACTTGATCTTCCACTGGCTGAGCTCGCCCTCCAGCTTCTCAATGCTCTTGCTGAGCGCCAGCTTGTCCCTGCGGGAAGGCAACCAGGTGAGGGCCAGCAGGACCTTGTGGTCCATCCCCTCCCAGTGGGGACAGCTGCCAGCCGGGCTTGGATGGCACCCCATGAGCCTGAAGCCCCAAGCACTCACTCCCGCTCCTTGAGCAGCACTTTCTGGGACTCGTCCAGCCTCAGCTTCAGAGCAGTGATTTTGGTGGCATCCTCCTCAATGATGCTGACATCCTCCCAGAGCAGGCGGCTCCGCTCCTGGCGGGAGAAGGAGGCCCGGGCACCTGGGGCACCCCGCTGCTCCCAGCTCTCAGCAGCCTCCTGCTTGCTCTTCAGGATGTTCTCCATCAGCTCCAGCTCCTGCAGTGCCGCAGCCGGCCCAGCGCAGGGAGGAAGGAGTCATGTGCAGGAAGCCACAGCTTTCCCCAACAAGGGTGCAGCCCCTGCTCCCCATGCCCCACAGCAGCTAGCTGTTGCCCCACAGTGTGTGACAGCCAGCAGCATCCCCAGCTCCAGTCCCATACCCTTCCCTCCTTGGCCCCCATTCCCCCACAGCCAAGCCCCACACAAGCTCATGAAGACAACCCTGTTCTGGCCCAGGGGCCTATCTCCTTGCCACACACCACTGCGCTTTCTACCTCCAACCTCCACACCTTGCCCTGTGTGCTGTGCTGTATTAGGGGCAGTACTGACTTATTACACCAATCTGACTGTGACCACCGTGTCACAGAGCTCTTTAACCAGGCTCCAGGAGCACATGGGAAAGTCAGCTCGCTGCAGAAAACCCCCTCCATGTTTGCTTGCCCGCGCTTTTTGCACAACATCCACAAAATCCACGGGTGGGTGTGTGCAGTGCTGCAGCCTGGTTGCTGGCAAAGCCCTGCTTGCTCCTGGGGCCATCAGCATGGCCGGCTGGGGAAAAGGGAGCCAACACTGTTGCCAGGAAGACCTCCCAGGGAGGAGAGCTGCTGCAGGGACACTCCTGGCTGCCAGAGGCTGCAGGTTTGTCCCCATCACTGCGGGGCTCCTGTCAGGGGAGCTGCAGGGATGTGCCCACTAGGGATGGGTCCCCCCGTCCTCTCCCTCCTCAAATCAGGGGAATTTTTTCCCAGTGATCTGTTTTCCAGCAACATTACGTCCTCAGGAGTCAAGTAGGGAGCCCGTGCTGGCTGTTTCTGCTGACCATAGGGTGTTTAGGATGCAGGGGCCATGTGCCGAGACCCCTGGTGAGGCTCCAGGGCGGTGGCACAAGAAGCCAGGGGAGGCCACTGAACAGCAAGCAGGGAACGACGTTTTTTGACAAAGCTGTGCCAATCTCAATGGTACACTCCTGCTAGAGATGCCGTGGCCTCCAGCACTGCAGCGGCATGGTGTTTACTTTTCCTGCTTAAAAATGTGCAAGCTGATTCATTTGAGTGCTTACACCAGAAATCTCCTGTTTTCAGTGCAGAATACTGCTCACAGCCATTAACTGTAACCTCAGTCCCCTGCAGAATACAGGGCAATCCCCCGGACAGCCTGTGTCTGCTGCCGTATGTACA
Source organism: Anseranas semipalmata (assembly GCA_013399115.1). Lineage (NCBI taxonomy): Eukaryota > Metazoa > Chordata > Aves > Anseriformes > Anseranatidae > Anseranas > Anseranas semipalmata. Next base: position 30,583 of record VXAA01002847.1, read on the forward strand.
CCAGCTACCCCAGCACAATTATCCATGCTTATTTGTTAGTTTATTCTCAGATTTCACCCTCAGCAGCCATGCAGTCAGAGGTACTGAACCATCACGACACGGCATCCTGAGCTGCGACTTCTGCTCCCATGTACTGCTACGCCCTGACCGAGTGGATGGCAGCAGAGCCATGGCCCAAGGACCTGGGCTTAGCCCTGGGATAGCTCTGGTTCCTCCTCCTCCTCCTCCCAGGTCACGCTCTGCCAGCACAGACCCACATGGACAGGCTGGTGCTTGAGCCACCCCTCAGAAATGCCAGCAGCATTCCCAATGCCGTGGTCCCCTGTATCTGGACACTGAATTTTGCTCAATGCCTCCAAAGGAAAAGCCCCAAGAAAGGGACCTGGTGCAGTTCTAAGGTGATCTCACTGCATGGGATTTTGAGAGTCCTGGGTGGGCTGCTCTGCTCCAAGAGGGGTCTGAAAAAAAAAAAAAAGGGTCTAAAAGAAAAGAGCCTGACTCCATCCTCATTGCAGCCTCCCTTCAGGTATTTATAGACATTTACAAGATCTCCCTGAGCCTCCTCTTCTCCAGACTGAACCATCTCAGATCTCTCAGCCTTTCCTCACAGGAGACATGCTCCAGTGTATTCATCATCTTCCCTGGGTCCTCCTTCTTGCCCTTCTTGAAGATAGGAGGGACATTTGCTTTTCTCCAGTCTTTGAGCACTTCTCCCAGTGGCCATGAATGATCAAAGATTATCAAGAGTGGCCTCACAATGACATCTGCCAGCTCCTTCATCACTTGTGGGTGCATCCCATCAGGGCACATGGACTTATGGGTCCAGTTCGCTTAAGTATTCCCTGAGCTGATCCTCTTCCTCCAAGAGTACATCTTCCATGCTCCAGCCTTTCCCCCTGGTTTCTGAGACCTGAGATTCCTAAAGGCCGGTCTAGCTTGTAAAGACTGAGGAAGAGAAGGCATTCAGTACCTCAGCCTTTTCCCTGTCCTGTGTAACCAGGTCCCCCATTTCATTGAGCAGTGGGCCTGCATTTTCCCTAGCCTTCCTTTTGTCACCCATGTGTTTACAGAAGCCCTTTTTGTTGTCTTTGACATCCCTGGCCAGATTCAATTCCATTGGGGCTTTAGTTTTCCTAACTTCATCCCTGGATGGTCAGACAATGTCTCTGTATTCCTCCAAGGTTACCCATCCTTACTTCCACCCTCTCTATGCCTCCTTTTTTGTGTTTGAGTTTAGCCAGGAGCTTCTTTTTCATCCATGCAGGCCTCCTGGCATTTTTGTCTGACTTCTTTTTTGTTGGGATGCATCACTCGTGAGCTTGGAGGATGTGATCCTTGAATATTAACCAGCTTTCTTGGGCTCCTCTTCCCTCCAATGCTTTATCCCATGGTACTCTACCAAGCTGATCCCTGAAGAGGCCAAAGTCTGCTTTCCTCAAGTCCAGGGTGGTGAGCTTGCTGTGCGCCCTCCTCGCTGCCCTGAATTCCACCATGGAGTCCATGGTCACTGCAGCCAAGACTGCCTTTTACCTTTACATTCCCAACAAGCTCCTCGTTGGTGAGTAGGAGGTCCAGCAATCGCCTCTCCTCGTTGGCTACTCTATCACTTGGAGAAGGAATTTCTCATCAACATATTCCAGGAACCTCCTGGATTGCTTATGTCTTGGTGTCTTGTCCCTGTTGGGGTGGTTAAAGTCCCCCTGAGGACCAGGGCCCGTGAATGGGATGCTGCTCCTGTCTGTCTGTAGAGGGCCTCATCTGCTTGTTCTGCCTGGTCAGGTGGCCTGTAGCAGACACCCACTATAAGGTCACCTATGCCTCCTATACCTGTCCTCTCTTTAATCTTGAACCAGAAGTCCAGAAATTCCCAAGCAGAGCTCCATGCACTCCAGCTGCTCTCCCACACAGAGGGTGACAGCCCTTCCTCGTCTTCCCAGCCAGTCCTTCCTGAAGAGCCTGCATCCCTCCATTGCAACACTCGCCATGGGAGTCATCCCACCACGTCTCCATGATCCCAACAAGATAATAGCCCTGCAACTGCACACACATCTCCAACTCATCTTGTTTATTCCCCATCCTGCACAGGCACCTAAGGGAGGCACCCTGGCATGCTGAATTCCTAGAAAGGGATCGGGGGACTTTTCTGCGATGGTGCCTTGTAGGCACTTCCTTGCTCACATGCAGGTGCTGGGGGTGACCCTGCTGAAGCCCCATTTTGTCGATTTTGTGCTCCCTCCCTTATCACATCACCCCATGCCTGTTGTTCACGACCCTGTCTGTCTGGTGACACCCCCCACCCCATCCCTCCTAGCTCAGGCCGCGACCCACCCTGCTCTCCGTGGGGTCTGTGTGCGGTGCCACCCCACCCAAGAGAGCTCTGCTGCATGGCCCCACGCCATCTGGCCCTGCTGGCTGCAGGACCCCCCTCCCATTTCCAACTCCTGCAATCCCCACCTTTTCCCAATTCTCAGGATTTCTCCCCTCGCCGTCCCCCCAGCCCCCAGCAGGGGCAGCGCCCGCGCCCTCACCTTGGTTTTGGGGGGCGCCTCGGCCCCCACGTCGCGCACGGGCTCACGCTCGGGGGCAGCCTCACCATCGCCATTGGCGTCGGCGTCAGGGCTGCCGTCCTGGCCGCAGAGGCGCGCCAGCTGCCGGCCCAACTGCTGGCGCTCCTGCAGCCCCTCCTGGCGCTCACGGCGCAGGCCGGCCAGCTCCTTGGTGAGGGCCTCCAGGCGGTGCCGCAGCTGCCGCACCTCCTCGCGCGCCCGGTTGCGCTCGGCCCGCACCTTGCTCCATTTCTCCCGCCAGTTGGCCGTGCAGTCCGACCACCATCGCATCGTCTTCTCCATTTGGGCCGCCCGCGCCCGCGCTTCCTCCAGCTCCCGCAGCCGCAGCTCTTCCCGGCCCTCCCAGTCGCCCTCCAGCAGGGCCGGCGGGGGCCCAGGCGAGGGTGTCCCGCTGGGTGGTGAGGGGGGGGATGAGGCATGGGCTGGCTCACCCCCACTGCCCCGCTCGGGGCCCAGCAGGGCCAGCAGTGAGCCCCCATGGAGCTGGGGTGAGCCAGCCAGGCGTGGGGCCCCGCTCTGACTCATGGCAGGCCTCCCCAGCTTGGGCCCTAGGGGAGCCTCATCACCCTTGCCGTCACCGTCGGGGCTTCCTCTCCGATTCGGGGGTCTGTGGGAGAGAAGAGGTGTCAGGGGGGCCCATGCAGGAGAGGGAGGGGGAAGAGCTGAAACACTCAGAGGGAAGGGGGTGGCATGGCCCATGTGGTGACCCGGGGACAGCCACCCCTTGGGATGGTCCTGAGAGGCACCCACTGGCACCAGGCACGGGCATATGGATGGTTTGGGGAGGCTGCACACTGAGCCCTGAGATCTCCAGCGAGGTCCCCAGCAAGGACCCCAGTGAGGACCCTGGTGACATCCCCAATCAGGTTCCCAGTAAGGTCTCCAGCAAGGACCCAAGTGATGTGCCCAGCTGAGTCCCCAGTGAGGACCCCGGTGGTGTCCCCAGAGAAGTTCCTGGTGATGATTCCAGCAAGGACCCAAGTGATGAGCCCAGCAGGGTCTCCAGTAAGGGCCCTGGTGGTGTCCCCAGCGAGGACCCCAGCTCACCACCCAGCCACCGGCACCTCATCCCAGCTTGGCTCCATGGGTCACGCTTGGTGCGGAGCACCCGGCACGTGGCGGGGATGCACATGGGGCACGAGGTGGTGCTGCCACCCTGCATCTCTACACTGGAGGGGGCACACAGGACCCCCATGCCATCACCTCCCACAGGTGCCAACAGCAAGGGTCAGGGCAGGATGGGGTCAGCCATGTCACTGCAGGGGCATGAAGGTGAGGACAGCTGCCCCCCTGCCCCACACGGTGCCTGCCCCATGGCTTATCCTGCCCATCCTGGGCGGCTGCAGGACCCATCCCCACAAAATGCCAGTGTTCAAGCCCCCTCAGAGGTCCTGGGGGATCAGGGCTGGCCAAATCATGGGACCCAGCTGCAGCCCCAACAGCTCCAGCAAGTGGTAAGGGACAGATCTGGCGCCAGCAGGACGGAGCACGGCAGGAGCAGCTGTGGAAGAGTATTCCAGCCTGAGACCAGAGAGCCTCCGGAGCGCCCGTGCTGCAGAACCTGCATGCTCCCCACTGCCAATGGGCCAGGCTGGGCTCTGCCAGCCCACCTCGGCAGTGGAGGCGGCAGGATGTGTGCAGAGGTGGCAGGATGCACTCTGCGGTCATATGGGAATAACAGGCTCAAGCCAGCCGCCTGCAGCCACAAAGTGACCTCGGTGCAGCATGGCAGCCCTGGGCTCTGCCAAAAAAAGGAAACCACCCCAGGAAACCTCAATGGGAGGCTGCTGCACCTCCTAATGGGATAAGTACAGAGGCCAGGGCTGGCCATCCCACAGCCTGCCAGCCCACCAGCGCAGAGCCAGTGCCGGTGCTGGTCTCGGCATCCTGCCCTGGGGGTTGCCTCCAGGCAAACCCTGCTGCTGCCGGGGCTGGGGGTGCTGCCGGAGCCCTCGCGTGGAGCCAGGAGCTCCCAGCAGGAAAGATGTGGGTGCAAACTAAGCGTATGCCCTGTACCGCGTGCTCCGTGGGGAGCAGCCACCATGGAGGGGGCAAACCCAAAGCTGCCCTGCTCCGGCCACATGCCTGTGCCAGCTGCCACGTCCCTGAGGCACCAGCTTGGGCGCTTTCAGGCAGGGTCCCGGACCTGCAGCCAAGCCCTGCCGGGTTGCAGGAGCCCGGAGCAGGGCACCGGGCAGCGCAAGCACCAAGTGACTGCAGTTGTGCTCAGCGTGGGCAGTGATGCCGTGCTTTGATGGCACTCGCTGCAACGCTTGGCTCTTGGTAAAGCCCTCTGGGAGCTGCAGCTGGACGCTTTCAGTCGGAAGTGGGGTCCCGCGGCACTGGCGAGCCACAGGGACGAGC
>VXAA01002847.1:36005-47904 GCA_013399115.1 Anseranas semipalmata
GCCCGCGGCAGGGCGGGCCGGGCCGGGCCGGGCCGGGCCGGGCCAAGCTCGAGGCGCTGCCCCGGGGCGGCGGGGCTGCACTCGCTCGCTCCGTGGGGTTCGCACGCAGCGGGGGCCCGGAGGGGCGACCGTGCCGCTGCGTCGCCCACGAGTGTGCGTTTGCACCCGGCTGTTTGCACGTGGTTGCGGTTGCCCCACGGGTGCTCACAGAAGTGCCCAGGAGTGCGCTTGCTCGTGGGGGTTTGCCCGTGACTGTGCTGCACGGAGGGGCTTGCACGGGCGCCTGATCACACGCGGGCACGTTCACACGCAAGCGCGTGGCCACGCACATGGGGCTGCAGCTGCCGGGCTTCAGCGTGGCCCCAGCTCATTCCCAGCCTGGGCCTCTCCAGGGCTTGAGCGCTCCCAGAGCTGATGGAGCCACAGTGCTGGAGGCCAGCTGCAGGAGCAGCTCCCACTCACCTTCCTCCTGGCTCTGCGTGCCCCTTCCATCATCGTGTCGCTCCAGATCCATCATTTAGGGGCTCCGGCCGACAAGCAGTTGCCCCCCGCTTCTCCACTTCAGAGGTTTTCACCGCCCAGATGCGTGGATTCCTCCTCGCTCAATGGGACATAGTGCTGTGTTTCGGGGTTCCAGCAGCGATGAGACATCCCGCCAAGGGCCCCTGCAGGTGAGCGGGTCCGGGACAGCCACACAGCACCGTGTGTCCTGATGCAACACCCCTAACTGACGGGCCTTGTTCCATAAACGGGATAGTGGGAAAGCTGAAGATCGCCTTTGGATGTGGAGGCCAGCTGCTGGAAGGAGGAAGCACGCTTTGCCAGAGCTGCTTTCCTCCCCAGGAAGGGCAGAAGCACCAGCCCAGCCCTTCACCAAGCAGCAAAGACTGGGTGGTTGTGATGCACCCAAAGACATTCGGGTCCTCGCCAGTCAGAAACATTTCACGTTGCGGTATTCCCCTCCTGGCTCGTCTTTCTGCCGTAACACCATTTTCCCTCGATATTTTTCCCTTTGCTGGAGGTTTTCCAGCCAACAGCTCTGAAATACGAGTGGCCCCAAGCTCTTGTTCCCTCCAAGCCCGGTATTTTTCCACTGGAAACAGCCTCAAAACGCCAGGGAAGAGGGTTTGCTCTCCCACGCTCCTTCGCTGCAGTTTGCCTTGGAGAAGAACGATTTTGCAGACAGTGTGAGGAGGGGCTGGCCCCGCGCTGCTGTGCTGGCCGGTGGGCTGTGCTTTTACCTGCTCCCGGCGCCACCGGCGCTGCTGGCACTGAAACGGGCTTGGAAACCCGGTGGAGGTTTTGTTGGCAAACAGCAGTACAGAGGGGAGGAAGAGCTGATGCCAGGTTCAAAAGAAATTGAGGTTGGAAGTGAGCTTCTCAGTTCTAGCTGGGAGCAGAAGTTATTTGAAGAAAATAAAGCTGAAAGTGCTGTTTGAGGAAACAGTCAGTTGCACCAAGAACTTCCTTCAGTTTTCTTCAGAAAACACCCAAATGAAATGTGCTAAGTGTTTCTTTACTATTGGCTTTGACATGAGCGTCTTGGTGACACCAGAAGGCTCAAGGACCCATTGCAGGATCACAGGATCTGTATTCGTAGCTTGTCCCAAAAGCAGCAAGTGCCTGATTGTGCCCAGCAGCCCCCCACTAAATCCACCCCATATGGCTCCTGTCTTCAGGATGGGCCAGTTGGAGGCCGGTGGCTGCGCCACTCTGTGGGCTGAGACCTGAAGACTCATTGCATGGGTGGCTGCAGATGCCGGGGAGCCAGGTGGCCAGCATCGCTGCCCAGCAGCGGGCACCAGCATGGCTGAGCCCAGGTGAACTCATCGCATGGAGGGCCCGTGTATTTGGGCTGGGCTCCTCCGCCAGCTGCTCACCTCCGTCAAAGCTGCCTCTGAGAGGAGCTGTGAGAAAGAAATCTGGTTCCGTGTCCATGTCTGTGTCCCCTGCCACCGCTGGCTGGGGGTGCCCCTGCAGGGGGAAGTCCAGGTGCCGGTTGCTAGCATGACCTGCGGTGCCAGTGGTGCTGGGTGCCTGTGGGCCAGAGGCAGCAGCCTCTGGGCTGCAGGATGAAGGTTTCTGGGACCAAACCGACCCTTTTGGTAAAAAGAAAGATCCTTTCTCCTTGGCTGGGTCAGCTGGCTCCGTTCGGACGCTGTTCCATCACAGCGAGGTGCCATGCAAAGAACGGCACGTGGGTAGGTCTGGCCAGCAGTAGCTGCCACTCCCTGTGGCATCAGCCTGTACCGTCCAGCCTCTCTGCGTGGAGCTCATCTCCATCAACTTCTTTGGCCTCAGAGGTCCTTCCCCATCCTCTGGTCCTGGCTGCAAACCTCCCTGGCACTGCCGCGGTGCCAGCGGAGGGGGCTGGTGGGGGCCAGGCTCCGTGGAGCAGCTTGAGGCAGGAGAGCCGGGGTTACAAATGAGGCAGTGAGAAGCTGATGTGATGCAGAAGCTCGATTGTATCAAATGTGACTGGGGAGCAAATTGTCCTCGGGACACACCAAATGGCAGACCTCTGCCCTCAAGGCCTTCAGCCTCAAAGTTAAAGTTTGGCCGTGCCAGGGACACTGCCAGCTACCCTGGTCCCCAGCAGGGCTTCAAAAACGAATAAGCAAAAGGAAATGAAAAAGTGCTGTTGATTTAATCTGCTTATCTGCATATGAACACTTCCTTTTCTGCTGCACAGACCCGCAGTGCAGACAGATCCTCAGCAGCTGGCCAACCCTGCTGTAGTGCCTCCGCTGAGCTTGTGGCACAGCGGCTCTGGAGACACCTGAACACTGCCCCAGCTCCGCTGGCCTGGCCGCAGCAGGTAGGGGCTTCCCTGGAGGGGCTGGGGGCTCCCTGGGGGAGCGGGAGGGGACCCCACACAGTGCAGGGGCTTCCTGGGGCCGGGACTGAGCAGGGGGCACAGGAAGGAGCTGCCCCTCACGGTAGTGCCCAAAGGCAGCATCTCCCAGCTCCCTTTCCTTCGGCATTTGGATTTTCCTCTCCTGGCTCCATCTGGAGGGGATGATGGGCCACAGAGCCCCCGTGGGTGCTGGTCCTCCACCGGAGCTGCCTTCAGCAGGGTGGCTGCACCGTGGCGAGGCTGGAGCGCGGGCTGGGAAGAGGGACGGGCGCAGCAGCAAAGCACGGCTGTGGGCTGCCAAACACTGCCATAGCACTGGGGGCTGTGGACAGTCTGGGGAGCATCCAGCTGCTCGCTGGGGCATTGCTGCTCCTGCCCTGTGCGGGTAGGGGCTTGCGGCAGTCATGGCTTGGTGCTCAGGAGGCGTCAACACGACTGTGCCGCATTGCTGGCCCACGACACCTCTGGGAAGTCCAGCTGCACTGACTACTACCAGCCTTGGCAACGCAAAAGGGTCTCTGCCGCTATGCTCCGATAGCAGTACAAGCATTTCTGCGCATATTTGTGCATGGGGAGCACATTGCATTGAGGCCCTTGCAGCAGACAAGCCGCCGCTTTTGGGGTCACTGACGTTAGTGCAGTAGGAGGAGTTGAGAGCGGCAATGCAGGCAGTGTTGCAATAGATGCAAATCTTGCTAGGTGCCTTCCACCCTAGTGCTGGGGACGCTTCCTCCTGGGGAGCTTGGGGCCAGCCCAGTCCCAGCAAGCCCTGGCACTGTGGCAGAGCGGGCGGCAGCACCCTGGGGATTTGCATGGCAGGTGGGGGAAGTAGGCATGGCAGCCGGGTCCCAGCCCAGGCTGGCCAGGCAGTGGCCAGGCACTTCCCAAGTGCAGTCCCAAGGGGGGACTTTGTTTCCGCAATGTCCCCCTTGGTGCTCCAGGTGAAGCCTCCTGGGCCCTGTCCTCATCCTGCCCCTGGCCGTGGAGCCCTGCGTGCACTTGGTGCGTGGGAAAGGGCCCACCCTGGGGCTCAGTGGTGGCCAAGGGCTCCCGGGCACCTTTCGCAGGAGCAGAGCAAAGCGCAGAGATGCCCACCCTGCTGCTCACCTCCCTCGTCCTCTGCTTCGCCGAGTCCGTTCTGCCAACCCAAGGTAGGGACATCTCCAATAGAGCTTCCTTGTGCCACCCTGCTGCCAGCAGCAGAGCCTGGAGATGATGCCTGCTGGTGTTATCTGGGTGGTTTGGGGACTGTTTGGGACTTCCCAGCCTGGGAGGAGGCCAGGCTGGGGTGAGAGGGGGATGGAGAGTGGGGAAGGATGCTGTGCGTTGAGGCTTAGCTCTCAAAACACTTCTCACAGACATAGAGGATATACAGAACTGCATGAACAAGCTGGTTAAGGGGCTGGAGCATGGCAGCCCCCAGTACAACTGGGACAGGTGAGTGGCAGCTCCATCCCCACTGTCCCCAGACCCTCCACATCCCCCACAGCCTCAGGGGTTAGTTTGTGCTGCTCCCTGCCCCACGTGCCCTCCTTTTCCCCTTGCAGGTTAAATCAGCTTGAGCAGGCGCTGGCCCGCAGCAAACCCAGCAAGGAGGGACACCACTTCAAGGCCGATATCATTGAGGCCCATGTGTTCAGTATCATGGCAGAAAGCTTCAAAGGTTTAAATCTCACCAGCAGTACGGTCAGTACACCTGTGTTGCTGGGCTCTTCCTGCGGCACGCATGCAGCATCGGCCCCTCCATCCCTTCTCCCCGTGCAGGAGGTGCTGGGGGGATGCTGGGGCAGCTCTCATTCACCCATGCCAGGGCTGACGAGGAGCAGGTTGGTTTCTGGCACCTTCTGAGGATGCTTTACTCAAGCCAAACCCCAGGAGACGTGGCTCTTGGGTGGCTCTGTCGGGGCTGCGCCAGGCAGCCAGAGTGCAGGTCCCCAGCACGGACACTGGGGGGCTTCTGCTGCACATGCAGACAGCCAGGATTTCCAGCCAGCCCCCTGTGCCGCCTGGGCCTGAAGATCTTATTTCACAAAACAAGGAGCCCCGAGCCTCCACTTCCCCATCGCAGTGCAGAGGGGTCTCGAGGCAACTCCGTAGCACTTCCTGCGCCAGTGGCTGCCAGACTTCCCTGGCTTTGAGGTCTGATCGCTCCAGCCCAGTTCCCTTCCTTGTAAAGTGCAGCTGGTGCAGAGCAAAGCCGCTTTTGCAGGAGCAGGAGCAGGAGCACCCATGTGTGAGCTGGGACCCTTGCTTGGGACCTCGGGGGCAGAGACATTCTGGGGGTGCCTGCTAAAGCATGAAACCCCACTGGGAAAGCGTCCTGGTGCGATGCTCTCTGCTCCGTGCTTGCCGCACTGCCACGCCAGATGGGGTGCATGTCTGTGTGTCCTGCCTGCACCCCCTGCCTGTGCTTGTGCTGCAGGCTGGGAGGTCTCCAGCATCAGGATGGGAGTAGCTGCAATGCCTGCATGTCCACAAGCAGCTCTGCCACCACGGCGGAGCTGGGGATGCCGTGCGCTGGGTTGGAGCTGCCACCAGAGCCGGGGAGCGCTGTGGGGCAGTGCTGAGCTGGGGGGGCCATGCTGGGGGCGGACAGGGCAGCATCCCGGTCCCCTGGGCCTGTGGCTCCTGCGGGCAGCGTGGGGCCGGGTGCTGCTGGGCTGGTGGGGTGTGGGGTGGCAAAACCTTTCTCTGCCCTCCCATTCGGCACAGAAGAACGGGCGAGGGATGGCGCAGTTCAAGCACACCATAAATTTCCCAGTGGAGCTCGTGCAGGGCATCCAGGCACAGGAGGAGCAGAAGCTCATCTGCATTTACATCTACAGCTCTTGCATCTTCCTGGTGAGCCGAGGCAGGTGCTGGTGGGGTGAGAGTGCCTGGGGAGACCTCTCCAGCCCCCCTGAGCAGCCTCGTCCAGCAGCACACTGGCCCAAACACTGCGCGCTGCCCGCACCACGCTGAGATGCCTGGGGTGGGTGGGATGTCCTGTGGGACCCAGGGTCTTCGGGCACCCCACTAAGGCACCCTGGCTCTTGCAGGATGAGCACAACAGCTCTGTGCTGAACAACCACATCCTGGGAGCCTTCCTGCAGAACAGGAGCGTGACCAGGCTCAGGCACCCTGTGGAGATCCAGTTCTGGCACAACATGGTGCTGGTGAGCAGAGCTCCGCTGTGGGCACCAATGATGCTGGCCACAGCCAAGCTCTGGGGATGTTGGGGGGTCCCCAGCACTGCGTTTCCCCTTGAGTTGGGAAAGATAAGGTTTTGCCCTCCTTGTATCAGGATCAGGATGTTTCTTTGCACCCGGGCTTTCCCCAGGGTGCAGAGACTGTCCCTATCTCTCACCTCCTCCATCCCCTTCCGACCAGGACACCTCCAATGCGACCTGTGTCTTCTGGCTGCCCAGAGCTGGTAAGTGTGTCCATGGCCGGGATGGGGGCACGGTCAGCTCGGTGCCAACCCGAAAGCATCGCCCGCCTGCCCCCAGGCAGCTCTCACCACGGGCAAAAGGGAGAGGGTGGAACAGGGCCAGCAAGGGGCCAGCAAGCCTGTCCCCTGCCTGTCCCCCATCCACTGTGTGGGGTGCAGGGAGCTGGGGCATCCTCCGACGGCATCTCTTCTGCAGGGGCAGGCAGTGCAGGCAACTGGAGCAGGGAGGGCTGCAAGACCCAGCACAAAGAGGGCACCGTGCTCTGCCTCTGCGACCACCTCACCTACTTCGCCGTCCTGCTGGTCCGCAACCCTCCTTCCCCTCCCTTCTTCTCCCCGCTTAGCTCTCCAGGCTGCTCAGTGGGAATGTGGGTGTATGTGGGGGTATAGAGGGTGCTATAGGGGGTGGTTTTTGCAAGAGGACCCTCCCCCCCCCTATTTTCCCAGCTGGTGGGTGCTGCATGGGACCTTTGCGTGGTTCACCCCATCCCCACCTCTCTCGGGCAGATCCAGGCACGCAACCTGAGCCAGCCTGAGCTTGAGTCTCTCACCTACATCAGCACTGTGGGCTGCTCCATCTCGGCCACTGCCACCTTCTGCACCCTCCTGCTCTGCTGCTTCTTCAGGTAGAGTCGTTCCGTGCCGTGCCGTGCCATGTGCCGTGCCATTTTGTGCCATGTGCCGTGCCATGCCATGCCTTGCTGTCTAGTGGGCACCCACCGGCACCTCCTGCCCTCTCTGCTCTTGCAGGCACCGACCGTGGGACAACACGACCAGGATCCACATAAACCTCCTGGCTGCGCTGTTCCTGCTCAACAGCAGCTTCCTGCTGAGCAATCCACTGGCCACCCTCACTGATGGGCCCTGCCGGGCTGCTGCTGCCCTGCTCCATGGCAGCCTCCTCTGCTCCCTGGCATGGATGGGCACCGAGGCCTTCCACCTCTACCTCCTCCTCATCAAGGTCTACAACATCTACATCCGGCAATACCTCCTCAAGCTCTGCCTCTTTGCTTGGGGTGAGTGGCTCCCGCGGGCTCCCGCTGGCCCCACTGCCCCAGCCCAGCCCCACACGGCCTCTCCCCGGCCCCCAGGTCTGCCCACGCTGGCCGTGGTGGCTGTCCTGATCTTCAGTAGAGAAACCTACGGGTACCACGTCATCAGCACCACTGACGGCTACAAGAACATGACCATGTGAGTGTGGGGGCTGCTGGCTCCCCATGCACCCCATGTTCCCCAGGCTCCCTATGCACCCCATGCTCTCCGGGCTCCCCATGTACGTCAGGTTCCCCATGCACCCCAGGCTCCCCATGGACCCCGGGCTCCCCATGCATCTCATGTTCCCCATGCCCCCCAGGCTGACTTGGGGTCAGGGCCAGCACAAGTCAGTGATAGCTCTGCAGGTGACACTTTTTGTCAGCTTGGCCATTTCCCTGAAATGCTGCAGGCCCCCACCTCACCACGCATGGGGGCACGCGCTGCCATGCCCCCTTCCAGCTGGTTGCTGTGGGCCTCAAGCAGCTTCAGGGGCACTTTTGCCTCCTAGATGGCCCAGTGCCCAGTGCCATGGGGTGCTTGGGGATGGCCACATCCCTTCCTCCCACCACCACCAAGCCCTGCCACACACCCAGCCCTTGGGTCAGGGGCACTGGCCTTTGTCCCCACATGAGTGTCCCTCTATCAGGTGCTGGCTCACCAGCCAGCTGGCCCACTATGTCACCCTCTGCTATGCTGGCCTCATCCTGCTCTTCAACATGCTGGTGCTGGTGGCCGTGGTGATGATGCTGAGGAGGATCCGGTGCCAGAAGAGGCAGGCGAGGAGGGACTGTGCGACAGTGCTGGGGCTCACCTGTCTGCTGGGCACCACCTGGGGGCTGGCCTTCTTCAGCTTTGGCGTCTTCCTTGTCCCCCAGCTCTACCTCTTCACTATCCTCAACTCCCTGCAAGGTCAGTGGGGAGCACCTGGGCGGGGAAGGAAGTTTGGGGATGGGGGCTTGCAAGCTTCCCACTCCTTCCCTTCCCACTATGGCACTGGGGATGCCCACAGCTGTGACCATGCCACCCCCCCCCCGCAGGTCTCTTCATCTGCCTGTGGTACCTCACCATGCGCTGCCACAACAAGTCCAGCTCCGACAGCAGCACCTCCAGATAATGCGCCCTGGCGAGGGGCTGCGGGGACCCAGGAGCCATGGAGGAAGCATTTGGGCTGCGAAGGAGCTGCCCAGAGGCGGGGGCCCTGCACCCACCCACGGTACCATGGGCGCTGCTGTGCCTGGCTGCCCTGTGCCATCCCTGCCACTTGGCTCAGGGGGACCCTGCCGGCCCCCTCATTTTTACCAGCACTGACTTATCCCGCAGGGTGCGAACGGGCTGGGGCAGAGGGGGATATGTGGCAGCCAGCCATTGGCACCCCCTATCTCAAAGCAAAGCAGTGGGCACTGCAGTGCATGGGGATCATTCCTCCCGGCATCTCCTCGCAGGAGACATGGGGAAAAAGCCCTCCTGCCTGTCTCAGAGCCAGCGCAGGGATGGCAGCTGCCCGCAGCCCTGGTCACCAGCAAGTAGGCACACAAGGGCTTCAGCTCGGTGTTGCTGGAGCGGAGAGGAGGGTGGTAAATGAGTAAGTGAGCTGATAGCAAAGATAAATCGGCTTTCCTCCCTCTCTCTCATATGAAACCAGAGTCAGAGCAGAGCTCTTCAATGTAAACAAACTCTTTATCAGGATTTAAACAGCCCAACCTGCAGGAAATAAATAGCAAGGATAAATTGTGGGGACTGGAATTGTAGGTTGGAGGTGGTGATTAAGCCCTGACCCCCATGTGCTTCCCGGCGCACAGGGCTCTGTTAGCCTGCAACTACCCAAACCATCCAAAGTTTTGCTTTTCTTGGCCCAAGATTTTGGAGCCAGGCATCCTGTGCTCCCTGCCGGGCTGCAGGGACATCACAGGTGTCACGCCATGGAGATGCTGGCATGGCCATGAATCTCCACCCTCCTGTCCCCACACTTGCAGCTGAAGGGTGCAGGGCAGGACAGCAGCAGGACAACGGCAGCAGGACAACAAGGCCATTTGCCAGCGCTGCCGGTTTTTGTTCCGGTGGCAGGGGACCAGGCGTCACGAGGCAGCTCACTGCCCATCTCTTTCTTCCCATGCCACTCCGTTGAGTGTTTTTCCCTTTCTGGCTGCTTCATAGGGCCTATTTCTGGGAATCCAAGGAAGCTGCTTGCTCTTGTTCTTTGTTCCGTGCACAAAGGAAAGAAAGTGCCTCTGAGTTTCCATCCGTCCCGCTCGCAGCAAGGACAAAAGCCCTTCCCACTGGGGCTTTGAGCGCGGCATTAGAGCACACTGGGCACAGCCGCAGCCAGCTCCGTGCCCCCATCTCACAGGCTCTCTCTCCCCTCGTGGCTATGAGCTGTGCATGGCTCAGCACTCCGGCGTCTGACTTTGGCCATTAAAAAAAAAAAGCCCGGATTTTGGTGAGGCGCCAAGCGCCTGGCTCGCAGTGAGTGAGCCCCACTGCGAGCACCTCCCACTGGGGAGTCACCTCCCAGCTCCAGCAGCTCCGGCCCCGAGCCGGAGGGAAGGGTCTTGCAGCGTGAGTCATGTCGGCTGCTGGTGACTGCGTTTGCACCGACACCGGTGCTTTCATACGCCTTGTTCCTGTATCCAGTCGCACTTGGGAAACGATTGCCTTGTCCTTGCCTCCCTGCATGGGCTGTCCCGGAAGCACCGGGGCTGCAGGCCCCCAGCGGGGCACGGCACTCCCCAGGGAGCCGGGCTGGGCGTGAAGGTGTTTTTCCACCCTGATGTGCCAGGAGCAGGGATGAAGGGTGCCCCAAGGTCCCCCCGCAGGTTGTGCTGGGGTAGCGATGGGAACTGAAAGCATGGAGCTTTCGGGACTGAAGGCACAGGGCTTTTGCTGGAGGCCCCGGGCTGGGGAGGGGGAAGGCTGAGCCCCCAGGGCTCCTCTGCTCCCTGCACCAGGTCCACAGCTGATGTGGCCTCTCCAATGCCCTTGTAACACAGGCAGGAGGGGGGGCAGCCCGTCTCACCTCTTCAAGGAGAACTGATCCTATTTACCTTTCCTTTAGCCTTATCAGGCAAGATCCGGTGTATTTTCTCAGCATGCATGCATTTGATTCCTCCAGTGGGATGGGATTTCTGAGCCGGGCAGCAGCTGGGATAAGGACAGAGCCCGGGGCTGCGCGAGTTTGCAGCTCGGGGTGTACCCAGGGTTTCTGAAGGGCTGGGGGCTCGGACCTGCACTGGAGCCCTGCGGAGGGGCAGCCGCAGCCCCGTGCCAGGCTGCCAGGGCTGATGTTCCTGCCCCAGCGGTGGCAGCTGGTGTCGCTGCCATGCCTGCCAGTGCCCGGCCTTGCCGCCAGCCTCAGGCTGTGGTGCCGGCCCAAGGGACAAAGCTCTGGAAGGAGTGAAAATCCTTAAAGTTTGGGGGAAACAACCAGCGAAGAAAGACCCTTTGGCGATCTGGATTTGGGACTTCGCTGCTGGTGCCCGCTGGAGAGCAGACCAACGCCAGTTTCCCACGTCCTACAGGAGCATCTTAATCCCTGTGCTATCCCCAGGACCAGTTTTCACTCTGACTTCACTGACATCACTGCAGGCTTGTTTGTAGTGCCGAGCCCAAACAAACAAGATGGTTTTATTGCTTTCTACAGTTGGGTTTTACAGCCCGGGCACCCAGCAGGTTGCTGTTATCATTGCTGCCAGATGGAGAAACCTTAATGAGGGGAGGTCCAGCCTCCTGATTCGCAGACCTTTGGGGTCCCAACGGGCTGTAAAAGGCTGATTATATAACTAAGGCTGAAAAACGTGGGGTCAGAGCCATAAGTGGCCCCTCGTTGGGCCTGCAATGGGCATACGTCCCTACTCACCCGGGCTCAGTGCTATCTCTGGAGCTGGTGGGACTGTTTTGGGTCCGGGAACAGGAGGGCAAGCCAGGAGCCGCCAGGGA
This sequence comes from Anseranas semipalmata, assembly GCA_013399115.1. Taxonomy (NCBI): domain Eukaryota; kingdom Metazoa; phylum Chordata; class Aves; order Anseriformes; family Anseranatidae; genus Anseranas; species Anseranas semipalmata. The sequence continues at coordinate 47,261 of VXAA01002847.1, forward strand.
CCACGGCTCCCCAAGGAAAACCTCACCTCTTTCCAGAGGAGCTGCCAGATCCCCCTCCACCTCTGCCTCCTGCTTTCCCATGCAAATGAGCCCTCCCCACCGAAGCTCAAGCCCAGGCGGAGTGCAGCCCTCAGGGCAGCACGTGTTTTGGGGAGAGCGGCTGGGGGAGCAGGGCCAGGCAAGGTGAGCAGAGGGGAGGTGAGGGCAGAGCGAGAGCAGCCCGCAGCCGTGTGCTAGCGGCCGCTGAGGTGCTGGCATCCAGCTTGCCTGGGTTGCGCCAGGTGCTGTAACAAGGGGCATCGGCCACAGGTTTGACTGCGGAGGTTCAGATCAGGCGCAAGAGAAAAGGGTTTTCTGGGAAGATCGTATAGCCCAGGGATGATTCACTGGGATCTCCATCCTCAGAGGTTTCCAAGACTCAGCCAGACAAAGGCACGGCTGCCCTGCCCTGGCATTGCTCACTGATCTGCCCAGCTGGATCAGGGACCTCCAGACGTCCCCTGCCACCAGCACATCCTCATCCTCCCCCTGCACCGCCTGGAGCCAAGCTGAGCCTTGCTCGTGGTTCACGCCTCTCCAGGGACAAGCACCCCTGCCTGCACCAGGCAGCTCCAAGCCCTGCAGAACCAGCGTGGGCCACGCTG
>VXAA01002847.1:50730-97089 GCA_013399115.1 Anseranas semipalmata
GGCGTTGGCTTGAGGTCTGCCCACGGGGGCTCGGTGTCGCGCTGTGCCGGGGGTGCTGGGGGGTGGCGCGGGCTCTGCCCCCGAGCATCGGCACCCTTAGCCCCGTGGGGTGCTCGATGCGCTGTGGGACGCACCGCGGTGCAGGGCTGCGCTGGGTGCTGCTTGTCTGCCTGCGCAGACTGTGACACCTCTGTCCCCGCGGAGACGGGGGCTCCCCGGGGCCCCGCTACTCACGGCTAAGGCGCGACCCGTCTTGAAGCCTCCGTCCCTACAAGCGCTTCCCTTCCTTGCTAAATCGGGCTCTCCCTCGCCTCTGCCTCACAGCCAGGCTGAATTCCAGGGCTGCAGAGCTGCGAATCCCCGTGCGCTTCGCGGGGCAGCTGCTCCCGGCTGCTGCTCTCAGCACAGCTGAGCCTTGCAAAGACCCCGCCACTTGGCCATGCAGTGCCATGTGTGCGGCCACCGCTTCCCAACCCGGAGAACCACCAGCGCGCCCTGCTCCTCCTTCCTGGCGGAGAGCACGGCATCCTGCGGGATGGCTGGCTTGTCTCGACAGGGTGTTCTCCTTCCAGTGCCTGCCGGGGGATTCCTGCTGCAGCACTGTGGCTTGCTGCTGCCCGTCCTGGCATGCTGCTGCGGGCTGCCCTGGGTGTTCCCCACCTGTGAGCTGCCTGAGTGGTCCTCAAGCAAAGAGGCAGAGAGACCAGCAGCACCCAGTGAGACCAGCTGGAGAATTGAAATCAAGTCTCCTGGAATAACCTCCTGGCAGCAAGTCCAGATCACTGTGAGCAGGGGAGCCAGCCAAAGCTGGTTTCACGGTCTGAGGGCTGCAGTAACCCCCCTACGAGCTCTGCTGCCAGCAGGGAACCAGGAGTGGTTTCAGACACCCGGACTGGAGGGGAGAAAACAGGCTTTGGGCAATCCCGTAAGTGCACTCCTGGCTGGCACCACAGCCACGGTGGGTTTTGCTCTGCCTCTGCAAGGTTTGCCGCTCCCACGTGAATCGAGCCAAGGCCTAAAAATGCTGCATAGTTGGTTGCAATCCAGCTCTTAATCCTGCAGCCCGGGGGCTGCTATTTGGAGAGCAACAGGTTTGCAAACAACTGCGTGCCGCCAGGATGGGGCATCCTGGGGCTGGCTACCCTGCATCTTTCGGTGGCACCCGTGGGTGTCAGAGGGACATGGCACTGCAGACTGCAGCTCCTACATGCCAGGGGCTCTGGCTGCAGCTGGGGGGCAGCCGTGCGTGCCAGTGACCGTGCGGTACCAGCTGGGCAGCAGCCTGCTGGCACCTCTTTTTCGGAAGGGTGCCGAGCTGCCAACTCCTTTCCCATCAGCTCACCAACAGCTGGGCTTTGGCAGGGACTGGGGAATCCATGACCCAGGCCCTTGTACCTGGCTCCTCTGATGCTGCAGCCCCCCCATCCCCCTGCCCCGTGAAAGTCCCGCAGGACTTGTTTCACCCTTGCCGGGGCACTGGACTTGCTGCCCTCCTCAAAGTATCCCGAGCCAGACCTGGAACACCTCAATCCTGGGCTGCCCCGTAACGCCATACGATGGGGAGCGTTTTCATGTGGACAGCAATGAGACCCAGGAGGGGATGTTTATCAGCAGCCATCCAGGATAGGGCATTTGGGAAGCCATTACAACCCAAGGGTGGTTTGGGTGGAGGGAAAGTGCGAGCCCACCTGCAGGAGGAGGCCAAGCTGTCGAGGAAGGGAGGCCAAGCAGATCCTGCAGCAGCCCCAGCCCCGGGTGGGTTTTGAGGGCTGCAGCCCCAGGGCTGGGGGCGTGCAATGGGCTTCCATGCTCCTGGGCTCTGTGCGGTGCGGGAGGTGGCAGCTGCCAGCTTGGCATTGGGTAACTTAGCGCAGCCCAGGGGCACCGCTTGTTTCTTGGCGTTTTCCAACCCTAAGCTGGTGGCTGCTACGCGAAGCACTGTGCCGGGGAGGATCGGACGTGCTCAGCCCAGGATGAGGGGAAGCCCTCATTGCCCTTTGGCTCAGTGTTGCTACCTGCAACCCATGGTGAGGATGCGTGCGTGTGCGTGCTGCAGCCAGTGCTGCATGCGGGATGCTGGGGGAGCCCCGGGGCCACGACCCCAGCCGCCTGCACCGCGTTCTCCCCATTTCACAGGTGGGAAACTGAAATTCCCGAACTTCACATCAGCTGCCCCTCCTGCATCAATCGCAATGTGCTTTGAGGATGCAGACTGCTCCTCCGAGGCTGCGTCAAGCCCGAAATTGCTGCAGGCGGTACCTGTTCCTTTGCAGGCCACATGTAGCCCTTGCCAAAGCCACAAGCTTTGCATGTCAGCAGGCGAAGTGCTGTGTGTTCCCCTGCTGCTGTAGAGGAAGCATTGGTTGGTTAGCTGAGGTATTTCTGACTGCTGTGTTCTTTAGGAAATGGCAATTTCGTAATTTTGAGCATTGAAGATACAGCCTGCATCAAAACTCCAGCTTGCGCGCCCAGGTAGGGGCTGTCTGTCTGTGCCTCCCGCCAACTCTCCCACCCCTGCCTCAGGGGGGGAGGTGACAACTGGCCCGTGAAGGACACCAGGTCTGGCAGGGAGCTCTGCTGGGCCCCTGGCAATCTTTACCGGGTCTTGTTTCATCCCATCTGCAAAACTGCCCCGCGCCTGCGGATGCCGGTGTTGCGGGGGGGACGTGTGGGGACGTTGCCAGCACACCCCTGTGAGCTGAACGGCTGAGCCCCAGCCTGAGCAGGCACGGGGAATGGCACTGCTCACGCCAGTGGGTTTAGCGAGCGTGCCGGTCAGGTCTAGGCGGCCGAGGGCACGTGCCTGACGCCCACTGGTTGACGGGAAGGGCTCGCATGCCGATGCCGTGAATAACGTGCGGGCTGGCCCCTGTGCCCACGGGCTGCTGGCCAAGGACAAGGATACATTGTGAAGGCAAAGCCGGTCACTCAAGTGACCGAGGCTGGCGCCGTCCCGAGCATCCCCTCCCGTGATGGCCGCTGTCCCCTGCATGGGACTATTCTGCATCATGTCTGGGGGAACCTGTCCTGAGTTGCTGTGCCTGGGGCCACCCACATGCCTCTCCATGCCTCAGTTTCCCCATCTGTTTCCCAAAACCTTGCCTCCTCTCCCCTGAATAACAGGCTGTGAGTGAAGAGCTGTGTCCTCAGCATCTTGGAGGCTTGAGACAGACCAGTGGCGTATTTTACTTTTTTAGTTTGCCTGGAAGCAAAACAGATGAAAGCCCCCGCATCTACCCATTTCCGGTGTTTGTGTGAGATGTGAGAACATCTTTCCTTCTTGGGAAAAATATCATGTGCAAAACCCGCATGCCCTTGTCACCTCCAAGCGATCAAATACCTGGTGCCAAGTCACCCGGAGAGCAGTAAGGTTTCTCAGTGGTAATAAACACTGGGCTTTTTATTTTTTCCATTTGCCTCCAGGTTTAGACACAGTATTATTTCTAAGCTTCCCTTTCCGAGGCCAGCATATTAATTTAATGGTGATGAGAGAACACAATGTAATGCCCTGATGCCTGGGGCTGAGCCTCTGAGAAAATGCATCCCGCCCTGTGCCAGCAAGGAGCCCGCTCCAGACCCAACCCTCCCCCCCCCGCTTATCTCATCTCTGATTTGGGAGAAAGTAGCAGCTTTTCTATGCACTATTGTTCTCGGAGCAGGCTTTGAGCTGAGCTCCCGGGCTGGGGTGGCAGGGAAAGCCTTCCTGCCCCTGGGAGGAAGGAGGGGAGGTCGGGCTGGTGCGGAAGGGGCTGCTCTGCCTTGGCTGTTGTGATAGGTCCCCTCGCAGTGGCTTTCGAAGAAGGGTTCTTGGGAGAGGGGGCAGCGGAGAACCGTGTGGTAGCCGGGGACAGCGATACTGTGTGCCCCCGCTGTCGCCTGCATGGTTCCCCGCTGCCCCCAGGATGCACTTGAGGACCAGCGTTGCCTGTTGTGGGTACGGGTGGGAACCAGGTTTTTCTGCTGAGAAAACCGTTTCAGGGGATTTTCTCTCGCCATTGTTCGGCTCAGGAAGAGGCAATCAGCTGAGTCGGGGCAAGCAGGGCTAAGAGGGAAAATACCAGCTGCCCCCCTCCGTGGGGATTTCTGGTCTCGGTTGGGCTCTCAGTAACGGCTGAAAGGTGACGATCCCTTTCTTTGGCAAAATCCAAACTGCCAGCACAGCAGGATGGGTCAGAGCCCATCTCTCTGCCAGCCTTTCCCTGGCTGGAGTCCTGTGGCTTTGTGTCCCCCATGCATTGGCTTGGTGCCGTGGCACCACAGTTTGCATTCACATCTTTGTTGCTCCCAGCTTCGAGCACCAGTGCTTCATGTTGCCTTTGAGCACCCCGGGTGTTCTCCTGTTGCCACCTGCATTTTGCCATTGCATGCCTGTGCTTTTTCAATACAAGCTCTCACTCCATGGCTGCATGTGCATGATTCCCAGGCATGCAGCAAGGAAGCTGGCCTCATCTACGTCCAGTTACTGCTGGTAAGTCATGCCCATGCTGTACCCTCCCAGCCCACACTGGGGACCTCACCAGCGCAGTGCTCGTGCAAGACCGTTATGCCCATGGCAGCAGGTTGATTTACAGCCCGAAGCCCCCGTCATCCAGGGGTGACAAATTGCTGCGGGAAAGCGAATGAGCTCTGCCCGGCGGTGGTGACGCACCGGTGCAGGATGTGCGCTGGATCCGTGCTGGCTGGAGAGACTTCCCGCTCTGCTTGGGAACGCAGCAAGCGGCCGCGTTGCTGCATTAGCAAACCTATGTGGGGAAGCACGTCTCAGCGCAGCGGCGAGCCACCTCCAGCTGACACCCAGGCCAACCCAGAACCCAGTCCTGGGCAAGCAGCACCGTGACGGCAGGCAAGAGGCCAGCTAGTGCTAGCCGGCTGCTCCACTTCCAGCCTTGGCGGGGAGAAGTAGGCTGGGACCTTCCCCTTCCCCTTGCCACCAGGAAACCCAGTGACAAGGACACTGAGTTTTCAAGCCAGCAGTTTTCCCCCAATCTTCCCTACTGACAACCCTTGGATGCCTTTCTTTGAGAGCTTGCGAGCCACAGAAGAGGCTTTAATTTTGTCTTTCTCATGCGACCAAGAGGGTTACTTATCATTCCTCTCATCTCTGACATCAGACCAGTGGTCAGACAGCCTTGTCCGTGCAGCAAAGGGAGCCTTTTGCCGGTGATGCTCACAGGATCCCTGCAGCCACTGCAGCGAGTGGTTTCCTGGTGCTTGCGTGCTGCAAGGCAGCCGCAGCTCATTCACACGGGCAACAGGTATCTGCGCGTCTAGCCAGGTTTGTGTCCCTGTGAGCAGGATGCCCTGGCATGGCGCTGGGGGTTTTGAGCTGGCTAGCTGGGAGCAACGCAGGAGCCAGACACAGTCCCGGCAGTGGCAGCAGCCTGGGCGCTGGCTTGGCTTTGGGCACCAGCAAGTGCTTGGCTCTGGCAGCCTCCTCATGCAGCCCTTGCTGATGCTGGCCTGTTCCAGGGGGTAGTGCGATGCCCTGGATGGTGCACATCTGCATCACCCCATCAGCTTGCCAGGCATGGGCTATTTTTGGTCTCTTTATGGTCCTGCTGCCCAGGGATGCGCCTGCTCCCTTCTAACCCCAGTGCTGTCACCCCTGCCGGTGACTCTGGGCGTTCTCTGCCACCTCCTGCTGCTCTCACCCCAGGCCCCTGGGTGGGGCTGGTGTCACCCTGCTGCGGGCAGTGCCTGTCCCAGCTGCTGCTGATAGTTGGGTGTGAATACCACAGCTGCAGCTGTGGTGGGTGCCTCTTAAAAAGGTGGAGCCCAGGGTGCTGGGTTGAGTGTGGGAAAGAGCCACGCAGCGACTGTGGGGCTGATTCTGGGAAATGGGGCTGTGTTGCAGCTGAGGCACGAGCAGGGAATGGCAGCTGCAGGTGATGGGTGGCAGCTGAAGGGGGACAGAGCATGCTCATGTCCTGCACCGTGCTCCATCCCCACCACCACTGGCTGTGTTTTGCAACATGACCAGCTCCTCAGCTGATCTATAGGAGCTGAAAGCACCAGAGAAAATAATTCTAGGCCTGGCAAGTTAGGAAACCACTATTTCCTTCTGTTCTTATTGCCTGTGATAAGAAGCCAAGACAGGAACCAAGATGTGAAGCAGTGAGCTGTTGAGGTTGGCACCTGTGTCGGGGCTGAGAGCCCAGGGACCCGGCTGCCTCCTGCTGCCTTCGTCTGGCTTCTGGGTCCTTCCAGCCCCACATGGTCGTGTGGGGTGTCTGGCACCCGCAGCTCCTCCTGGTGGCAGAGGCACCTGGGAGCTGGCTGTGACACTGGCCGCTGTCCCACCTACACAGCCCTGGCTCTCTGTCCCCTGACGCCACGCTGGCTGTGGGCAATGCTCCTGTCACCCCAAATATTCACGTGGCCTCTTCCTTTTGCGACCTTCCAGGCTACGCTTTCCCCTGGGAGGCAAGGTGAAAGTCGAGAGCCACCCGTGATGAAAGTCCTGTTCCTGATCCTTCTCTCCCCCCTCCAAGGTAGGCTGCCCCCAGCCACATCCTGCCCTGGGCCAGCATGCCTGGGCTGCTGGAAGTAATTGGCCACCCCAAAATGCAAGGGCTGAAGGCACTGAGGGATGTTTGCAGCTGTGGCTTCCACAGAGGTGATACATCTCGTGGGCTGATGTGCCTCCACTAGGGTCTCTGGGGTGGGGACCTGGAAGTGGAGCGGTCCCTTCCAGAGAAAGGAGCTGGTCTCCATCCATCTATATCCATCTATAGCGCTCCTTTGTCAGTGTCTGCCCACTGAGGGGCCGGGGGGTTGGCAGTGGGGAGAAGCCACTGGCTCCTGGTGAACCTCCCAGCATGACCAGGGACAAGTTGGGGAGGTGGCTGATGTCACACAGCCTGGCCAGGATGGGCTTGGGACACTCAGGGCAGAGCCTGGCATGCCACAGGTGACAGCTGGCACGTGGGTGGCTGCCCCTCTGGCTAAGCCAGCATCTCTCTGTGCTTGTGCAATGCAGGGGTGGGGGTGAGTGCCCGCCAGGAGGATTTCCGCTTCTGCGGTGAGAGGAACCAGACTGAGAGCAGCTCTGTCATCTACAAGCACGGCCCTGCCAACATCTCCATTGAGAACACGGTCCAGGCACTGATAATAAAAAGTCCATTTTTGCCAAGCGGGAGAAACTCTTACTACCAGTACAGCTTGCCACCCACTTTGGGCAGGTACCGCTTCTGCATCTACTGGTTCAAGCCCAACGGGACCCTCAGGCTGGCATACGGGAAGCAGAGCTTCCTCCTGGGCCAGGACCCATCCAGCAGCATCAGCCAGGAGAGGGAGGCGCAGAAGAAGGAAAGGACCAAGACCTCTATCTTCAATGTGTCCTATGTCTTCAAGGGCCAGAAGAACACCTCCCTTGACAGTGCATCTGAATACTTTTTCCCTGGTAAAGGCAATTCAAAAGTGTTATTTTAATGAGATAAAGGTTAATTCCATCCCCAGCCTGTGCTAGCCATAAGCAGAGCACTGGGGTTGTCCCAGTGCTGTGCCATAGCATGACGATGTCAAGATGGAGCTGAAGGGTGATGGGAAGGGCAAGTGGTTTTGCTTAAGCAGCCTGGGGGCAGCCCCTGGCACCCAGGCGTCCCTGGGCAAGCAGCTCCCGAATCATGAAGGCAGAGATTTTCCAGAGTGCTTCAGCCCACTAAAATCCCAGGAAGCTGTGTGCTCTGCAGAGGAACACTGAGCTCCAGGCGGCCAGAGAAACCCTCTGGGTAGGGGTCTCTGGTGGCTCCCCAGGTGCGGGGCCACATCAAAGCCATTTGCTTTGGGTTCCTGCCAGGGCCAGCCCTGGCCAGCAGCTGGGGACAGGGGCAAGCTGGTTCTGTCTGTGCCCCTGAGGGCGTCTCCTGTCATGTGCCACCAGCTTCTCCGGAGAGCATGCCCGTCTGGGAGCAGGACGTGGAGGGCCAGCTCGCCGCCCTGGACAGGCTCCTCGCACAGGCGCCGGCTGCAGGTGCCGCAGCGCAGCGGTCGCTTCGGCAGTGAGTGTGGGGCTGGGCTGGAGGCTGGGGGGTGTTTGGGTGTTTGCCAAGCCTGCCCCGTGCTGGTGCCTTCGCCTGTCCCTTTTCCTGGTCCCCGGCATGGCACCTGCCCCCGCTCACTGTGTCCTGTTCCCCGCAGCAAGCTTGGGGCCTTGGAGAGGATGCTGGCGCAGGTGGAGCTCAAAGGGCAGAACCAGACCTTTGGGAAGGCCACCCTGCGCGCCACTGTCCTGAGTGTCGGTCCTGCGCAGGCTCCTCGGCACCTGGCCTTTGCTTCCCCGAGAGAGGTAGGTCGACGTGGTGCCGGTGGGGATGGAAGCACGACTCCGAGGCTGGGCAGATGCTGTCACCCCCATCATCCCCACCACCCCCAATGGGGCTTGGAGCAGCAGCCCACCGGCATCTTCCCAAGCTCTGTCCCAATGGATCTGTCCTTGCAGGAGGGTAGAGAGATCCAGGGGTTTGCCGTGGACCTGCCGAGCAGCCTGTTCATGACAGCAAAGGAGAAGGAGGAGGTAGTGCAGCACAGGGTGATCCTAGTGGACATCAACAGCCAGGCCATGTTCCAGGTAACACTTGCGCTGTGCAGCACGGTGGGGTGTCACTGTTGTGCTGCGGGTCCGGTGGCACAGGGCAGCACAGAGCCCACTGCAGCAGGGAGTGCCGGTACAAATCAGCGCCAGGCATCCTTCCCTGGGCTGGCCTTGCTTGGCCGCTCGTGTCCATGCTGCACCCTGCAGCGTCACCTCTGGCTCAGCCAGGCTTTGCCTTCCCCTCTGCCCCTCCTACACCCCTTGCCTTCCTCAGCCAGCTCCAGCCCCTGCTGCCCAAACCAGGCTGCAGGCACTCACTTGGAGAAGGTGCTTTGGAGATGTTAGATGCTTCAAAGATGAGCTTGACAGGGAAGCGGCACAGGGCTCTTTGCTGGGGTCTCTCGCCAGCTTCACACCTGGCAGTTCTCCCTTCCTGCAGTGCCACCACCTCCTCCTTCTCCCACAGGATGAAAACAGCAGCCACATCCTGGGTGACACAGTGGTTGGCATCTCCCTGGTGGACACGGTGGTGGCCAACCTCTCTGACCCAGTGGTCCTCACTTTCTTCCACAACCAGCTGCCGGTAGGTGGGGAAACAGCCTTATCACACCCAATCCCTCCAGGAATGGAGGGGCAAGGAGGGCTCAGGCCCTGCCAGCTTGAAGAGTGGTCACAATCCGGCAGGTCCATGTCCTAGGCCTGTACAACCTGCTGCATCTTCTGGCTTCATGGCTTCACTGTGTGCAGTAGTGGTGCCTGCTCCTGTGCAAGGGATGCTAACTTGCAGATGTGTCACCTCCAGCACAATCTCCAGGGCTGGGGACACTTTGAGTTAATAGTTCCATGGCTCATTCATAGCTGCTGCTCAAAGCTGAACTCCTGGTTTAAAAATGGGGCCTGGGAGGAGGTATCTGCTCTGCAAGCTGCCAAGAGAAGTCTCTACCTTGAGCCTACACTCATGATAAGGGCCAGTTCATCTCCTGAGACAATCTCACCTCCTACCTCATGTCGCCCCTACCAAACTTGCTGGCCAGGCAACAAGCCCAGAGATTCATCCTGATCAGGACCCGTGGTTTTGTCATTTCAGAGGAATGTGACCCCGCTGTGCGTCTTCTGGCAGGAGGACACCACTGGTGAGTGTATGGGCGCGGGAGCTTCTGCATTTGTGTGCAAAGCGTGGACACTGTCTCTGTTCCTTTGGCTGGGTACCAAAGACCTGCTGTTAGTGGTAAAAGTCATTCTGCAACTCCCTTCCTTGCTCCTGCTCCATAAACCTTTCCCATGGGGTTGATTTCAGACTTTTCCCTCCATATCTAACCTAGGCACTTTCTCCCTCCCCAGGGATGGGTACTGTTGTCCCTGAGGGCAGCAATCCTCTGTATGTATTCCTGCCAGTGTGTGCTCTGCATGGGATGAGCTGGGACCCCCACATTTGTCCTCCCCTCTGCCACGGATACCTTACCCTGAAGCTCCAAAAACCAGAAGTAGATGTTCCTGCTGCTCACCAGATGCTCTCCCTTTCTCTTGCAGCCAGCTCTGGGAATTGGGATAGCTATGGTTGCACAACAGTGGAGGGGGACAGCCGGACAGACTGCAGATGCAACCACCTCACCTACTTTGCTGTGCTAATGGTGGGTAGCATCTTCCCACAGCTCTCTACATCATTCCCACTGGCAGTGCTCCCTCAATGTTTCTCGTTCCTCCTTCTCCCCAGGTATCTTCTCCAGAGATTGCCTACATACACAGGGACTACCTGAGCATCATCACTTACATTGGCTGCCTTATCTCAGCTTTGGCATCCATTTGCACCATCTTCTTCCTCTACTTCAGGTATGGTATGGGTGCCCAGGCAAGCCAGCAGGCTGACAGGTCACCCCATGCTCCCTCTCTGCATCCTTCTTGTCATTACATCTGGGAGGGCCCAAGCTCTCCAAAGGCAGTTGGTGGCCCAGCTGGAAGCATGATGAAGGAACCAGGCTGGAAGAAAGTAGAGTGTACCCCTCCAGAAACCACCCCCTTTGCCAGGTCTCATGCAGGACGCTCAAAAACACCTGCTGTTTTCAATGATTTTGGAAAATCAGCTTGGTTGTTGTCATGGATCTGGCAAGCAGAAGCCTACAAAGATCTCTTCAAGGGTTCAGCAGGGAGAACAAGAGTGGCTTCTCCTGAGTAATGTCACTGACCCTATGTGGTTGATTGGGAGCTGAAAATATGTCACTCCCAACCCTCCATGGCCTAGATCTGAAGTGCAGGGCCAGCTGCAGAGACCTGAATTTGCATGTGTAACGGTCAGTCCCATGTGTGGGGTCAGTCTGTCAGCCCCTGGCACTATCAGGGGTTCTCCTAACTCTTCTGGTGGGATGCATTGCCCCAGCGGCACTATGGGGTGCTGTGGGGCACCAACGATACTGGCCAGGCACGGTGGTGATGTCTCTTCCCCTTGCTTCTCCAGAAGCAAGCAGCGAGACCAGATCATGAGCATGCACATCCACATGAACTTGCTGGGCGCCATCTTCCTCCTGGACCTCACCTTCCTCATCTCAGAGCACTTGGCTTCCAGCAGCAGCGAGGCGGCCTGTAGAGCCGGGGGGCTGTTCCTGCACTTCTCCCTCCTGAGCTGCCTCACCTGGATGGGCATCGAGGGCTACAACCTCTACCGCCTTGTGATTGAAGTCTTCAATGCCTACCATGACCACTTCCTCCTCAAGCTCTGCCTGGTGGGCTGGGGTGAGCATGGGGGAGGCAGAGACTCCCAAAGGGCAGGGTAAGGGGGCAGACAGGCACATAGGTAGGGTCGATTTCTGCCCCTGGAAGTCTTTCCCACCATATATGGTGCCTGGATAGGGATGGAGATGTAGCTGTGGTGGAACAGGTGTCTGAGAGCAGAGGTCTCTTCATTGAGGCAGGAGACTCAGTGACCAAGAGCAGAAGCTGGGGCTAGAGCAAGGGCAGGTCACCCTGGGGGTCACCCAGCAAGGGAGGCATGTGACAGCCACTGCTTGGGGTCTTTAAATAGCAATGGGATGTTCTTTCGAAAAGAGACCCAGGACAGCCCATAGAGATGGGCTGGATGCAGGAGGCACCCGTGCATCTCTGCGCTCCTGTGGACAGGAGGCTGTGGTAGGAAGATCTCATGATCATTTGTGGTCTAAAATTCCATCACCCTACGAGACCCCCCAGCTGGAGTCTGTGCAGCACAAGCCCACTCCTTGGCCAGGGCTTATGCCAGGCATCCTTGTTGTGTCCTCCTTCCTCGGTTTCACCCCAAGGAGAGAGGACATTGTTTGTACACCGTATGAGGAAAAAGGGGCAACAAGTCCTTCCAGAAGGTCTGTGGGTCAGGGATGAGGGTGGCCACTTCACTCTGTTCTTGACATCCAGGACTCCCCTTCTTTTGTGTGACGCTGATCTTCCTGGCTAATTGGACGAACTACGGCCCGTTCTCCATTCCCGTGTATGAATCCATTGGTGGAAAGTCCACCAACGCAACCATGTAAGTCATGGGAAGTTGGTTGCTTGGTCCCTGGTCTTAAAGTCATCTGGTTCAACCTCTACCAGATCCTAAAGACTTTCGTTAGCCCACAAGGCTGTGGCTTTCTTGGGGCTTTGTGTAAGGTGGGGCAGGGGATCCCCCTTCTGTGTTTAACTAAGCTGGGTGCTGAGTTAGCCCAGCAGCTTCGTGCTTCCCCCAAATCCTTTCTCTCGTGCCCCTGTGGGATGACACAGCGTAACCCTCTGCCCTTTTTCCTCCCTCCAGATGCTGGATCACGAGCCCTCTGATCCATAACGTGGTGAACCTGGGTTTCTTCAGCCTGGTGTTCCTCTTCAACTCGATCATGCTGGGGGCCATGGTCCGGGAGATCCTCCGGCAGAACAAGAAAGGCCACAAGCTCAAGCATGTCCTAGCCCTCTTTGGGCTAAGCATCCTGCTGGGCATTCCCTGGGCACTGGTGTTCTTCTCCTTCACCTCCGGCGTCTTCCGCCTCGTCTCTCTCTACATCTTCACAATCATCAACTCACTCCAAGGTGATCCTGGGGCATTGGGCTCCTCCAAAGGGGAAGAGTCGTCCTGGGATTTTGTGGGGATTGGTGTGGCAGTGATGGGGTATGAGAAGATAGAGCCCTGGCACACTGGCTTGCTCGCTCTCAGCTGCTGGTGGTCCCTTGAGGGGGTTCACGAACCCTTTCTCCCTCCTTTCCCAGGTTTTCTCATCTTTCTCTGGTACTGGACCATGGTGCTGCAGGCGAAAAAGTCCTCCGACTCCCAGAGCAGCTCTGACAGCGTGAAACTGCAGCCTAACAGCAGCCAGAGCCACCCTGGCTGAGCCCCGTGCTGGCCGTGCCGCGGGGCTGCCTGGCCGGGGCTCCCCGCATGGAGAGCGGCTGTGGGCAGCACCAGTGCCGGCCTCTTTGCTACTGCACCCACCCCATGGGGCTGCTGGGAGCACAGGGACCCGCAGCGGGGACCCCCAGCCCCTCGCCTCTGCCTGCCCTACGTTCCCCATCACCACGTCCCCCCAGGTATCTGGGTGTCCCCATCCCTGGCTGGATGTCCCCTACCTGCTCCTACAGGGACAAGGCTGGCTCCTGGGGCATGACAGAGGGATGCATGGGGCTGTGGCAAGGGACAGAGGCAGGAGCAAGGACAGGGCCCCCTGTGGCTCCAGATATCCCATGCAGTGCCCCGAGGCCTGTCCTTTCCCCAAGGAGGGACAGCAGGTGGGAAAGGCCCCTTTTTCAGCCCTTGCTGGTGGCCACCAAGAGGGCCCTTCCCTGGTGAAGACAGAATAACTCCACCACTGCGACACCCTCTAGCAGCTGAAATAATCTATTTTTGTTATTTTGTTGAATGTTTCTCTATTTTTGTATGGTGTAAAAGTTTAATGGTTGCACTCGCACGTGAGACTTCTGTCCATTAAAGTTGTTCCCGCTCTGAGCATGGCTCCCCAGGGTCTCAGCTGTTGGTGAGCTGCCCCTTGGGGTTTGACGCTGCTGCTCATTCCTCCAGCGTGCCCTGGCAAATGGGGCTGTCCCACCCTTGGGGCAGGACTCGATGTTTCTCTGTGCTGAACTTCTCCAGCCCAGCAAGGCCCTGCATGCCAGCACAGCCCACAGCATCCTGCTGAGCTGGGACCAATAACAGCATTATCAGCAGAGCTCCAGGAGCCTGGTGCTGTTGTCTTTAGGGTGACAGCAGCAGGTCTCAGGGCTCGGGAAGTGGTTGCAGTTTCTGGTGACCGGTCACCATGCAGCGAAGAGGAAGGTGTTTCTGTGTAGGCAGGCTTCCCCTCCCTTTGCAGCCCTGGCGGCTCAGAGCGATGCTTGGTGATGTGCCCAGGCTTCTCTTTGTGCACAGCAGTGCTGGGAAGAGGAACAACTGTGGCTGGCTGAGAGCTGGTATCGAGGCACCGCAGTGGCCATCGGCTAAGCAGGAGGGGGCCCACGTGGATATGGACCTGGACCTTCGCTTATGTCCCGTGTGTCACACTTGTTCCCACCTGCAATCTTGGGTGTACCTGGGCTTAGGTGTGTGAGCATCATGCCTGTGGGTGGCACAGGAGCCCCAGGCTTGGTTGGCAGTGGGGATGCCCCAAAGCATCGCTCGCCATTCTGGGCTGAGGGTCCGTCAGCACAATGGGGTTGGGCAGGATGCTGTGAGAAGAGAAAGAAAAATAAAGCCCAGAGTCCGCTGGGGAAGTGAAGCAGCTCTAACCATTATTGCTGTTGCTGTGAGCTCAGGGTGGGAGGTTACTTGCCAACCCACAGGAAGGAGCAAGGGGGTTGCTGAAAGGAAATGAGGACATGGCTGTTGCCTCAGGAGAAGCTGCGAGCCCTGGGGGCCTGCAGAAGAGCAGGGCAGTGGGACGAGCAGAGAAGCCCCAGGGTGGCCGGGAGACCCGCAAAGCAGCATGAAGCACACGAACCTTGGCACAATCCTACTGCTCCTGCTCCTGCCTGGTGAGTCGTGGGCAGGGCGCATGCGGTCACCCCCATACCTGTCCCGTGGGAAAGCCATGGCCCAGAGACCGCGATGGTGTTTCACCCCAGATGCAATGAAGCATGGACAGGCCAAGACAGAGTCAGTTGTGGGATGTGCAGAGCTGGGAAAGGAAAGAGGAGAAAGCAGGGTTTTCCCCTACAGCCTCCTCTCTGCTGTATAGTGACTGGGCTGTGGCTTGTGCTGCAGCCAGGGCTTCCTGGAGGGGTGCTGTGCTGATCTGGATGGGCCCTGGTTTCTAGAATAGTGACTGCAGCCTGGGATCCCTCCTGTGAGGCTCCCAGGGGGGTGGCTGTGCTGGCACATCAAGTCAGGCGTGGTGCCTTTGCACTTACCAGCTCCCACATTTGTCCGTTTGCATTTTGAAGCCTGGCATGCCTTTAATAGCACACCAGTGGGCAGCCAGGAGGGCCTGGTGCAGCTGGGGAACCTCTGAGTGTGCTTGTTTCAGACTGGCACCCATCTCTCCTGTGGGATGAGTGCAGGGTGAGGGCTGATGCTGGGTTTTGCTCCCCAGATGTCGCGGGAGGCCAGGACGGTTGTGACGGTGAGACCCTGGGCCGCCCAGGCCCGCCGGCCCCTGGGCCGCTGCCACTGCTGGGGCCTCACCGCCACCTCCTGCAGCGCTGCAGCGGGGGGACCAGGTTGAAGAATGCTGCAACATCACGGTCGAGCCAGAGGAGTGGGATGAGGTCCCCCGCCTGGAGCTGGACCTGCCCCGCCACTGCATGGAGCTGCGCCGCTCCGCCGGCCCTGCCTGCCGCTGCCTGCGGGCGCGCTGGCTCAGGTAGCAGCGGGGTGCTGCGGGGCCCTGGAGCTGCCTGGGGCTGTGCCCCGGTGCCCCACAGCCCTGCCTGCCCCACAGGATGGTGCAGACAGCGGTGCCGGCACTGAGCGGCGTGGCCAGGCTGCAGGCACTGCACCTGAACGTCAGCGGAGGCCTGGCCCATGACCTGCTCCTTGCTTTCTCCCCAGCCCAGGTGAGGGGGTCTGCTGCTGCCTGGGGTCCCCCACTGCGGGCTGGGCCTTGGGGCGTTTCTTCTACCCCATGCTTGCAGTTGCTTCGTGGACCTGCAGCAGCTCCAGCACCCCGTGCCAAGCAGGCCCAGGGCTAGCTGGGTGCGGTGTGGAAGAGCCCTGCCTCTTCAGCTGTCCCTCCCCAGAAAGCCAGTCCAGCAGCGGGCGGATGGTCAGGAGGAGCTTGTTGATCATGTGCCTCCTGCCTGTCCCAAGGCACGGCCTAGACGTGCCAGGGGACCACATCCCACAGGGTGACAGCAAGCTGGGACTCCCCCTGGGGTCTGCCCCCGGGTCTGCCCCTTGTCTGCTGAGCGCTGGTGAGGAGGCTCTGCCCTTGTGCTCCTGGCAATTTTGCTCAGTAAAACCCATCTGGGCAGGGCTGAATTTGTGCCTGGAGCAAGGTTGGTGGGTCCTGAGAGAGGTGATGGGGCCAAGTGGGATGCTGCCTCTAAGAGACCCCTGCACCACTGTTGCGTGCTGCAGGGCCCCATGGTGATCAGCTCAATGGAGGAGGGGAAAGCAGGTAAAATCCAGCTCCCCAGGGAAATATTCCAGTCCCCGAGTGGCCAGGCAGCACGCGTGGTGGTGACGGTCCTCAACATCCAGCAACTCGGCATGTTCGAGGTACGAGCCCCACCCTAGCCACCGGCACGTGCTGCCAGCAGCGCCGTGAGGCTGTGAGGAACCATGGTGCTGGCTCTGCTCAGCCAGCACTGCCCTGAGCAGGAGGACAGCCAGACAGGGCAGGTCCTGGATGACACCGTGGTGGGCATCATGGTGGGGGATACGGACATCTCTGGGCTGCAGGACCCCGTGCATCTCACCTTCACCCACCGGCAGCTGCCCCTCGTAAGCTGGCAGTGTCCTCCCTCTCCTTGTCTCCTCACCGAGGCGCAGGCTCACACCACTCCCCCCTTTGCAGAACGTCACCCCACTGTGTGTTTTCTGGGAGCCCAGCAAAGGTATTGGCCTTGATGGGGCCGGGAGCGGGCCCCTGGTGCAGCAGGGTGGAGGGAAGTTGGCGGGAGGTGGCACCGAGTGCCCCCTGTAGAGCTGCCAAAAGCCTCTGGCTGGGGGTGAAGGGTCCACTACTGTGCCACAGCCCCTGCTGCCATGTAGAGTTAGCTGGAGACACCAAGGGCTTTGTCCGTGCTGGGACATGGCCCCTGTAATCTGCTTCCTGCTGGCCAGGGGTGCCATGATGCCATCGCAGCCATTCCATGGGCAGGCTGTGTGTCACACACAGCCTCCGTCCTGCCACCTCCTTCCCACCAACAAGTATTGCAGCCCCCCCCGCCTGCGCTTGGAGGTCTCTGTGGGGTGGGGTGGTGGGCTTGGCTGAAGGGTGCTTTGCCTGGCGCTCACTGCTGTGCTGGTTGCAGGGCAGGCAGGTGGCTGGAGCAGCAGCGGATGTGACACGCAGCCTGGGGACAAGGAGACAGTCTGCTCCTGCAACCATCTCACCTTCTTCACCCTCCTCCTGGTGACAACCCCACTCCCTACAGCTCCTGCTTTTACCCCGGCTCTGCTGCCAGCTCCCCCCCAGCTGCTCAGTCCCTCAAGTGTCACCACTGGCTGCACAGGGACAGTTGTATCTGCTCCCAGGCAAGCCCAGGCCTCTCCTAAAACCAACTCCAGCCCCAGCTTCGTACCCTGGAGGGCAGGAGCAGATCAGTGGAGGATGTAAAGGGTGAAAACAGCCTGACTCTGGAAGCAGCAAGACTCAGGGTCCCTTCCCTCATACCGTGCCCACACCTCGAGGGAGGGTGCATCTCCTCAGAGCCACCACCACCAGATCCCTGGAGATCTCAGGGAAAGACCTGAGGGTGCTGGGCTTGTGGGGTCCTACAGCACCACGCTGGGGTTATCCCCACTCGGCCCCATGGTTCTGGCAGCTGCAGCCAGGTTTTCTAGGCTGGTTTGGACCCATCTGACCCAGCGCACATGTGTTTGGCAGAACCCTGCTCTGGACAGGTCCATGGCACAGAAGTTGGTGGCTGTGGCCAATACTGGCTGTGGGGTAGCTGTGTCTTTCTCCATCTTCACCATTGCCTTCTACATCTTCTTAAGGTAGGGCATGCCAGTGGCTCCATGGACCCCAGTCAGGTTTGTGGGTGGGAGGGATGTGGGCAATCACAGGCCTGGTGTGTCTCCATGGACCCTCTGGGGTAAGGGGTGACCCCCAGGCAGGGGGCCAGGGGATGCCCCTCTCCCCTGCCACTGGTGCTGCCTGCTGTGACCCTCCCCAAGTGTGTATAGGCCCCTTCTGCCCCACTCAGCTGTGCCCCCAGCCTATTCTGCTCCCTCTCAGGTGCAGCTACAAGCAGTTCGGGTCCGAGGAGACCCTCCGCGTCAACCTGGGGCTGCACATGAACCTGGTCAGCAGCCTGCTCCTGCTCAACCTAGCTTTCCTGCTCAACACTGGGGTCTCCATCAGGGCCACGCCGGGGCTGTGCAGTGCCCTGGGGGGGCTCACCCACTACTGCCTGCTCTGCTGCTTCACCTGGACAGCGCTGGAGGGCTCTCATCTCTACCTCCTCTTCGTCAAGGTCCTTGGCACCTACATACATCACTACCTGGCAAAGCTGTGCCTCGTTGGATGGGGTGAGCACTGGCTGCTGGGCCACCCGCTGAGTGAGACCCAGGAGGCAAGGGGATCAGTGGGTTACAGCCAGAGGGGACAGGGCTTTGCAGTGACAGGGAGAGAGAGTAAGCCCCCACCTGGGCTCAGCACAGTGAATGGCACTGCCCGTGGGAGTTCAGGGCAGCTCCTACAGGCACCATCTCCTGATACCCCCAGGATCTGCTGGGGTCTTCCTTCCCACCCCTGCTGGAAACCCACTCTCCCCAGCACAGGCACTGCAAGCAGCATCAAAGCGGGTGACCCTGCAGAGAACTTAGGGAACACCTCAAGCCCTGCCACCCACTGCTGCCGCTCCTCTTCCCATCATGACCCAGCAGCATCCCTTGTGCCTCCAGCACTTGGGTGAGCTCAGCCTGTCCTTATGCCCCATCTTCCCGGAGGACAGTATGTCTGGGGATAGGATGGACAGGCAGAGACCCCGAGCTGGCCACCTTTGCTCCCCCTTGCCTCCCTGGCCTCCTTCACACCAGTCTCCCTTGTTCTTCAGGCTTCCCTGCTCTGGTGGTGGTTGTGGCTGGAGCCATCGGCAGCTATGGAGAATACGGCATTCGGACGACAGACAACCAGACCGTAGTCCACCTGTGCGTGGCATGACCTTGCGCCACTGCCCGCAGGGTTTGGGTGGCCCCCTGGCACAGGGAACGGTGACCTGATCCCCCTGGGAGTGTGACTGTGGAGTTCTGCATCCATCCTGCTCAGCTTGGCACAATGCTTCCTCTTCCCTAATCTTGATTAAAACTGAACCGTGGTAACCATTGTGCAGGAGCACTCTGGCCGTGGGCACCCAGTACCGGGATGCACGGCCACAGATGGAACCTTAGGGTGGGCAGGAGCAGCTGGGCCATCTCACCAAGCCTCATTGGTCATCCCCACAGGCCTCTGGGACACAGAGGATGTCCAGGGTCCACCTGGAGTTTCCCTGGGCTCCCTCTCCCTCTGCCCTGCTGTCCCCCATGCTTCGTCCTGGCCTTAGAAAAAAATCACACCAACATGAGGGCATTCCTGCATCCCCAAATGCATCCTCTGGAGGAGACCATGGGGGGCTCCCGTGGATGCTGCCATGGAGGTGGGAGTAGCAGAGCTGCTGGAGACATTGCAGTTGTCTCTTTTCAGGTGCTGGATCAATTCTGAACACCTGCTTGTCCACTACATCACAAACTGTGGCTACTTCGGCCTCATCTTCCTCTTCAACACAGCCATCTTCGGGGTGGTGGCCTGGAAGAACTGCCACCTGTGGAGCACCAGGGTGGTGCAAGGGCATTGCAAGGCCTGGAGGGTGGTCCTGTCGGCTGTGGGGCTCTTCTGCCTGCTGGGAGCCACCTGGGCGCTGGCGTTCCTCAACTATGGCAGCTCCTCTGTGCCCATGCTCTACCTCTCTGCCATCCTGAACTCCCTCCAAGGTCAGAGCCAGCTTGAAGCTGGAGCATGCTGGCTCCTGGGGCCGGGCTGGGAAGACGTGGGAGGCAGGAGCAAGCCTGGCAGTGGTTGACCAGGGATCCCAAGGCACCGCCACTGTCTGGCACCATTGTGCTTTTCCCTTTAGCAGGGAGCAGAGCAACCCCGCCAAGCGATGGTTCCCAGCCGCCGATGCTGTGCCCTGCAAAGGCTGGAGAGGTACCTGGAGGAGCCTCTCGCTGCTGCCACTGCTGAGTGTCCTTCTTCCTTTCCCTGCAGGCCTCTTCATCTTCATCTGGCTGGTTGTCCTCTACTACCCAAAGGCGGAGGAGACCACAAGCTCCCTCTCTCACATCACGAGGAACAACAAAACCGTGGCTGTGTCACAGGGATAGCTGCTGGCTGGACTTCCCTCCCTGCTTGCACCTGCTACCAGCAAGCTTCCAGCCCGAAGGACACAACTTCCCACGGAGGGCGAGGGCTGCATGGGCAGCTGGGCACCCCAGCTGACCGGTGTGGCCCTGGCCCTCCCCCATGCCTCAGTTTACCCTTCACTGGGTGTGATCCACCCTAGCAGGGCTCTTTGCTTTGGCTGTCCTTTTGCTCCTGGGGGCCTGCCTTGGGCAGCACACAGCACTTTGGTGCAAGGAGCTCCAGACACCGTCCTTCTGCCAAAATCCCTGCTGGCTGCATGGCCTCAGAAGCATCCCAGTCTCGTTCCCTAGGGACTATTGCTGGAGCCCACAAGCTGGCTGCCTTCAGCTTGGATGCCCATAATTCTCAGCAGAAAAGATGGACTTGGGCACTGGACCAGTCCAGGGGTGGGTTTTCCCTCTGGACCTGGACTCTGCAGTCCCTATGAGGGTCAGGTCTGGGAATTAGCAAAAGAGGTTAATCCCCGAAGCATCTTGGCAATACAGCCTCTCCAAATGAACCTGGGGAGAACTCTTCAGGCAGTGCATCTGCTGTACTTCCCTCCTGCAAAACACTGCAGCTAGTAGAGATTTCTGTGAGGACACCATGCTTCAGCCCGTTGGGCATTTGGCTGCTGCAGTCCCCATGCCCTCAGCCAGCTGTGGCTGCTCCCAGAGCTGCACCATCCCCTCCACGTTGTACGTCTGCGTGTGCACGTCAACACCTAGCCTCTCACACAGAAAACAGTCATCTTCTCCGATCCGCGTCTGTGTTTTAGCATTAAAGCTGCTAGCTGTCTAAGCACTATGGATTTATTCTTTGATGTTTACAAGTCAACAATATTTATTAATTTCTTCATTTTATGGATGTATTAGTGAGCTAAAATCTTTCTAGCAATTTGCTGTCATTCAGAAGGAAGAGATCTGTATGTACACATAGCCATGCGTGCATGCATAGAGCAGCCCTTTCTCTGCTAATGCCACATCATCTGTGACACTAAGAACCACACAAAGTCCAGTTCTAGTGGACAAAGAGCTCCATCTCCCCATGTGCCTGGGTGACTCTGTTTGCCCTCTGCAATATCTAGGCCAAGCCTGCTACAGGGCTTGCTACAGCTGGGTTGCTGGATCCTGCAGAGCCCAACAGTGTGCCTTGCCCCACAGGGGCCAGAGCCCACGAGGCACCTCATCTCATCACCCTGGAGCAGCTCCTGCGTCTCAGCTTTCCTGCGTACTTGTTTCACTGTGGGCCAGGAGGGGATGAGAAGGTCCGAGGGATGTGACAGGGAATAGAAATGCACCAATGTGACTTTGAGCACCATTTGAATCTCCTTCCCCAGAACCCCTGTAAAGACGCAGGCAAGAGTCTCTCTGATACTGCCACATTTATTTGGAAACAGCCATTTTCTACACCATCCGCCTCCTCATGCTGACAGCTGTGGCAGCCACAGTGAACACACCAAGTGCACACAGCAGGACAAGGCCCCCAGGGAGCCATGGGTTGGATTCTGCCAAAGAGAGGAAAGGTTGGTTACAGGTCTGGGTCTCCTGAGCTGGCCCTAGACCCTGGCATGGCTCCTGCAGGCCAGCAGGAGGTTTTGGGGCAGGATGCAAGCAGAGGGGGAGGCCATTGCCTGTGAAGGGCAAGAGCCACCAGAGCGGTTATGCTGTGGGTCCCTGAGGGCACTAACAGGACTTGGTCACCCCTACCAGCCTCACATGGGGCCTCCACCCACCCACTGCCTAGGGTCTCCATTTAAGCTCATGCCTGCATTTCGTGCCTGCTCTGAGCCATGCTGTCGGCAGGCTTGTCCCCAGCCCTGTTCCTGGTCCGCTGCTTGGATCTCCTAGATTGACCCTGGTGCTCAGAAGGATCCTGACTTGCTGGGTTGATTCAGAGTCCACCACTGTGAAAACCCAGCCTTCCTCACCTCGGATGCTGTACCTACAGCCTCCTGGCTTTTGGATCCTTCCAGCCCCACTCCCTTGCTCGGCTTGACCTGTGCCTTGTATAGGAGCTGCTCACACAGAGCCAACTTTTGTGCTGGCATGACTTCTGGAGCACACCATGTGTGGCCACGATACCCAAAAAAACTCCACACTCCCATGCAGGGAAGTGATTTTAGTAGTCCTTTGTAATAATGTGACATTACCTAGAGAGTGGCAAGGGTCTGTGAGCTTCTCCTGTCCTCCCTGGAGGGGCATACATACCCTGCAGGTCCTGTTGGTCAGCCCTGGAATGATGGCTCTCTGCTCCCAAGGAAGGAGCTTCCAGCAGGTGGATGGGCCCGTAGGAGACAATCTTATTGTAGTCATTTGTCAGCGCTCGCTTGCTCCTCCAGTGCCTGGGGCATTGCTGTTCAACAAAGCCAACAGAAGGGAGGTGGGACCAGAGGGCAGGGAAGAAGCCCACCCCATGGGGCAAGGAGGAAGAGCTGTCCTGGTGCTCTGCCCCAGCAGAGGCACAGCTAGGGCTGCTGCCTAGGAGCAGTCAAGCCCCCAGAGCATGGGAAAGGAGCTGGTTTCTGAAGGAACCTTAGCCTGCTTCTCCCCAAGTCCTAGTGCAAAACTCTCCTCCTGCAGATACCCAGCAGGCAGAAGAGAAGAGGGAAAGGAGCTCTCTGGTGGGTTCAAACCCTTGTAACTCCAGTTCAGGGCCCTGAGGTAAGCCACTGACACTTGGCAGTGTTTATTGTGCTGAGGCACCTGAAACCAGAGCAGAGCCCTTTCCACAGACAGTGGGCCCAGGGAAGGGCTCCCCCTGCCTGGCTGAGAGAGCTCACCTTGGCACAGGGCTCAGGGCTGTCGGGAAGACACAGCCGGACACGGCAGTGCAGGAACACCTCGGAGTATCCCACAAACTGAAACATCTGGAAGCTGAACTTGGCTGTAGTGCTCTCTCCTATGGCATTCAGGTATGTCACTGTCTCATCGTGGGGACACCTGGGACACAATGGCCAAGTCAGTAGGCAGAAAAGGAGGGGGGACATCCTGGCCTGGGACACCAGCAGCTCTGGTTTGCACACAGGGACCAGGCGCAGCCCCAGGCGGAGCTGGACAGCAGCATTTGTTCCTTGGTGCCTGTGGGGATGTGTTCCCTTAGCACTGTGTATCATGCCCAGCCCAGCCTGGAGCTCCCACCAGCACAGGAGCTGGTTCATGTCTGGCTCTGTGGGGCCATCACCACTGGGCAAGGTGGGAGTGAGCCTGGCTGTGGCCCACATCCTGGATATCCACGTTACTGTCTTTAGCTTGGCCGCAGCCACCTCTCTGCCTATCGAAGCAAGGCCCCCCACATCCCTCCTTGCCCTTTGCCCCCCCAGCCAGCCAAGAGTGATGCTGGACAACTTGCAGAGGAAATCAGATGAGGGTTAGAAGAGAGGGGCTCAATTCAGAGCAGTCTGGGGGCTCATCAAGCCTAGGAAGCACTTAATGGTGTCACTGCTCACAGCTCCCTCACAACGACGTGTCCTCAGCAGCCCATAAAGACAGGTGCTCACGGTGCCTGTGGCACAGAGGCTGGGAGCGGTAGGGACACACTGCTCACCCCCGCTCAATGAGCTCATGCCGCACGTCCTGGTAGGGATCTGCACTTGGCGTGGCCCAGCAGTCCTCAACACTCAGGAGGAAGTACCGGAGCTGGTGCTGCCCTTCTATCTTCAGCATGGCGTAGAGCGTGTCTGTGATGGGGATGGCCGTGGTCGGCAGGTGATAGGGCTGGAGGTAGGAGGGAGTCTTGTACAGCCTCATGCTGACATTGAAGTGCCCTTCTTTGACCACGAACTGCACCAACCTGAGAGGAGAAGAAAGCTCACAAGCAGAGCAAGAAGGCAGGAGCTAAGTCAGGCCAGCAGTGCTGGCGCAGGTTCCTCCAGGTCGCTGACCCTGGAGATTCCCTCACTCCCAAGCAGAGCCTTGCTGAGAGCTGGGCTGGTCCATCTACACGACATGCAGACAGGGGCAAGGACAGCTCTGCAGCCTGCATAGAGCTCTGGGGGTTCCCACGGACAGGCTGGCCAGTGAGGGCTATGAGAAAGGCTACCCAGAGGCTCCTAACCTGCACCTCCACAATGATCATGTTCCAGTGCCCTCGCTTTATTTTTTGGCTAGTTGGTCCAACTAGCCATGAAGATAGCAGAAAGGTAGATTGTACACGTCCCTGTCCCAGGCCCAAACATTATCTTGAAAAATTGTGTTGGGGTCCTCTCTGGGAACAGAAAGAAAGGCACCCTGATGTGGTATTGTTCTCAGAGCTCTCTGGTGGCTCCCTAGGGCTTTTGCAGATCATCTCATCAAAGGCACCTATCTTTCCACAAGCTCAAACATACTATGTCAGCAGCAAGATGAAGAGGAACCACTCACTTGTTGACAGCGGTGAGAGCAAAGGGCACCTTCACCACCTGCTCGTAGGCATAGATGCAGGAGAAATGCACCTCTAGCTGAAAACTCCGAGAGATCACCCCTCCACGTGCTTCCCGCTCTGACTCAATGACGTTGGAGTATGACACATGGGAGCTATTTTGCTGGAACGACACAGAAACCTAGTCTACAGGCCATGCCTGAGTCCATACACAGAGTTCAGCAACTCAGCTGTAGCTGCCCCAGGCCTCCAGGCTTCAAATACCATGTCCAGGGGCTACTGGCAGCCACCACCGGAGTAGGCAGGGGCCAGCACACAGACCACAGGTGAGAGCCCTCCTGTGCAAGGCAGAGCTGGAGCACCGGTTCTTCTGCACCCTCCCTGGTCCATGAGAACATGGTAAGTTCTCCAGGGAAGTCTGTGGAGCCCTACACAGCGGGGCCCCTGCGGAGCCCATGGCCTCTGGGGACACTGGCTGTGTCAAACTCATCTCCTGGCTAGTGACAGATCCCACCAGTACAGTGCATTTCTAAAGACTTAAATGAGGTACCAAGGGCCAGGACTGCAGAGCTTGGAGGTTCCTGTCAGAAGGCCCAGGGCTGTTATTAGCTCCCGAAGAGCACACAAAGACTTCCATGCTCTGCTGAACATGACAAGATGTGCTGCCAGCAGTGGTTTGGTGGAGGCAGAAGAGCTTTCTGACAGCCCCCAGGGAAGCCTTCTAAGGGGAAAGAAAACTTCACAGTGCCAGATACAAAAGGAAAACCCTCCAGGGCTTTCCCCTGCTGTCCCCACTCAGCATGTCTGTCCTTCTCACAGCTTCAGAGCTATGCAGAGGTTCTCTGCTGGATCCTCACCTGAATTATTGATCCACAGGAAGTGTGGTTTTCACCTGTGAGAGTGGCTGCAAAAAACAGCTCACCTTCTTCTTCCCTTTCTGAAACCTTACATGCCTGGTTCTTCAAGTGGACAAGTTCCCGGGGGATTTTCAAGAGTTCAAACACCTCCTTCCTCACCATCATCTTCATGTGCTCTTCCTCGCAGGTCAACTTCAGTACCACATCTGTGGGAAAAAGCCATCTGCAATAGCAATAAGGAAGAGGCCTGAAGGAGCCCTAGGTCAGCTATGGGATGGCACAGTCCCACCGAGCTCAGCAAACCCTCACCCCAGCCTTGTGGGAGGCTGCTGGTAGGGGTCTTCAGAGACACTAAGCAAAATCAAAAGACAAACCTTTGGAAATGCACAGAAGTTAATGAGGGTCTGACAGTTTTTGCTAGTTGCCTAACACCTGCACAAGTCCACAGCTGCTGCTACTCTGAATGGACACAGTCCTCAAGCTCAAGACATCACAGGGAGATGTCATGGGTCTGGTCCCCTTTGGAAGGGCTGTCTACAGAATTGTTGCAGTCTGCCAAGGTAAACAGGCAGCAGTGATCCTCTGTTTCAGATGAACAAGACACAATTTTGGCCAGTGTCTGGAAGGAGCCTTTGCTGTAGCTGTGCTGGAGGCTGCGAGCCAGCTGTGCTCTGCGGTATGCCCTGCTGCCCTGATAGGGCTACACCATGGCATGGCTTCTTGACAGCAAAGGTTTCCTTCGTACAGGAATTAAGACTGCTGGGGAGGAAGGAAATGGCCTGTGACTGGATCTTGTATCAATCTGTAGTCAGGACATGGTGGCGGTGGGGGGGGGAATGCACCCAAACCAGGAGCTGGGAGGTGCTCCTGGGGCCCCCAGCAGTAACACCAGTGCACCCTGCCCATCACCCTTCCTTTTGGCGCCTGTGGGCAGACTGGGCTCACCGGCACCCCCAACCCTACCTTGGCAGAACGCCCCTGTGAAGCCAGGTTTGCAGTTGCAAACGGGTCTGTCCTCCACCATCTGGCAGTCCCCCTGGTGCTGGCATGGGCTCGGCAGGCAGGTGTCTGAGCTCCTCTTGGGACGTGGGGCAAACCCTCTCCTCCAGCTGTACGGGCTCAGCAGCTCACCTGCAGTGAAGGCAATGCAAGCAAGCTGAAATGCTGCAAGAACATCTGCCCTATGAGAGACACAAAAGTGAACTCGCCCCACTGCTCACAAGGGCTGAGAACCTCACTCAGGGCAAGAGCAGGCACACTGCCACCACACCACCAACTCTCAGGAAGAAGCTGCCACCTCGGCTCGCCTGGGAGGATGCGACTGAGAGCTTGGGAGACCTCCCCAGCATGGCCATAATCTGGATTAGAGCTCAGGAGCTAGCATCTGATAGCATGGAGAGTGGTGGCACATTGCAGCCTCTGTACCTATCTCCATGGGTTATACACCATACGTGGCTGGGATGGAGAGTCTGAAGTTTCTGCTTGTTTTGCCAGCTCTTATATGCCCTCCTGAGCACTGCTCCCTTGTCCCCCTTTAGCAGCTTTCAGCGGTGCCCTGAATGAGGAACCTGAAACGTGGATCTGGTGAGGCTTTGACCTCTCATTTCCATACTACCTGTCTGTGACCCAGCAGGGACGGTACACAATAAGACTCACTCTTGTTGCCTTCACAGCCAGCCAGGCACAGGGCAGAGACCAGCAGCAAATATGTCACAGTCCCCTCCTGTAAAAACAAGCAGGCTCTGGGTAACTCAGGTTTTCAGCATGCTCCCTGGAGATGTTTGCAATCATTCAGAAAGAGCCAACCCTCAAGCACTGGTATGATAACTTCTGTACTGTATTTCCTCCAAAAAATATAGGTTCAATGGTATGAAGTAATTTCCTATCCCAAAGGGCCAAATCCGCAATCCCCCCCAACCCAGGTTAATGAAATGGCCAAAGACTGTCCTGTATTTAGGTGGCATACAGCTGAATGCAAAAGGGCTAGTCCAGAAAGAAGGGGTGGGAGAAACCAGATCTCAGACGGCAGGGATGTGCGGACAACGATGAAGCCATATTTCAGCATGAACAAGCACTCTGAGTAAAACCACACAGCTGAAGCATCAGTCCAGGCTCTCAACAGAGAAAAGGAATTTCTGTCTTCCCACTCCAGCCATAGCTCTCATTTGAAGAGTTAGGATTTGCAAAAGCATCCTTGCCTTTCCAGTAACCCATATCCACAACAAGGGAGACAATGGGATTAAAAAAAACCCACAACCTTGAACACAACTAAAATTTATGTTATGAAGCCACAGATAAAGTCAATCTCCCCCACTGGGTCAGATAACATGTTTCTTTAGAGAAATTAATGGCGTGGTGCTGGACAAGCCCTGGACACTGGAGTCTCATCAGATCCGTGGATATGAGTCACTCGGGGCAAGTGGCTCTGATGTGACGGTGCCCTGCTTGCTGCACATGCCCTCAGAGCAGGGCAAAGTCAACGCCGAAAGCTCCACTGTAGTCTGGCAGCAAATCATATATTTCCTCAGCCCTATCCCGAGCAGCTGCAAACACCAGAAATCTGGGCAAGGAGGGTTTATTCCCAGCCCTGCTCCTCACTTGCTGCAGCAGAGTGGCGATGGTTCGTGAAGCACCCGCTCTGCAAAGCCCAGGGGAGGCAGAGCCCCATCTGCGGTGGCACAGTCCCTGTCCACCTGCTGCCAGGGCCATACTGCCAGCAGGTACCAGGTTATTCCCAGCTCGGCATGATGACTCTGGCGAACCAGGGAAGCTCTGCCTGCCGCTTCTGTGAGACAGGTCATGCCTCTGCTTGCAAAGCCACACATGGCTGCAGCATCCTCAACAGAAAGCTCTCACCTGTTCTCATCCTGCCCACCATCCTGAGGATCCCACACGTCCTCAGCACAAGGCTTTCACCTGTTCTCCTCCCACTCACCATTGTCAGACCACTCCAAGCTCGTCCACCCACAGCTGGCCGGGTCCTTCTCGCACTCCCTGCCGCCTGCTTTATATCACCTCCCAGCAGCTCATCCTCTCCCCCACACAAACATGCTGCCTCCACGATTGCACAAGAGCCAGCTTACCGCCCGTCAGCAGAGGACAGGAGGAAAGGGCTCTCCGAAAGTGTGTCCTCCGGCACGGCCCTTCCAATTAGCTCATGGCTGGTGAACGCTGACCCAATTCACAACCCTGATGGGACCCCAAGCAGGAGCAGTGTCTGCAACATACCTGTGTCTGCAATATCCCTGGCAGTCTGGAGTTTTATGCATCCAACTGCTTTTGTGGTACCTGCTTTTGACTCAGCAGTAACAACAAATGCCATGGCGGTACACGCAAAGGCCAAGTAAATGTGTGTACTGAATATATGTGGTTTCACATCCACATGTACATTTGCTTTGGCTTGTTTTTAATGACTTCTGAAATCTCAGATCTGGTGAGAAATACTATGATAGACATGGGGATAAGGGCTTGTTCCTACCACACTTTGTTTGTTTGGGAAATAGTAATAACCTGCAAATAACTGTAATCACTCAAAATGATGCTTCTTGATGTTTTATATGAACTGCTGGTTACAGAAAATACTCAGATGAGAATGATTTAAAACAGCCTAACTGCAATTTGCCTGCATTCCCACCAGTGTTAATGGCACACCCCATCGTACCTGTGCGTGCTCAGAGCCCTCATGGCTGCAGGCACTACCCACGAGCAGCAATTGCGAACACCCAGCCGGACGGGGCAGGCTTGTCCTAACCACAACGAAAAGCGGAAAATAAAATGTTGTTTAGCAGCTGACTGCCTGAAGAACTACCACTTTTTTTTTTTTTTTTTAAAAGCCTCCTGCAGTCCCCCACTGCCACTTTTGGGTGTAAATCTCTGCTTTGGTTCGGGTATTTTACAAAGCAATAAAGCGGGAGTGCTGCTTGCAAGGAGAAGCAAAGTCAGCGCAGCCTGCAAGAGCAACAAACGAAAGTGTGAAAGAATGTGTGTCGTGTTTAAAAACAGTTGAAGCCACCAGTTTAAGGGCAGTCGCACAGCTCGGAGTGCGCAGGGAAACAGCCCCTAGCCTGTTTTCGGGGCTGGGGGGCTGCCTTGGCACCAGCCCCGGCCGGGCTGTGTGGGGAGGTGCGCGGGGGGATCGGCAGGGAGGCCTGGGGCAGCTGAGGGAGCTGCAGAGCCGCCGTGTACAGCCAGGGGCCTGTGGCCTGCGCGGGGCGGGGTAGGCCCGGGGCCAGGCCCTGGGGGAGGCCGCAGGCCTCGCCAAGGCCGCCTGGGTGCGCGGGCGTTGCCATGGAGCGCGGGCCCTGCGGCGGGGAGGCAGCGGTGAGGTGGCGGAGGGCAGGGGCGTGGGGCTGAAGGGATTGCGGGGACGGGAGACCCCGGGGCAGCGGGCGGCCAGGGGAGAAGCGCTGGGCCCCTGGACGCCCCCATCTTTCACCCCTCGTGGGCCAGTGGTTGCAAGGTCTGTGCTGCCATCGTGCTGCCCGCTCCCCAGTGGGTCAGCCTGACCGCAGGGAGGGGAAACAAGCAGCCCCCAACCTCCTCGAAATGTAAATAAGCGATACAGGCAGCACTCTGGCCTTGGAGGCTGCTCTCCTGCTGATGCAGCAGAACATTCCCCTCCCTATGAGGAGTGGCCGCCAGGCTCAGCGCAGGCCTCGCACGGGCTCGTTGCTCCCTTCCACCCAGCGCCGCCCCGGTGGGATGGAGTGCGTGGCATCTGCGGGGACGCGGGAAGCAGGGGACGCAGCACAGTTTGAGACTGCTGTGTCGCACCCACTGAGTGAGGCCCCCGTCCCGGTGGCTCCCCCACGCGCGGGTGGCCCAGGAACATGCAGCCATGTGTTCAACCAGCCCAGCCCAAACTCAAGTTCGGTGGTCACGCCTGACTGTTGCAGAAATGTGAATGACACTGCTGGTGGCTCATGTACTAAATCATTGCACCCAGATTGCAAGCTTTTGTGTTGCTGTATATCTGGTCCCACCCCTGAATTTACCCTGGTGCATGTGTTTCTGTAGTGGCCAGGAGGAGGCAGAATGGAGGTCATAGAGGAGAATGAGGAAGAGGAGCGAAGGGAAGAACTGAAGACTTTGGAGATCAGCAATGAACTTCATGACACAGAGACAAAGCTGTCCGTGGACCAAATCTGCATCCCAAGTGATGTCCCGTAAGTCACACATGTCTGTCAGTCACTAGGATGAGCAGAGACAGTCCCTCTGGGGCCCATGGGGAGACTGCACACATATGGCTGGCATGTGTGGTCTGCTTGTGTGGGGCAGGGGGGAGCAAGTTTCTGTGTGCCTGGTGTGTTTGTCCATGAGCGGGCACCTGTGTGAGTAAGCCAAGATAACTCACTTCATTTTCCATCCATTTGCTGCTTTATCAAGACACTATATAAAGATACCCTGATCCTCTGGGTCTATGTCAGCTTGCCATCATCCAGAGAAGCTTGGCTATGTCAAACTCATGCCCACTTCAAATTATCTCCTTGGATATGATCCCCATATTTTCCCTGGGAAACAGCGAGCCTCTGCTGTGTTTTGATAGCAGGTCATCCTGCCCGAATTGCTCCCAGCTTATTACCTCTGTCTGTCTGCTTCCTTCTGCCTTGGAAGTGATTTTGACTGGAGCTCCATCGACACGTCCCAGTTACCGTCCTCGTACAAGACAAATTCCCCAAGGGAAAAGAAGCTGCTACGCATCGCTGACCATTACCTCCAGCAGTACACTCACCTCTGCCCTGACCGCATGCCGCTCTTCCTGCACCCAGTCAATGAGTGTGGCGTGGAGGTACGGGGTGGTGTGGGGCTGGGCCCAAGCTGCACAGGTGTTGTCTAATTCTGGACCTGATGCTCCCCTGGGCATGTGGAATTACTTCTTTGGATCAGCTTCTCCCAACATTTATTATATAAATGACATGCAAGGCAAAAAAGGCAAAAAAAAAAAAAATGCCAGAGGACGTAGAAGCTGGAAAGCACAATAGCTATTTGTCTTGCTTGAAAACTAAGAGAAGATTTGACTTGCATCTGTAATGTGTCTGAGATGAGCTTGAATTTTTAGCCCCAGACAAGCAGAAGTGTCTATTGGCAGAGGACCTCTTAACTCCATGCATTTCCATCTCAGAATGGGTGAGGAGGGTTACCGCCACTGTTGACATGCTCAAGAGAAGTCCCGAATGTAAGCTACAACATCCAGGGGTGGTCTGAGGATGGCTTTGGACAGGAGACTCCACCAGGAATCTGTTGGCTGACCAAAGGCCTCTTGTTGCCCTACAGAAGTTTGTGAGCACAACAGTGAGGCCAACTCTGCTGCCTTATACAGAGCTGTACCACTGGGATGGCTGTGCCAGTTTCGTCTGTGATTATCTCACCATGGAACCCCTCAAGTCCCCTCTCACGCCGGTAAGGAAGGGGCTGCAGTCCCATCAGAAACAGCCCCATGATGGAGGTGACAGAAGGGCCTCTCAGCAGGATACAATGTAGAAACCCCAGGGGCGGGAATTACAAAGGTCTTTGAGCCCTCCAGCCCCCACCATTACTTAGGCAACCCCCCAGTTTCCACAGGCCCTGTGCTATTTTGTTTCGACCTGTATTCCCAGTACATGTACAGTGTTGTCAAGCAGTTAAGCACCATTTCCACAAGATAGGGCCTGACTCTGCTCTCAGTCACCCCAGGTGACCGGCTGGTCTGCTGTGGGTTGCAATGGCAGCCAAGCTTCTCTTCCAGGGACAAAGAGGCCTTGGAACAAAGGAGCATAAGAAGCCCAAGTGATGATGCTTAGCCTCAGTGACTAGGTTTTAGGGGCTTTAGACATTTCTGTCCCAATATTTGGGATATTTTGAGGTAGCTGAAGGGAGATTTCTAGAGTGGCAAGAAGAGATAATGCCAATGTTGGGGCAAGTCATAGGGGCTGTATGAACCAGCTAAAGCAAAGGGACCAATCACAGTCTTTGCTAGCAAGGACTGCTGATGTCCTGCAGAGTGCCCCAAACAATTTACATGAGCTCCATACTGGCCAAGTGTGTCCCAAGAGTCCCAGGGTCTCAAGAGACACTTTGGCCCTTTGAGACCATCGAGAATATATCTCAATTTAGTGGAAAGAGACTGATCAAATTTAAGGTGCAGTCTGAGATCTGGGAGTAGATGGTATAAGCAGAATCTCTCTGCATTCACTGTGTGTGTATTGATCCCTTTGCCTGGTCACTGGTGAGGGCCAGAAGGGAATATGTTCCCTTTGAGGTATAATTTAGCTTATGGGTCTTTTGCTTTGAAATGCTGCAGACAGACCAGCTGGAGATGGAAGTAAGCCCCACCCTGGTGTTGTGGTTAGAATTAGATTCTCAGCAATCTGGTGAGCTTCCCCTGCCCATCTCTCCCTATGGCTAAATTTTTCACAAGATTGGGGTCAGAATTTCCCCAGATCACTTTGGAGGGGAGTTTTGGAGTCTGTGGCTTATGTAGGAGTTTCATATTACAGATTCCTTACGGGTGTAGAGCCCAGGGATATGGACAATGCCCTATCTCTCTCCTGCTCCCTGCCTGGGGCATGTTTTAGCTTCGCAAGACAACCACTGAGAACATGTATCCCTCTCTTTCAAGCCCAGTTTGCTCTATTCGCCAACCACCATCCTGAAGTACCAGCGAGGGAACTGCTTTGACTTCAGTGTGCTGCTGTGCTCCATGCTGATCGGGGCTGGGTACGATGCCTACTGTGTGAATGGGTATGCCACCCATGACATATGCAGCCTGGATGAGACTCTGGAGGTGTGCCCACTGCTCAGGAAGCCACAGGAGGTAAGGAGACCTGCAGTGAGCAGCAGTTAGGGAGAAGCCTGGTTGTCTGGTTCTAGTAAGAAGACCGTGACACTGGTGAGAAGGACAAAGCACGTGGGAGGCCAGTGAAGCTGGTATCTCTGGTATGTCCACAGTGCGATAGGAATGAGCCTAATGGCAGGCTGCAGGGCCCCAAGTCCCATCACCTGTTTGCTTTCCAACCATGGTACTCACTTTAAGAGGGCCACAGCTTGCCTGTATTTTGACCACGTAGCGTTCACACCATGCTTAGGAAGAAAAGAGGTCGGGAGTATACTGTACCCCACGTTCCCTTGCTGCAAGTGGGAGTGAAAACCTTCTGTGAGCTCTTGTTAGGCCTTCAGGGATATCTGCTAGTTTGGCAGGACCATCCATACTTGATCCACCCAGATTGCTCACCTGAGTGATCTTGGGGTACACAGAGGCAGCATGCATGCTCAGCCTGTTCATTCCTGGTAAGCTCCAGAGTTGGGCTAGCAGGAACAGTTTCTGGTCCACAATGGGTTTCAGTCTGTACCAACCAGGAACCTCACCAAAGGGATCTTCTGGATGATTTTCCACCTGAAGAGGCCTCTTTGGCTTCACTGAACTCCTGGCTCACCAGGTCTAATACCACAGACTACAAAGGGTTGAGAAGCGCAAGGTACCTGCAAGCATTTATGTTTTTTTCCCTTCTCATGATTCCTGCTGGGTTTCACAGCAATTCCTTGCTTTTGCGGAGACAGGTCCCAAAAGAAGAAGTAAAGAAGTCCAACAAGTATAGAGTTAAGTCCCCCCCAGACCTGCAGAGCAAATTTGAGCTTCAGCAGGTGGCCAAGAAGGAAGCAGAAACAGACGCCACCCATAAGAACGAGGAAAGAGGAGAAGAGAAGGTCACGGTGAGTTAGCAAGGTCCACCCTACTCTTAAACTGCGGTATCGAGAGTTGAGACATAGCTAACAGCTGACCAAAGAAAGGAGCTAACCACCCTCCATGAAGAACGATACAATCCTGATTTTGGCCATGAGCACGTGGCCTCTGGGAACACAGTGTGTGCTGGCAATGTACTGCATCACTGTTCTGAAGAGTGTTAAGGGCTTGGAGATCTTTAGAAGTAGGCAGGGGAGAGAATAAGATTGCTGGTGGGTTGGACTAAAGTGGCAATAAAATGGCAATAATTACTGCTCTATCTTCTGGGCTACAGGAAGTGGAAAAGCCCATGCATGACCCTTTGTACGGCTTACGGGTGCATGCGTGGGTTTTGGTTCTGTCTGGGAAGAGGGAGGTTCCTGAGACCTTCTTCATCAACCCCTTCACGGGGAACAGCCACAGCACCATGGATGAGCACTTCCTTGGGATCGAGAGTGTCTGGAACCACAAGAACTACTGGGTGAACATGCAGGACTGCCGGAACGGCTGCAAGGTAACAAGCCCTTACACCCCCCCGCACCCGGGAGGGACAGTCAGGCTAACCTGAGCCCTGGGGAAGTCCAAGATCAGTGGTGATCCCAGTTTCTACTTACCATTCCCCTGCATTGGCTCTGGTCATGTTGCTCTGATTACATAGACTCCAGTTCTGGTATCTGGAGCCAGTCCATGGCATCCCAGACCCTGAGGCAGCAAATGCAGATCATACCTATTAACCCCCTACAATGCTACAGTATCAGCTTTTAAGGCTGGCTGGACTACTGTTCCCAACAACATCTTTTAGGGCAGAATCTGTCAAGCACGGCTCAGGGCACGAAAGATCTTGATTCGGCTCTTCCCACACCTCAGCTACTTCCCAGCTGAAATAAAGCCTGGGAGGCAAGGGGCTGAGTCAGAGTTGCTTTAGGCCCATGTGAATGACCCTGGGGCCATGCATGCCCCAAGGAAGGTGGCAGAAGCAATTCCAGCAGCTTCCCTCTCAGTTGTGACAGGGAAAGGGACCTGCAGCCTTCCAGGCACAGGGCCAGTCTTTGGGGTCCCAACAGCCAACCAGAGGTGTGATGAACTCACCTCACTGAGATCCAGGGTCTGTCCAGAGACCTTAAACTCTGTGACACCCAGCCAGGTCCAGAGCACTGTAGATGTGCAGAAGCAGTGTGCAGTTTAGTGTCAGGCCCTTGAGACTGCTTTGTATGTATGTGGGCTTCTTCTTTATGGCCTAGGATCTCATCTTTGACTTGGGTGACACTGTCCGCTGGGAAGTTATGCTTTCGGAGACTGACAAGCCTCTTCAACTGCTCCTGGATGCTGAGGAGGAAAACGAGCTATTTGACAGGAACATGGATGACATGGTGAGTGACGTACATGAGGGCTTTCTTGCAGTGGTGGTGCCGTAGCGAACTGCTGTGTGTTCGTGGGCCCACATATGTCTGCCTGCCTGTTGCCCTCTCCAGGTCAGATCACTATTGCTGTAGCTATATTTTAGTGCTGTAGCTGGCACTCTAGATTCCTTCTCAATCTCGAATAGCTCTGGTGCTCCTTGAAGCAGGTCCTCCAAATGCTATTTTCACTCTTCCACAAAGACATACGATGCAGGGTACTTCTGGTGTCCTAAGTGGCTAGGAGTCTTTGTAGGGTTAGCACCCAGCCTCCAGTGCATTGATATTTGGGACAACATAATTTCAAAAAATAAAATGCAAACCAAAAGTTTTCTGGACATTCTCTCTCTGCTGGTCAGCACCGTGATCTTATGAGTTGCCAACATAGAATGTAGAAATAATGCATGTATTTTGATATACCAAAGAAAGACTGTGTGCTGGAAGCCAAAAATGCTATATTGTCTTGGTGGGAGAACACAGTGTGATAAAAGCAGGTATTACACCAGCACAGCACGACAGAGAAACACTGATAACAGTATATTCCCTCCTTTTATCTAATCTTCTCAGCTTGTGTCCATCACCAGGGAGCAAAGCACCTACCACAGTCTATATAAAATAAGCTGGTCATTAGTTTGAATGGCAACTGTCACATTCATACCCTGTCCAGCATAAGCGTTAACCACGTTTCATTAGGATTGGATGGAGATGTGCTGCAAGAGTGTGGGGATGCAATAAAGCTCTCCTTCCATGTAAACTGCAGGGTGCTGCTTGCCTCTGTCCTCAGGCTGTGTGTGATTGATACGGTCCTGTCATAAATGTGCCACTGTGCTGCCCAGGACCAGTGCAGCCTCGCACGAGTTGATCTCTGATTGCTGCAATGCATTCTCTAGAGTCAAAATGCCTCCAAAATGCACAGTCAAAGAAGCTGCCAAAAATGTAAATCTCTGCTTCTGTTTCAACAGGAGGAGAAGGAGGAGGAAGACATGAGTTTTGCCATGCCACCATCATGGGTAGCCCCAATTCAGATATCTCCCAGAGGTATGTATTCTTTGCCTTTTGCTTGCCTCCCAGCTAACCTTTTAGTGGATCTGGGACGTTTGTTTATGTCACTCAAAAGTTTTCCCTTCAGGATCTTCAAGGTACAGCAGTGAAGTGCAGCAGATCAAGGCATGCATTAGCTATTGGCTTGTATGCCTGCCCTCTGTGCACTATCCTGGGTGGGAAATCCCCGCAGACACACACACACTGTGTTTTCCTGCTAGCTGAATGATTTTGCCTGGGGTGGACTTTCTGTTACCACTGTGCATATGGGACTGCCACTGATGGGAATCGATCTTTCTGACACCTCCCTTGCCTACTGCAGAGTTTGAGACCCATTGTTCCCAGGGGAGGAAGGTGATCCTGTACAAGAAAGCAAAACTGGAGAAATGGGCACCGTACCTCAACGGAAACGGGCTGATGAAACGCCTCACTGTCTACGCAGACTTAGGCTGTAAGAGGGATGAGTGAACACACTTGATGCACTGAGCAAACACAGCCTGTGGTGTGCTGACAGGGTGGGGGGTGGAGTACCTTTTCTGCCAGGGTTTCTCTTGTGCTTTCACCTCCTCCTTTCACATTTGTGGGATACTTATCTACCGCATCTACAAACACTTCTTCACACT
This sequence comes from Anseranas semipalmata, assembly GCA_013399115.1. Taxonomy (NCBI): domain Eukaryota; kingdom Metazoa; phylum Chordata; class Aves; order Anseriformes; family Anseranatidae; genus Anseranas; species Anseranas semipalmata. The sequence continues at coordinate 87,710 of VXAA01002847.1, forward strand.
CACTGTCTGTCAAACCCCAGAGCTTTGCATCACTACTAGGGGTTTCTGTGAGAGTTTGAATCTGTTTTACACCCTAAAAGTGATGCTTCTTAGTGCCAGGAGCCGTAGAAAGGGGCAGCTAGGGACTGTGGATATTTCTGTACTCTAGAGCATTATTCTTCAACAGCTGGTCCAAGAAACCGTGCAGATTCCTGACTGGACATACAAACTCCCACCCCCAGCCCTCTTGGATAGTGCAATTGCATTTCCCTTCACTCCTGACACTATTATGAAATATTTGGGATGGAATTTATCTCACCAAATCATATCCATCTAGTCTGCCACCTTCTCCCCCTGAGCTGATGACTTTAGTTCCTGTTGACAGAGAGGAATAAGCCCTTTTATGGTGAAATTCATCTACTTCAAAGTAGATTAGGATTCATCTATTAGGATTGATCTGTGAAATGCCCCAGTGCACAGGGCCAGTTCTAGTGACTACACTGACTCTATATCCTGTGGCTGTATCAGGAGCATAGGGTGCTTGTATAGACACTGAAAGCTCATCAGATGAATCCTACCACCTCTAACAGGGTGATGTAAGGTTGTGAAATGGCATGTCTCCCGCCAGGTACTGAAGTAGTGGAGGTGAGGGAGTGGTTCAAAAACCGAGAAGACATGTTGGATATGAGAGAAATGAATAAACAGACACAGATGACCACAGAGTACTTCAGCCCAGGACACCTCCTTGGTCTTAAAGGTATTCTAGTTCATCTGGGCAGCCAGGGCTACTGCAGCTGATAGGACATCATGCAAATCCCTCCTAGCAACGGCAAAAGCTTAAAGCAGGGGCACCACAGACTTCTGGGATGAATTGTGTAGAATAATAATACGGTCTCCAGTTGAGCGTAGAGAATTGGGTTGGTTGTGCTTCTGGTCTTGGGCAGTGCTTCCCCCCAGTATAACAGAAGATGACATCTATATCACAGATATAGAGTGATATTGTGTACTTTTACTAGTAGATGTGATAGAAGTAGAAACTTTCTCCTTGGGATTATGTTCAGTCTCTCAGTGTTATGCAGCTGAGAGAGAGAAAGTCCTGCATCGATCTGTTGCTGAAGCAGTATTTCTCCCCAAGAGGTTGCGCCAGTTCCTGGTTTGGGAAGAGCAGAGTCAAGGCTCCACTTACTACTACCTCGCTGTGTAAGGAAGGCAGTGGCCCTGCAAAGCTGTCCTGCTGTCCTCAGGCATATTGGTACACAGCAGTGAAGAGATAATATTCCTTTCCAACACTCTTAGGTGCATTTGATTTCTTGGCTGGCTAAGAAAATAAGACTTCCTCTGGCTGTACCTGTGTTCACTAGTATTACGATCACTAATTCTGAAAATGTATGCAATCTCTTTTGTGTCCATAGTCCACATCTATAAGTCAATGGAGCCAGAGACTGAACGTGTGATGGAGTTTTACAATGAGGCACGAGTCGATGGCCTCCAGAAACGTGCTGAAAATGCCAGTGAGATAAGAGAATACTTCGTGGGGCGGGATGACTTCAAATACTTCCGGCACATAGAGTTTGACAAAAGAAGAAAGAAAGTAAGAGTGCCTGGCGCCAGAACCGACATTAACTCCCGGCCTATAGTGGTACGGCCAAGGCAGGAACAGAAAAATATCTGTCACTGTGTTATTTATACTATGCAAAACATACTGCCTAAGGCTTTAGGTTCACTTTCAGTGGGCATAGCCAAGACAAAACTCCGGAGAAGACATCCAAGCCTTGTTCAGCTGCTGTGTCTTGCAGTTGCTTGCCTGACACAGGCAGCCACAGTGTGACCATTTGTCACCAAATGCATTGAGCAACTAGAATGAAACTAGGAAACTATGACTTGGAAAATGTGTGTCAGTGGAAAGAAAAAAGCCTAACTATGATTTTTGAATGAAATTTTCACAAGACTCAGAACTAGTGAAATGATTTCATGTTCTGACCCCAAACTAATAATGTTTTGGGTTCCTGACAAAGTGTCCCATCACGCTGGTTTGTTACAAACAGGTAGTCTACCTCGTTTTCTAGTCAGGTCTGATTTGGAGAAGAGGGAGGAAATCTGACACCTGGTGGTATGGCTCTGACACTTCATCTGTCAAGACAGAGCCATGCAGTGGCCTGCCTTTGGGCCAACACCCAACACGCTTTTCTTTTCTTCCCTTTGTTGGGGAATCTGGGAAACTTTGTTGTGCTCCAAAATACCTTGCTTCCTGCAGGTCCATCAGACAGGGATGCATCCCAAGCTAACTTTGAGCTTGAAGAGCACACTCAGCTCCACAAATAGGAGAGTTCCTTATTGCTTTAAGCAGCTTTGTGCTTTTTTCTTAGGCACAAAAAAGAACAGTGGGACCAAACATGCGCCAAGGCCTTAGAAGTTGCCATCACAGTCCAGGCAGAAAAACCCAATTTTTGCCTTGGCTTTTACCGAACTCTCCACAAATTTTGTCATTTTTCTGTGTTGTCTAACCTGCTTCCATCTCTTTCTTTTCACCCTTCATTAGCAAATCAAGGAGTGTTTCCACAGAAACCTAGAAAAGCCTGCTGATGAAGATGTAGCAGAACGTGTCTTTCTGATCACAGAGGAGATGATCAATCTGACATACCACCTCAAGGATAAATACATTACTGCCTCAAAGAAGGATTTCTTCAAACCAACAGAGACGTATAGGAAGCAAAGTGAAATCATGACCCCAGAAATGTGCATCACTTACCAGGTATGGAGAAAACCCACTTATATCTTGGAGTTTTTCTAGATCACTGGGACACAAAGGGTAGGTGAAATGTCAGTGGAAGAACTATATATTCCCTGCTCCGCCTCTCCTCCATCTGTACGCTTCCTTCACAGTCAGCCTCCAGACTGACAACACAAACACCCCTGGAGATGCAGTACTCTGCTGGAAGTGATTGGGCACACGGGACTTGGTGTGGCATGAAAGGCCGGCTCTAGCCATACCTGAGGTTATCTTCTCAGACTAGCTTATCAGGCAGTGTAGACACAGCCACTGAGATCTTGCAAGATGCTGTATCGGCTCAGTCCTGCAGACTGATGACAGGGAAGCTGGAATTTCCTCTGCTGTCCTCTCTTGAAGAAGAGAAGACAGCAGAGAAGCAGAAGCAGATTTTAACTCAAATTCTGCCATGGACTTCTTGGGTCATGTTATTGATTAAATCTTCCCCAGTTTACCCTGCAGATGCAGACAAGATGCTGAGGCTTTATTAAGGCATTGCTGATGGATAGATAGATAGATAGCCTTAAATAAAAGACATTCCAGAAGAAGGGGAGTACTGTCATTAAGCCAAATTCTCTCCTTCATGGGGGATCACTCTACTAACATCACTGATGTGAGTCTGTAATCAGGAGCAGAAGTCTGCCTGCAAATTCTGCAGTGATGCTGCACAATTATGCTTAGCAAAATCAGAGAGATACAAATACAGATTTTTATTTTTTTTTACGTCCTGAAAGGTTTTTTTCAAGTTTGTATTTCCAGTGGGGAGAATACACAGAATGCAATTGCTGGAGTGCTGTCCTTTTATCTCTAACCCTCTAAAACCGGTCCCAACCAACAGGAGCATCAGCAAAGAAGTGCAAGACATACAATCTAGTTGACATTACTGATGGACTCAAAATCTAGATGGCATCCAACCAACTATTGACCATGGCTTAGATGTGTCAGTGGTGTAAATCAGTGTCCCTATATTGACTATAGCAGATTTGTGCCAATTTATGTTTGCAGAGTACCTGGCCCCATGCATGCAGAGAACACTACTGTCTTTCATTAGCTTATCTGCTTCCAGGCGGGGTCGTCTGGGAAAGACAAGAAACTGTTCCACCTGTACAAATTGTTGCAAGAGCTAACAGACGAAGAGAAGCAGCTGAAGCAACAAGTCCGGCAATCTGAAGCAGAGGTAACAGGGAGGTCTCCACGCTGTTGTCAGAGTTGGTCAGGTGTACTCTTTGTTCTCAGGGAGGGAGATAGTTTCAGAGAGCAAATGACAGTGTATCAATTGGGGCATCCAGAAATATATCTGCTTTTTGCCTGGGAGTGAGACCAAAAGAAAGGATATTGTACGTAATGTAAATCTAGTTGCTAGGCACTTCCAGGAAGCCATAACCATAATACTGAAGTGATTTTTTTGGAGGAACAACTGCAGGAAAATATTTCATGAAATACACCGCTTGTACTGCTAATCATACTGTGACCAGTGTAACAAATACATGTTCTTAGAAGTCTTTGTAGTTACTTCACAATAAATACAATCATTCTAGCAGGTGAAGGCAAAGCTGTTGGATTTGATTTTTTTTTAAATTGTTTTTGCGTGGAAGAAAAGCCCTGGAAAGAGATGGAGAGGAATGTGCAACAGTATTAGTGCAGAATAATAACGAACAAGATTGTAAAAGCCCATTCTTTTAGAAATTTGAAGGGTATAAGCCGTGACCTCATGAACTACCTCACCAAAGTTTGCAGTCCTGATGTATTAATAGACAAAATATTCCCGTTGCTTGTGCTGTATATCTTGCTAAGACAAAGAGAAAAGCTAAAGCTACCAATGCCATTTCAAAACTACTGGCAAGACTACGACTCCAGAAGGGCTTTATTACTGAGTAATATCAATTATTGTACTCCAAGTTACACCACTCTAAAAATAAGACCATTATAAGATTGACCTATCAGCAGAATATGAACATATTCATATAGATCTAAAATATATTTAATTTTAAGCTACAGTTCTTGTATGCAGCATCTACTCTGTTAGCAGGTGAAGCATTTAAAAGTAATACCACTTTGTGGGAAAGCTAAGGTGTCTTTCTTCTGATTTTTTGGAAGGTGCTAAATATTCTGAAGATCCGTGAGAATGAAGAAGCAGACATTAAGTTGTCAGTTTCAATTTATAATACAGAGAGGAATGAAAAGAGAAAGCAACAGTATGAAGCTACGGTAGGCATACTTTATTAATCCCAGTGTTTATTACATGCAAACAAAGAAATCCAGAGTAAGCTTCTTCTGTCTGACATTATCTCTGAAGAGCTTTTGGTGTTATTAAAACATACTGGGCCAAATCCCTAGCAGTTGCAAGTCAGCACAGCTTCAGCTGACTTCCTGTGAAAACATAACATGGTCATGTTATGACCTTCTGACTCTCTGGAAAACCCCCCATCAGAGAAGGATTATAGTTTAATTTTATTTAGTTAATAAAATAGTTACCAAGTATTAGTTGATGATAATAGGGATTATGGGGGGAGTATGATAATGGAATCCAAGCTGCATCTTGATAGCCAGGGCTCATTTTGTTAGGCATATATACACTTCTTCGTGTGATAGTTTTATTCAGCTATGAATCAGCTGTGTTTTTGTTTGTTTGTTTGTTTTGTTTTGTTTTCATTATTATTTGGAAAGCCAATTTTGTTCCATTGTCTCTCTGAGGGAATTATTACCTTATGAATGTTGTGGACAAATACAAAAAATTCAAGAATAATTACTTGCAGCTTTTCAAGATCTCCATGATGTTTCTTGTGAACGATTTTTAGACTGAGCTTTCCTGAATAGAGAGGTTATAAGGGGTGATACTTGGTTTTACATGCCAAACATCTGGCATGAAACATAAACAGGCAAAGATCCAAGAACCAGCTGTTTGGCAGCCTACAAGTGAATATCACTCTAAATACCCTGTCCAAATACAAATGCATTTTGTGGACGCCTGCATGCACCTCAGTAGATAGCACATTTTGTGTGAGATAAATCTTTACTATCAAAGAAATTAGGAGAGATGTTAAAAAGGATGATAGAAAATAAATTACAGAATAAAAACCACCTCGGGAAAAGCAACAGTTTTGATCAGCCTGTAGGAAAAAGAAACATTATTTCCTCCATAGGGTGGAGAGAGTTTTGGCCTTTGCTTTTAGTTTACCTTATCACAGGGTGGTAAACAATTCAGTGGGATCACGATTCTTTTTGTCCTTTCCCCTCCAGAAGAATGCAATGGAGGATGAGTTCCCAGGACAAGAGGAACAGGATCTGGATTACCTGGCACCTTTTCTTATTCAAATTGGCCATCCGGAGAAAATGACCAAGGGGCAGGCCCTGCGCCTCAAAGATGATTGCCTGACTGATTTTAAGAATCGTCTCCTTGCTAAGGCCAACATCATCCAAGCTCGCTCTGAAAAGGTATTCCCAGCCTTGCTCTAGGACACGCATGTCACTAGAGTCTCTTCTGCACTGGCAGGAGGGTAACACATCTCATCATGACAGCAGGCAAGAAACAAAACTCCATTACCTTTAGGAGAGCCATAAACATGCCTGTGTATTTTTTGTCATTTACATGCGAGATCAAAGAACAGAATAGCTCTGGGGTCAAATTTGGTCCTTGTTTTAAGCAGGGCTGATTTGGTTCTCCAGTGCTTCTTGACTATGGTGAAGCAACACATTCCGGTCTTGCAGCCTCTCACTGGTCCATGTGATTCCCTTGTTTTCATGTTTTGTGAGACCTCACCTCAGACTTATTGCCACCCATGAAAATAAAACAGCTCTTATTTGTGGTTTCCTTCATCTTGGCTCCCTGAACTTTGAGTTGCACTTTTGTGCATCTTCACTCTCCTCACTCTCCTATTACCCTGACTTCTTGTTACTCACTCATTCAACAGGAGGTAGAAGAGCTGCAGAAGAAGAACCAGCATTTTCAGGAAAACCAGAATCAGCTCAGCAGGGAGGAGGAGGCTGACTTCCTTGCTGATAACTCTGAAACCATGCTCCGTATCCACAGTCTAACGTTAAGGCTCGACAGGTATTGGAAGTGACTGCTTGAGCAGTGTCTAGGGGAACAGGGGAGGTCTACCAGTCAGCATTCCTAGTTACTCAGCCATGAAGCTATTCTGTAAAATATTCTACTCTATGTCCTGCTGCAGCTTTACTCAGATGTCCCCCCTTTTTGTTCTAGGGAAAAGCAGACAGCACCACATAAATACCTTGCTCTTGAAGAGAAACTGCGCAAGGACCCTCGCCTAGCAGTACACCTCAGTCATGCCTGATTTCGTCTTTATTCCTTCACGTCAGACACTGGAAATCAGTGCTGAAGCCTGTTACAAGCTGCCTGAAAAAATGCAGAAAGGCTTTCCTACTTGCCTGAAGTAAATCTTGCATTATCATCAGATTCTGCTAATAGCCTTCGTGCACCTTTCTCTAGAATTCCAGGCAATTTTAATGAATTTCTACTATTCCACTTTTTCTTCTCCCTCTTTTGTTCTAAAGCGCACCTATATCAAGGGTCTGTGGGAGGGAAGATTGTCTTCTCAAGCCATTCCACCATGGTTGACACGGAAGTCTGAATGCGACTTCAGCTTTAAGTTCTGCTTCAGAAGTTGCTACAAATTATGGATGCTGCATTGCAGAGCTTCTTCCTGAAACTTGCTCCGTAGCTGCTGAGACCAGGAGCAGCATTATTTGAGAATATATATTCCAAGATAATAATATTTTAACAAAGTTAAAATAATTGTTTTATAAGTAGCACTTAGCAAAGACTTTGAACTTGTCAGTTCAAAACAAACAAATTATTTGACCTAACTTAGAACTATTAACTAAAAACAAAAAACAGCAGACTAATAATTAAATTGACAAACTTTGGATTTTAGTATTTTTATTTTTCCTCTTTGAATGTCTCCAGTCACTGTCCACAAATATTGGCAGACAGGGTAAGATGTTGAGAGGAATCAAACAAGCATTCCAAATCCAAGGAATTTTAGGTAACCAAGCATTTTGGTTAATCATCATCCCCTGATATCCATAAATTGAAGACAGCATATACATGCCATGTATTAGTATTTACTGAAGTCCCCGAACCTGCTAGGAAACAACTTCTGATTTCCTCTGTAGTAGATTAGGCATGGTAGACACATATGGTGGTGCTGCCTACCGCTCCCAACAACTACTGTCTTCAAGGAACAACCTGTAATGATCATCTTCAACAAAGGCTACACTGATTGCAGCTGGGGGAAGGCAAAAACATAAGGGACATTACACCTGAAATACAGCATGAAGCAGGGCAGATTAGACGACTTCTTTTATGGTAGCTGCCCATTTTAAGTGTGATAGATACTTTAAGCAGCTTTTACAGATAAAATCCTTGTAAGCCTATTTTGTTGTGACAGAATCATTTTCTCTTGTGTTGTTCTCATTACGTTTGAAGATGTAGAAGGCACCAAGCACAAGAAACTCATTATGCCTCATCTGTATATCATAGGTCATTGAAAGTTGCCAAGTTACCCTTATACAGAGTCATTCATTTAGGTGTTGACTGAGGGATGATGCACTCCCTCTTGTGCACAGCTATCAAAAGCTGAGCATTTGCGTCTCTGGGCGGTGGTTGCAGCCTCTGACACTCGCCACAGGAAACCCCTGCGTGTCACAGGGCCTCCCAGCTCCCTGAGAGCTCCGGGCTTTTGGAGCTCCGACGTCTTTCACGACAGCACATCCCGCCCCAAATGTCTGACAGCAGCAGCGTGCCTCACGCCAACAGGCTGTTTCTCTCAGCTCTGTGTCCGTGTCAATGCTTTGCTAACGTGGCGATCTAACAGAGGTAGAAACAGGCCAGGAAAGGAGAAAGCTTTGAAATAACTCACTGAGATATTTAAAGGAGAGGTATTCAGATAAGAACACACTACTGAAAAAGAACTAAAGGAGTTTAAGGATCTAGCCCCCCAAAATTCCAAATCACAGGGACTGCACTCCTGAAGGATTAAGGACCCCAGGAACTGGGGGGAAAGGAAACCCTAAGGCCTCTAGACAGGAAGAAAAAAAAGGAGCAAGCGAGCCTATGATTATTAACTCCTCAATTCAATACCAGCAGAGACACCAGAACATGTTAATTGAAAAACCCTTTTACAGGCACCAGGGACATAGCAGCTGACCAGGGTTAGCTAACACACGCTGCTGAGGGCTGACTAATTCTAGTTTCTCTTTTGATCGAACAGCTGGCTTCAGCAACCAGGAGGGAAGCACGGCCATGCCATGCCATGCCCTGCCAGTGTTCCCCCCGCTGGTGGGACACCCAGCAACGCGCAGCCCCCTGCGCCCCGCCGCCTCCCCCTAATGGCGGCCCAGCCGCGCCCCGCCGCGCCCCGCCACAAAATGACGGCCGCAGCCCCAGCGCGCCGCCTTCCTTATTGGCCGTGCTTGTAAGGGCTCCTCCAAGAAGCTGCGTTGCGAGTGGCCAGCCGCTCTGCGGTCGCCGGGGCAACCGCCCCTCCCTCAGCTCCTATTGGCCGAGAGGCGCACGGAACCCGGGCAACCGCACATCTCGGCGTCGCGGCGGGGGCCGAGCGGAGCCGGGGATTGGCCGGGACGCGGGGGGGGACGGCCCTGATTGGCGGCC
>VXAA01002847.1:97421-192446 GCA_013399115.1 Anseranas semipalmata
CCCCGGCGGGTTGCCCTCCGTTGCCTCGGTCTCTTGGAATCGCTCGGTGAGGGCCAGGGAGAACCTGCGGCTTCTGCATCCTTGGCTTTCCCTCGGAAAGAGCAGTAACAGTCCCTGGCGCTCAGCTTCTCGCCGCTTCTCCGGTCCCTGCTCGGTGGTTTCGCGGGTGCTGTCACGGGCTGGGTAGAGGCGCCGGGAAACGGCCGGTTGTTCAGAAACGGGCGCTCCAGGCTGGTGGCTTGGGGCCCAGAAATCGGCTAACGGAAAATGGTGTCATCGACTGTCAGCACGCTGATGGAGCTGAGATAATTAATTTAGTATTTTCATAGCTTTTTAATGCTATCTTCCTGTTCCTGCAACTCCGGAGTTATAGGAAAAGCTGGAAGTTGTCTGGTCTCAAATCTCCGTTCTCTTCAAGTGGGCAGAAGTTCTTGATACTCCGTTTTGCTCAGCTCTGCCCTATTGTAGCATCTGCTTTAGAGCCAGAAGGGTTCTGAATGCTGGAAGTGTTTCGGGGATGCTAATTAGGAGCTTGGCATCACTGAGCTGGTGGGCGATACCCAGTGATGAGTACTCCGTGAAAAACGGTTGTGGGTTTAAGGAACGGGTGCTTCACTGGGGGCAAGGGTGGTGCTGCCTGGCCCAGGCTGGCACGAGCATGTAACCTGGCTGTCATGAACAGAGGGTTTTTGCTTCAGCAATGACATTTCAACTTACACTATATTATTAAGAACGAAATCAGGAGGAGGAAAAAAGCGGAGCTGCTGACGTACTCATGTTAGCAGCAAAGCTTAGCATATATACTTTCAATTTTAACTAGTGAGTTGGTCTCTTAATACTAATTGTATTGTTTGTTGCCTTCAGTTCTGTGTATACATAGGTACTTTACTTCAGCATTGTCATAGGGAAGATTGGTCTTTCAACACAGTACAAGCATGTTTTCAGATTTGCCCTTCTCATTTAATTTACAGTCCATTTACCTTTGTAATTTGAAAGGTATTTCTCCAGCTAAAGTGAAAGTTGCGCAGTTTTGCTTTCAAAAAAGCACTCTGAGAACTCGAGATCAAAGTACCTGTAATTATTGTTGTAGCTGTCTAATGTCTTTTCACATTAGTGTTGCATTTTAAATTTTCAAATTGCCCCTCCCACCAAAACAACCTGAACGAAAGCCGAATTGATTACTACCTAGCCCTTTTACAAATAAGTTTCATAACTATTAGGCATGCAAATCCGGTGAACTTTCAAAGAAGAGAACAGTAAGAGGAAGAAATTAGTAAATACATCTGCCAAAAGCTCCTGCCAAAAATTTGTGTGGATTGTAAAATTCATTCTAAAAACAGATGTCTATGCAAAAATGTTCTTTTGGCTTCTCTTTTGCCCCAAACTTGTTTCCGTATGATAAGGTTTTCCTAGAATCTTGTCATTGTGAAGGCCTCACAGTATCAGACTTTCCCATCTGCCCGCCAGTTTTTTAACAGTCTTTTAGTATCAGTCGCATTTGCTCTTTTGTGCCCTTTCACATGTATTCATCCTTCCTTTGTCACAGTTTCACGCTGTCTGCATTGCTAAGTTTCACCCACTTCCATAGCGGGAATGTAGCAAAGCGTCTGCCAGAGCTCAGAGAAGGCAGCTCCACCTATCCCCGGTGCTGAGTCTGACTTTTTTCTGTAAGGCAACAAACTGTACTGCTGCTAATCTGCCAGTTCCTCTCGGGTTGGACACTGCTGCTGCTCTCCAGCACAGGATCGGAGGGCCTTTCTCTAGATGTCTGTGTCTGCTGCTTATCATTGCAGCTTCTGAAACAGCTCTGCTTACTGAGACCCACCTAGGTGCAGAAGGTACAGCAGCTTCTGTGAGCAGGTTGCTACAGTCTAGCCAGTCTTTAAAAGCTACTGAATTGCTACTAGTGAGAGAAGATGCTTTTCGTAAGCCATGTGAGCTCCGGAGTTGAGAAGCTTGGCTAGCAGTTGTCTTAAGTACAGCAGACAAAGCCAAGAAGGACTCTTTCAAGCCAGATAATAGTGTGACTTTTGAACTGTGTGCTGCTGCAGCTTGTCCAGGGCTTTCTGGAGAAAGAACGTTTTTTAGTCCTTTGGGAGGGATGGGGTGGAAAATCTTTATACCAGTCTGTCATAACTGCTTGCTTTGTTTTATGCAGAAGAGATCACGGCTCACAGCAGCAACGTGTCCTCGCTAGTCCTGGGGAAGAGTTCAGGCCGGCTTCTGGCAACTGGAGGAGATGACTGTCGGGTCAACATATGGTCAGTTAATAAGCCCAACTGCATCATGGTAAGAACGGGCCTGTTTTAACTTTCTGGTGGATGGGAGTATCAATTCTGAGATGTGCAGGTTGGGAATGAGGGAAAAGATTATTGGGTTGTAGCCCGTGGGACTTTTATCGACACAAAGCAAGGTGGCCAGATGCTAGCAAAAGACAGGGACAGAATTCGGTAATTGGTGAGGCCACTGTCCAGAGGGAATCCAGGATGGCTGTCTGCTTCAGTGGGGCCAGTACTTGCTCAGAAAATGAATATTGAGCCTTCTGTTACTGTGCTACAGATAATTAAATGCAGTTTTGTCGAGGACAGCTAGTTTTATAGTGCAAACTACAGGCGCCAGTTTTGTACCCTGGAGTTTGCCCTCATAGCAGGAAACATCCCAAGCAGGATGCGTTTCCACCTGTCCCACAGTCACGTATTGTCAGCACAAAGTTTGTCAGAATTCTTTGCTGACTAAACTGTAGGCTGGGGAAGAGTAATGCTGGGTGCAGCATTACTCTCATTATTTGTTAGAAAGACTAGGGTTACCGTAGTAGTTACCACTAAAGCACACCATAAATATATTTAACAGCTGTCTTGTTCTGTATCACTTTTCCTTCAAGTTGGTGTTGTGGAAAAGTATCTTTAGCAAGTGTCCCATGTCACTTGTTTAATTAACAACACAATAATGTTGAATTTTAAAGGCATTTCTCTAACCAGAGTGAACCTTGTGAGGAGGAAATTGGGAAAGTAGGATCAAAAAGGCTAAAAGGAGAATGTTTCTACTTCATTTTTCCGTTTATTTACTGAGGTCAAGTATAAAGAGGTTGAAATGGGTGCAAAAGGAGTTGCTCACCTTTGGCAGCGCTGTGCTTCTGTCGTAGCATACTTAAGCTGTGTCTTTCTGGGCCCTTTGTGGTGGCATGATAGTAGTTTGAAGCCAGAGTATTGCTTTCCGTGTGAAGGGTTGGAGGACTAAATATCTTCCCTATGCCATCTGCACTTCCTGGGATTCGCGGACATCAGAAGCTGGTGTTTGAGAGGCAAGGACTGACTGGAGCTGCTGGGGTCTTGTGCCATTGTTAAAGATCAAAAGAATCTTGAGGCTGGGGTCGTGCTTTGTATTTTGTTTGCTGAAGTTCATCTGTAGTATATTAATATTAGGATTCAAGAAGGCTGCAATTTGGAGAGGAGGGAGAAAAGGAACTTTTCGAGTAGCATTGCAGCTTGATTCACGTTTGAGTTCCGTTTCTCACTGAGCAGTGACAGTCACAGCCATAGAGCACTGCAGGTGCGCTTGAAATCCAGAGAAAGTCCAATCAGAATAGGTTGCTGTCAGCTGGCATTCCCAGTTTCTGTACGTGTGTGGAGGCACAGAGCTAGCTTAACTGTTTAAGAAGACCTGTTTGAGGATGCAGTAAAGCATAGGGTAATAATATTGCTTAATCGACAAGCAAAAGGTCTATAATAGTGGTATGTATGTTGATTAGGTTTCTAGAACTAGTTTTAAATATTTTTGTCTTAATTAAATACTAGCCTTCTCAAAATTCTTAGATAATTTGTAAGCTTTTAGATGCTCAAGGATGAAAGAAACTGCACGCATGTGAAGTATGACCTCTAGCCTCAAGTTAATATTTTGGTAATAGCACCATGTTATCACTGTGACACCCAGTGCTGGCAGCAACATATAGCTCCTTGCTTTTGTGAAGGTTTTGAAGTAGCCCTGCTTTTACTCTTGCTTTGATTTTGTAACCGGCTCATGAGACTTACATGACCCATTTAGAGCAAACATAGTGCCATTGTGCTTGCGTAGCATAATTTTTATAATGTAAGCATGCGTCAAACTTGTCTGGGCATCTGCACATAATGTTTAGCTACACATGTTTCTGTTGATGCAACTTTTAAAAATTAGTCAGTGTCCCGGAAAGTGGCATAATGTGCAAGATATGTGCACAGTACTCTATACAGTGATGGTCTTTAGGATGCTCTACAATGCTGGTTGCTGATGAGGAAAAAGGACCGGTGGCACAACCTGGTGGTCCGAATTCATGGCTAAATACTTTAGTTACCAATCGAGTATGAGCTATGCCATTGTGGACTTAAACTGTGTCAGTAGCCATCAGTTGTGACTTGTGGTTTTCTTTGCAGAGCTTGACGGGCCACACAACACCCATTGAGAGCCTACAGATCAATACAAACGAGGAACTCATTGTTGCAGGGTCCCAGTCAGGGTCCATTCGAGTTTGGGACCTGGAAGCTGCCAAAAGTATGTTTCCATGAGTTTTCTCTTCTGTTAATACACGTTTTGTGATATCCGTATGCTTAGTGTCTATGCTAACCCAGGAGGTTCCTAACTTAAGAAGGGAAGCCCAGCATTGCTTTCTTCTTAGTTTCCAGTACTGTTAGAGGGCTTTCATGCAATTCCTACTGAGATTATAGAGCTATGTGTGCACACTGAAGCAGAAATTTTTGCATATATCGTGGAGATTGAGCTGAGGAACTAGTTTCTAGGGTTTTAACTTCAACGTGTTGAAATCTGTATTCCACATAATTTTTTTTTCTGCACATAGGGAGTATCTAGGCATATAGATAAATTATTTTCATAGCCTCAGCTTAAAATTATCAGCCTTAATAAAAGGATGCTCTAACTCTAAAATCACACTGAAAGTTTTAAGTATATTAGGTTCTACACAAGTCCAGGAATCTCCTGTTTGCTGACCTCTTGTTCTCACTTTTAGATTTCCTTTTTTCCTGAAGTGATTTTTCTCCTCTTCTGCTCTTGCATGACTGTATAAATAGACAAGGACCTAATTTTTAATAACTCCATAAAAGTTATGAACTCCTCAAGCTCTGATCCTTTAAAGGACAACTGTTAAGTCATACTTTATTCATTGCATTTTTTCTCAAATCCTAGAATAAGTTTGAAAAAGTATCATGAATCACTCAAGTGCATTCCAGCAGAAATACTGTAAAATGAATTAATATTTCTTGTAGTTTGCTACTTGCTCATAGTAAGAACATGTAATGAAAACAGACTTACTTTGGCTGAGCCAAGAAGTCAAGCAGCAGGTGCCGTAGATAATAAAGAGCACTTTTGTCATTCAGGCAATTAGAATCAGTTCAGTTATAAAATAGTTTGGCTCTACCGGTGGAGAGTAACTGATCTGGCTGAATTTATTAGTAGGCTTGTGAGCCGGCATCTGTGCAAATGACCGTTCCAGGTCTGGCTCAAGAGCTAATTCCTACCAGGAGAACCATGAGATTGTCCCAGATGACTGATGGTGGAGAGAGATTGCCCCTGTCATTATATGAGCAATTTTTCTTCCTCAAAGTTGAGTTCTGCATTCATCTCTACTCTGAGATACGGTTTACCTGTTCAACTGGTCCTTTCTGGTTTCCAGAATTACAAGGGGTGTTACTTTGATGATTTGCTCAAACACTGTGATCATTTTCTTTGCCTCATGCTTCCTGCGTGTCCATTCCCAGTCTCTGGGATGTTTCTTGCAAGTTGAAGGAGTCCAGTGCAAATACTGGAACATCAGAGGTGGAAGTCAAGCTTGTGTCTGGACTGGGGTGCAGAGTCCTCAGAAAGGGCCTAATAGCTACAAGGTGAATGATGTCCCTTTCACTTTCTGGATGAAACTATCTCCCCCGCCTGCTTTTTGCTCTCTTTGCAACAAAAGATAACACTGCTTGACAACTGTCTCTAAGCGTACCTTTTTAGTTTTATTTTCAGGTTGGACACCTTTGAGTTTTATTCATACTTTCCACACCTAAGGACAGGAATTTCATTAGGATCATTGAACATGGGGCCCTCTATTGCTGTTTCTTTGCACTGTGAGGGTAAAGTCAGAAACACTTCTGTAGAATAATGTATACAGATGAATAAACTATATGTAGCATGTCTAATGTACATTGTATTAGCATGTTTTTAGTGGTGAGGATAGTATAGCTGAACTTCTGCATCCTGTTAGGGTAAAACAGACTACTAAATATTTGCTCCCTTTTCTTTCTCCCTGCTCCACTTCTTCTTTTCCCAGTTCTTCGTACATTACTTGGTCACAAAGCGAACATCTGCAGCCTTGATTTCCATCCTTTTGGAAGCTTTGTGGCATCTGGCTCTTCGGACACAAACATTAAGGTAAAGCCTACCTTCCTCTAGAGATTACCTTCTTTACTTGCAATATCTTTATTAAGAAGAACACCAGAATGTGTTGTATGCCAAGCTGTTGGTAGATGTTGTACATCCACATTTGCATGTGTGTGGGCAGGTGTATTTATGAGTGCTTGTGAAATTCATGCATGTGTTTTCACTGCAGTAACTCATGAGTGTGACTCCTCAGCTGTGGAATGTGGCTCATTCCACAGGGCTCGAGTTAGGTGCCAGCTGAGACCTGGCGTCAGCAAGCGCGGATGTCCTGCTTGCTATGGATTGCACCTGCTTCATCAGACTGGTATTTGACTGCAGGAACAGAGCTTCTGTAGTAAGAAATACCCTACAGAAGTGATTCTCACTCAGGAAGTTAGATTAGGAAATGTACCTGAAGCAAACAGGGTTTGCTTGCAAACCTAGAGCAGCCCCTTCAGTGATTTCATTCTGCAGTGTTATCAGCTTGGTGACAACGAGCTCTTGTTTTGACAGGACTCTTGGACCCCCCCCATGTACCTTTCTAAGCATATCTTTTGTTTGCTTTTCTTCCCTGTAGCTCTGGGATGTAAGAAGAAAAGGCTGTGTCTTCAGGTATAAGGTAAAATGCTTCATTAGGTTTTTTTTGTTGTTGTTTGTTTTTTAGGAGAAGAGGGAAGAAGGATTTCTGTCTAAGACTTGTGGGCAAACCTTAAAGTGGTTATGTCCAACTAACTATTTAGTTTCCTGGTATAAAAATGAGATCTGCATGTTTTGCGAAGTGGCCTGATAAACCTCTGTAGGCCTCTGAATTGTATGGAAACATTAAATGGATATCATAGGAGTTAATGCAGTGTAGTCCGGTTGGCTTCAGTGGGAGATAGAGAGCACCCAATAGTAAGTGTTTCTTTATTCTGTGGCTGATATTACCACGAAGTCCCCACTGTAATGAGATGGTTCTATACATGGGGCCTTTTTCTACCCCAAGAACTTGCTATATATTAATTTCATTTAGTAGCCAACTTAATGGCACTTCTGTCTTAACAAATAAATCTGTTTAGCTTAAATTTGTTATAAGTTAAGCCATATCTGTATTTACCACTCTTAAACTGAGGCCAGAAATGTCTAGGTGAGAGACATTATGCCCATTTAGTGTGGACGGGTGTAGCTCTTGAGTGTAGTGTGTAGTGTTCTGTGAATTGTGGACTCCTTGAAACAATTACTTGATTTTATTTTATTATACTGTATCAAATTGAAAGATGAAAGACAGAATTCCCTCTAAAGGAAGAGAAAAACAAAGGAAAATGTTTTGTTTTTCTTGTTGTAGGGTCACACGCAAGCAGTTAGATGTCTCCGATTTAGTCCTGATGGCAAATGGTTAGCCTCTGCTGCTGATGATCACACTGTAAAGGTAATTTATTATGACATCTCCCTTATGTGCTTGTGGCATATAGGAATACTGGGATCATCTTTTTACCAGTCATTGCCAACACTCTCTCATAGCCCCTTTTTGTTCATTAGGCAGCTGGCTGGGCCCTGTGGCTTTGCTGGGACGAGTCTGTTTATGGGAATCATGTCCACTGGCCCAGAGCATCCAGAAATGAGTTGCATGTGATGAAATGCACTTGTCCAACAGACATGTTAACACTATGCATGTAAAAGTTCAAGTTTTGATGATGGTAGAATTTTGATACCTAAACATTGGCGATGATCGATGACCCTAAACGTTACAGAACGAGTTGTCCACAGCACATTGTTTCACCATATCAACTTCTGGCTCTGCTCAGTTAATTCAGTAGAGTTGTGTTACCATACACATGTCATGTGATGATCAGTCTGAAAATCGTGGTTCGGACTGAACCAAGCAGGAGAAGGAATTCAGGAAAGTATTGACTGAGGCAGCATCTTCAGTTGTTTCCAATGTGGTATGGAGTAATGTCGACAAAGAACTGATTTTTGTTTTCAGCTTCAGATGAAATATGCTGATCAGTCGTTTCACTCTGGATTTTTTCAATGGAGAGTAGAGCACAGGAAGAACAAATTACTAAAGGATTCAGAGCATTAGGGTTTTTGTTTCTTTACTTTTGAGATTTTTTATCTGCAAGAACAAGTGCAGCTTCTGTATCTTATCCCAGTCTCTAAATATAAAATAAACTTCTAGGGGACAAATTAGTACTTAAAACTAAATAGGAAATTTAAAAGAGAATGCTTTTTTTTTTTTTTTTTTAATTATTACTATTTGTCAGTGTTAAGTGACTGAGGACAGTGTTCCTTTCACAGATCATTGCTTTCCTTGACAAACTTGAGTCTGTTCTTGGAGGGGGAGAAGTGTTAGAAGATCACTAGTAAATGGAAATCCAAAGTGTATTGAAATTCTTTAACATTAAATTTTTCCAAGAGTCTCTGTTCTTTCCTTCTTCCAGCTGTGGGATCTGGCTGCTGGGAAGATAATGTTTGAGTTTACAGGACATGCCGGTCCAGTCAACGTTGTTGAATTCCATCCCAATGAATACCTTTTGGCTTCTGGCAGCTCTGACAGGTATGTGAGGGGAGAGGAAGAAAGGAATTGTTTATGTCAGTTCCCTTTCCTGATGCCCTTCTTTTTAGGAACATGGCAAACAGGAATGTCACACAACTCGAACCTGCCATTGCAAGAGCCTGCCATCTAGCCAACAGCATGTCACGTCTGTGATGTGCAGAACACGGAGATCTTAAGCCTCTCATTCAAAACTGATGATGCTTTCTGCCATGCTAGAAAACAATGCAGTAGGCTTGAGTGGCTCACTAATCCAGCTGACATCCTGTGTGAACAGCAAACAGTCCTGCTCTGCCGGTAGAGTGTCCTTAGCTCTGGGTCTGCTCTAAATACCTTTGCATCTCTAGAGGCTCTAAGCATCTTGGGCTGGATTCACAGATCAGACCAGTCTTCTGTGTAGGTTCATCATATGTGCACAGCAGTGGAAGTCATTCTAGTTGTTAGTATATTATTTTAAAATTGGATCCTACAGCAGATTTCCAGAGGGATGAGCGATGATTTTTGTTCTGTTGTGTGCACAGGACGGTTCGATTCTGGGACTTGGAGAAGTTTCAAGTTGTGAGCTGTATTGAAGAGGAGGCTACTCCTGTCAGGTATATTCAATTCCTACTGCAGTGTACTAGGCAGAGACCAAAGTTGGAGGCAAAAGGAGAATTTCTTAAAAGGGAGACTTTACTGGAGAGAAAGTTGCACAGGTTCACCAGATCAATACATTCATTGCTGAAAACAGTGCTGGAGGTATTCGGTGAAGTCAGGGATACAGCCCTGGGGTCTTTGTAGAAGTTGGAAAGGTGTGTCTAAGTTCTCCATCTGCCTTCTCCCAGGTGCGTTCTTTTCAACCCAGATGGCTGTTGCTTGTATAGTGGCTTCCAGGATTCACTGCGTGTGTACGGCTGGGAGCCAGAGCGCTGTTTCGATGTGGTCTTGGTGAACTGGGGAAAAGTAGCTGACTTATCTATCTGCAACAACCAGCTGGTAAGCCACCATTCAAGAGGAGCTGGGGAAGTGACTGCGAAACATGAGATAAAATCCTCCTGCCTTGCTTGCAGGCCTTCTGACTTCTAAGCTTATGTCAGATTGCAAGTGGCCAGGGCATGCAGTGTGTCCAGCACATAAACAAGGCTTGTGTGATTTTTCTTTCAGGAGCCCTTTGCTACACTTCATCTCTTTGGCTTCTGGAGGAAAGAACTGGGGCGTAGTTTGACCAGTATTTAGAAACTATGCTTGGCAAAAGTTTTATTGTAGCCTTTCATGAAACACTGGCAGTTTCAAATTGAAAAAGCCAAAGCACTGAACCATCAAATTCTCAAGCACTGTCACTCAGGGTCACTCCCTGATCTCAAAAAGGCTGGTGTGTACCCTGCTGTTCAGTGGATTACCTTGATCTTTTGCCTCTGCAGATAGGAGTTTCCTTTGCGCAAAGCACAGTCTCTTCCTTCGTTGTGGATCTCAGCAGAGTCACAAAGTCAGGTTCAATTCCTCATGGGCTGATCAGGGATGACAAGCCTCTTGTTCAGCCTACCCCCTCAGGGTCTTCCCTTCGCCGCATCTATGACAGGCCCTCAACTAGCTGCAGCAAGCCACAAAGGTAAGAGAATCTGCTGGTTTGTTGTAATTTCAAGCTTTCAAGGAAATGTACAAGGAGCTTAGTGCTCTCGTTCTGTCACAGGGTGCATGTGACTGGCCCTAACAGGCTCCCTCTGCCCCTCTCCCCCCCCCCCTCTCTCCCCAGCAGAGTAAAGCACAACTCAGAGAGCGAGAGGCGCAGTCCCAACAGTGAAGATGACCAGGATGAGAAGGAATCCAAGGCTGAGATCCAGAACCCAGAGGATTACAAAGAGATCTTCCAGCCCAAGAATGCCATCTGTCAGTACCAAGGTTTATTGTGCTTTTGAGTGGTGGCTACTGGTTCGGTGCAAGTGAACTCTGGAGTATTGTAATAGAGGCTTCTCCTGTGACTGAGAGAGTTTAGAATACGTTAATATTCCTTGCTTGGACTCTGAACCATAGATCATGTTGGTGAACTGCTGGAAGGTTGCACCTTTACTAGGGTGCTGTGATGTCTGGTTGAAGTCTGGCCCAGAACCCAGAGCTCCATTGTGAGCATGGAGCCTTCCTGTCCTGATTAGGAAGGATCACTGTGTTACAGAACCTTTATATGCTTAGAATGTGTAAACTCAGCAGTCTCTGTGAAAGAAGGACAGGTAAAATGGTTTGTTACAGCGATGATTGTTGTTTAGGAGGCACAGTGCAATGCCTGTATCTCACTTTCCTGTAAATGAGAAAAATGAGATACTCTTTCTAAGGAAGTAATAGTCATTATTTTGATTTACATGTGTAAATCGGTTTAGTCGGAAGTTAATTTGTTTTCTAATATAATTTGCTTTAACAGTGCATTGTCTTGTGCTTCACACCTCTTCAGCAGTGAACTACATGGATCAGTTTTGTCCCATCCGTGAAGGCTAAAAGCCTTTGGCTAAACTCAACAATAACGTCAAGGTCTGGAGAAGATAACTCTGCTTGTTGTATCGCTGATTGCCCTAATCAGTGGACTTGCTGGAGATCTCCCAGCTCCAAGGCTGACCTATTATTAATCTGTAGCCTTGGATGCTCTGTCATTTTTTTTTCTCTTTTTCTGTAGCTCGAACTCCTCCACGAAACAGTGAGCCCTTTCCAGCCCCCCCTGAGGATGGTGAGTATGAAAATGACCCCTTGGTGGGAATGGGATTAATAGACCTTACAACAGGGAGAGTTGCATGTCTTCAGAAATGACTACTTGTAGGCTAGGTTTACAGTACCTTTGCTTTAAGATTCTCTTTAGAGGAACAATTGGTTTCTGCTTTCCCACTTCTTTCCATCTTGATAGAGCCTGTAACTGCAAAGGAAGCAGTGAAGCCTAACCAAGCTGTGGAAGCCCAGAGCCCGTTGCCAAAGCAGGAACTTGTACGTACAGTATAATCTGTTAATACCTGTTCACATCCCCACTGTGGAAGATTTGTGAGTTCTAGAGGCGTTACTATTTCTAATCAAGCTGGTTCTTATATTGAAGAGCAGTAAAAGTGCAGCTTCAGTCTCTGTCAGTCCATGTGTCTCATCTGAGCAGCAGAATTGAAGACCAGGCCTCCAGCAGACGATGGCTTTATTGCATTTCTTTGCTTCTCACACTTACAGTGGTATTTCTCCTTTTGTCTCAAAATAGGGGTACTCTGAAGAGAATTTAGGTACTACATTTCTTCAGGTGCTTGATCTGAGACTATTTTATAGCCAAAATCTCAAGCAGCTATCAGGATACGTTATTCTGGCTTCTTTAGAATTCTTTCTGCCTTCGGGCTGGCCATTGCCCTAACTTCAGATGCCAATAACAATGACAGCATTCAGCACTTTTGCTGGGGTATCTACATGTTCCTCACAAACCTTAATTAAGTCTTGATGTGTACCTGAGGGATACCTTATTGCCTTCTAAACCATGCTAGCAAATTGGAGACTGCTCCGAGAGGAAAGTAGGTCAGGAAAGAGGGCATGAGACTAAGTCCATATTATTGCTGCTAGAGCTTTTATCCTAATTTCTCCTGCAGCCTGATCCAGTTCAGAGGCCACCAATTGCCTCCTCAACTCCTGTGACCAGAGCAGAGCCATCAGTGATTCCTGCAGCCAGGAACGAGCCCATTGGCCTGAAAGCCTCTGACTTTCTACCAGTAAGTGTCTCTTTAACAGAAGTTTCTGGTTGGTGTTGGTTCTGGGTGGCATCAGAAAAGGGGTGTTCTTGGAGGTGCAGAAGAGTGTCTTAGGTGCTTTCTGCAGCCTGCAGTCATTGGTACTGAATGCAGCAGCCAAAGAACACGTTACCTTCTGCTCTCCCTCTGCTCACTTGGTGCTTCCCCTGCCAGCTTGCTCTCCTGCCTCCCAACTGCTTCGACTTGCAGTTCCTGCGGGATTAGCACCTCAGGGCTGGTGGACCGGGCCCCCATTGTGATTGACAGCAGGCTGATGCAAACACTGCAGTGTTGGTCCATGCTCATGAAGAATGTGTTATTAAACCAGGGAGCAAGGGATAAGACAAAGACACTGAATGATTCCACGTACTAGACAGTGATTCATTTAGAAAATTGTTGTCTGTCATTACGTGTACATAATTATTTCATGGCAATCTTTGCCTCTTGCATCTTGGAGGCCTCTTGGCCGCTCCTCAGGAGTGTATTCTCTAACCCGGAAAGGGAGAAGGACCAGAGCGTCCTCATTATGCCAAACTCTAAATGTGAGCAGAGGAAGTGGAGGTTCCAGCACAGCTTGGGCAGGAATCAAATTGAGAGTCTAACAAATTGCGCAAGAGTTATGTTTTTTAATAAAAGTTGCTGATCTCAGATTAACATTTCACATCAAAAATAGGGTTTGCATGAAAATACTTCTTCATCAAAACATACTGGTTTTGAAGACTTATGTTTTCTTCACTTTTTTTTATTTTGAGAATTTTTTTCCAAAGCTTCACACGTGTTTGTGATTGACCTAGTAGAAAAAATAAAAAAGAAGTAGCTGAAATTGGAACAAATTGGGATTTCCATTTCAAAATGTTTTTAAAGCAATCTGTAAGGAAGTCGGTATTTCCTGGCCCTCTCTCTGTACACCAAAATCGTCTCTCGCCTAGGTCAGAGAAAGCTCCTACCCTTTCTGTACCATCCTGCTCTGTTATTGCTCCTCCACTGGTGTCTGTACTTCCAGGCTGTGAAAACCCAAAGCCAGACTGAGCTTGTGGATGAGGAAGCCATGTCCCAGATCAGGAAAGGCCACGAGACCATGTGTGTGGTGCTCACCAGCCGCCACAAGAATCTGGACACCGTGCGGGCTGTATGGAGCACCGGTGACATCAAGGCAAGGATGTGGAGATGCCTGAGGCTCATTGGCTGGTGTGGGACCAGTTCTGCCTCATACAAACCTTGGGATCTTGCAGTGTTTGTCGCCAGGGGTTGCTGTGTCCCAAATGGGGTTGAAAGGTCACAAAGAAACATGGAGGGAAGTTACTCATGAGAGAGTTATTTCCTCTTACCTGGCTAACTCCACATTCCCTCTTCCTTGTTTTTGAAAAGTGACACTTGGTGTTTATTACATTAGCCTAGCCAGTTTAAGCCTTGCAATAGATTTCTTCTTCTCCTTGTCTCTCAGAACTCTGTGGACTCTGCTGTAGCAATCAACGATCTGTCTGTTGTTGTGGACCTCTTGAACATTGTCAACCAAAAAGCGTGAGTCCTGGGTCACTGGGATACCTGAGATCTATCTGTCTGGGTGTCAGGAGCACTGCATTGTACCTGCCTCCTGTCCAGCTAGCCATGGTGGCATGAAATTCATATGCTTGTAGTCAGATCTCCAAGTCTGCAGTGCCGGTAACTGCTGGAGTTGTACAGGGCCTCTTCTGTAAGCATCAGTGTCTCTCAAGGAAAGCCAAAGTCTTAGGGCTTCATAAAGTGATTCTGGTGGGAGTAAATAATATGTCAGAACTAGCCACTTACTATCACAAGGGGGAGTCAGTGAACTTGCTCAGTAAACTTGGGTGCAGCTACCTGAACATTTTTGCCAGAAAGCTTTATTTGCGTCAACTCAACTTTGGAAAGCCTCGGTCTCCGGTCTCAGAACACGTCCTTTTCTTTTCAGGTCTCTCTGGAAGTTAGATTTGTGCACTATAGTTCTGCCTCAGATAGAAAAACTACTCCAAAGTAAATATGAAAGGTGAGGCCATGAGAACATGATGTGCTTGTTGGGGAAGGTGTGGATGTTCATAGGAGAGCTCCACTAGGCATTTTGTAGCTGAAAGAAAATCCTGAAAAGTCACAGCAGATACAGTATAATGCTGATAAAACACCTGGAAAAGAGCAATGGAATTGTCAAGTGAATGTGGGAAAAGATAAGGAAAGTATGTGTGGGCAGGAAGTCCTCATTAAGAAGAGGACATTGAGATTTGGTGTAGGTGTGTTGGTTTGAAGGTAGCTACGACGATCAGGAGGGGTCAAATAGATGTAGAACAAGTGGGCTCTGTGCACTGATGAAAATGAAACTGTCGACTTGGGACAAGGGGAATGAAGTTTCGCAACAGTCTTGGGGTCACTTAGAAGACTGGTTTGAATCTCATCATTAGGTGGGAAGAAAATGCAGCATCTCGCTTAAGATGGGATTTTCTGTCCTTTCCTACCAGGAGGGAGGATCCTGCCAGGTGCCCTCACCAGAACATCTCTGCTCTTGAGCAGAAAAGTTCCACTTAGCAGGGTGTATGCCAGGACACTTTAAAGGGCTCACTTTGTCAGTCTCAGCTCAAACCAAGACTGTGTTGACACTTGTTGCTCTCCTTACCTGGTTACAAGTGGTAAAGGCGGGTTGAGTACATGATCCCCAGTGACTGGATGTGTGTGAGGGCTGGCTGCTGGGAGGAAAGCAATGAAATTCAAGCGGGACTTGATTCTCTCTTTGCTTTCCAGTTATGTGCAGACTGGCTGCACCTCCTTGAAACTCATTCTCCAGAGATTCCTGCCACTGATCACAGACATTCTTGCTGCACCACCTTCTGTCGGAGTGGACATCACCAGAGAGGAAAGGTGAGGCATTTACCCCCCTCCACTTGCTCCCTTTCAAACCAGCCTTTCTCTAGGTGAGCTTTGCTCCTTTCCGTCAACGTTTTGATACTAGACTGGGCATGTCTTCCCTTTTGTCTGCAAATACCAAACCCTCCTGCTCTGAGGAAAGGGCCAAGGACTGTTTTTCCCTCTGTCTCTGTGTATTGAGTCATACCTAAACAAAGTGCAAGTATGTAAGGAGTAAAGCCAGCCAGTGGCTGCACCCTTCACCTCACAAAGCACATGAGCTGTCAGCTGGGCCTTGGATTTCCAGTTCATTTGCAGGATAGCTCTGCTCTGAGAACTGGCTCTCCAGAAACAGCACCTCCTTCCTCCCCAGACTTTACTGCCAAAGGGGAAAACAGGAGTGAAAGAGCCCTTGTGTGAATACCATTCTCCTGCATCATCAGGATGTGGGCTGAAGACATGCTGCTTCTGCAGAGTCATGCTCCCATTTCAGCCAGACCATTTGCAGGGCTTGCATTTTCTCTCCTGCTTGAGTTGAATCTTAGACACTTCAGGAGCTAGCACATCTCCTATGCAGCTGAGCATTCATGCTGCATCTGCTGTTTTCACAGGCTCCATAAATGCAAGCTGTGCTACAAGCAGCTGAAAAACATCAGCAACATCGTCAAGAACAAGTCTGGACTCAGTGGCCGCCATGGTAGTGCCTTCCGGGAACTGCATCTCCTCATGGCTGTCCTGGAGTGACAGCTGCCACCTCCTCACCTGCAAACACAGGTGGCCAAACTCCCCTCTGCTCTCGGTCTGACTGGATTTCACCTCTTTCTGTGTGTTCATCCTTCCCCCACGGCACAGCAGGGAACAGGAATCTCGCTGGCTGGCCCACCTGTCCAGCACCCGTGCCTAATGGGCTAGGTGGAAGACCTGAGTGGAGAGATGCCTATGTAGTGCGAGGAGACCAGGCTGGCTGAGGGTCCTGCAAAAAGTCCCTGTAGGGAAGCAGCTTCGTTTCAGCTTTTCACCTCAGCATCAAGCTCTGGCTTTACCCTGACTGGAGGGCTCCAAACCTGCTGTCACCTTTCCTTCACTCATGTGTGCTGTTGGTTCTTGACACTTGGCTCCGATGGCAAGGTCTGCTCTCTGTGCAGCATGCTGAGGACTGCACCTTCTGCCCCACAAAAGCCTGCTGTGGGGTGGAGTGCCCTTTCCCTACAGAAAGGACTTGACCTCTTCTACTGGCGGGTGGGACCAGCCTCTTTGGCTTGCTTCAAAAAATGTGAGCCAGGACACTGTGCCACCACAGCTGGTATAGACTCAAGGGCCTGTATTGAGAGGAAATTTTCTCCTAACTTCTCAGAATCCCCGCTGGTAACCCTGTGCCACAGAAGATCGATACCTTCAGACTGTTGCTGGGAACTGAGGTCTACCTGGATCTGTCACATATGTGACTTTAAGAGGACTTGTCATACACGTTTGCTTTTGGGGGTAAGGATGGAGGAACAGAGGGACATGGACTAATGTCTTTCTCCGCCCACTGGACCACTCTTAGGATTGTTTTTTTGCGTGTGTGGTGTTTTTTTTGTTTGTTTGTTTTTGTTTTTGTTGTTTTGTTTTCCAATAAATGGCTGTCGGAACCTTTCTGTCCCTCTTTCTTCTTTCCTGTGGGGAAAGAGGCTTCTGTTGGTGCTTCCCCTGCTCCTCCCAGCCTGTCTCCTGTTTTATACACTGGAGCCTGTTCTCTAGGAAACTGTAACTTATAATGAATTTTATTAAAAGATTTGTAACTTCTTTTTTAAGTCGTGTTAAATGCCTGAATCTCCTTAAGTACTGTTCACTTTGGCATGGCTTCTGGCTGGGAGCTTACGGGGAAAGTGGGGCTCTGTTTTCTGCATGCCTAGCAGGGAAGCCAGCTGTGTTCTCACCCTTCCTGCTGGGAGGCTGTGGTGAGTAAGTGGATGCCGTGAGTAAGAGACTTCACGCTCACCAGGTGTCTTGCTGAAACCCTGTGGGAAGTTTCACTCCGTTGGGTAAGTCCCGGCCCTAACAGCAGTGTCATCATTTGTGGATTGTCCTTCTCCCTGGCCTGATAGAAATCTCTTCTGCCCACCTGCTTTCTAGTAGACCTCAAGGTAGTGGTGCACAGGTTAGGTGCTGCCTCCAGGCTTGTACAGCACTTTGAGTTTTTCTGTGGAGCTATGAAAGCGGGGGATGTAGGAGACGTGATTCCAGGTGTATATAGTGGAGCCAGCAGTAAAGCTGATACTTCATCCAAATGTGGACAAGTTTTAGGAAGAAAGGGGAGTGGTTTACTTTCCACAGCTGCTGTTTCCCCACTAGCCTGCCCGAGAGGGAACAGAGTTGCTCTCCTTCTGCTGTGCACAGTGCGATGCCCTGCAGGGACGGGTGAAATTGGCACCCTGGGGCTTGCAGGGCTGCAGCAGTGGGGCTCTCCTAACCTGGGCAGGGGCAGCTGGCCCCTGTCCTGCTGGTGAGCAGCACCAGATCCACTCTGCTCCCAAGGGCTGACACTAGGCGTGCTGACAGCTGTTTCCCAGCTCATGCTCTGCCATCGGTGCTCCTGCCGCCAGCTAAACTCGCTTCGGCCCGGAGTGGCTGCTGCAGCAGGCTGACTGCACAGTTCCCATCTGCTGGTCTTTGTGGTCCCCTGGGGCTCCAGAGGATGCAGGGGGCTCAGGCTGATGGGGGCTCACGCAGCCAGCTGTAAGACCTTGGCAGGGGCCAGCTCAGAGGGGGCTGCCAGTGCTGTCTGCGCAGAGCACCAGGGAGCTTACTGAGCACATCCTGCTGCCTGCAGCCACTTGCTACCTAACCAGGGAGGGCTCTTCATGATGATCCCATGCCTGGGCCTGACAGAGGTGTGAGAAGGCTCTAGTAGCCTCCTGCCTCCAGCTTGTAATAGCCCACAGGGCGGGAAGAAGCACAGGAGGGAGGAAGATGCTGCAGCAATGAACCCTGATGCAGCGGGGGATTGTGCAGAGGCAGGAAGAGCGGCACAGCACCCCAAGCTGAGCAACCACCGGTGAGAACTCTGTGCATGGGCAGTGGAGGAGGGTTACTGGGTGACTGCAGCATGAGTTGGCATCTGGGTGACCCTCTAAAAACCATCTCTGTGCACACCATGGGTGTGGGGCAAGACCAAGATTGATGAGCCTGACCAGCACTTAAGTACTGGGTTAAGTACTAAAGCTCCCACTAATTAAAGGAGCCTGATAGCTACAATCTGGTTTTGCCTCACTGCCAGGCTTGTGCAGCTCATGTCTGCCCCAAAACAGCTGGAAGAGGAGGGATTTAATGAGCTTTTCCAGCAGCGCACCAAGGAGCCGCTGCATGAGTAGTGAGGGAGGGAGCAAGCACCCACACAGCACAGGGTTCAAATGTGCTGCAAGGAAATAACAGCAGCACAGGAGGAATGGCTTTAACAGTTTATTTAAAATAACTTTTGTTATAAAACAGGATTTTTTTTTTTAGTTAAAATACATAGAAACATCTAATCTTACAAAAGATTAGATTTATTTTTCCCTTTTTTTTTTTTTTTTTTTTTCAATAGAATACAGTGTGGAAGAGTGACAGGAGATGGCCATGGAAGGAAGGATCAGTGCATCCAGTAGGGTGTTTGCAAGAGGAGGAAGCGAGCTGGGGACGGCTGTCCCAGGAGGGGTGCTGGGGCTCACACTGTCTCCTCCATGACCCTGCCAGCCACTGTCATGACACATAAGCTAACGAGTCAGGGCTGGAGGATATTTTCCACTTGTTTTTCATTCCAAGACCATGTAAACAGGATATAAATATTTCAAACACTTTCATCTTGACCACACTGAGATCGCTCTTGAGAAGACGACGGTTAAATAACTTTACAATAGCTTCCTTCAAGCCTGCTAAGACCACACCGCTGCCACAAAAACATGGGCAGCCCCACGACCGCGCTCCCTCTGTCTGGGGTTGCTGGGGGGTGGCAGGCATGGGGCCCCCGCAGCTCAGCTCATGCACAGCACCGGGGTGCCTTCGTGAAACAACGGGGCTTGAGAAAC
This sequence comes from Anseranas semipalmata, assembly GCA_013399115.1. Taxonomy (NCBI): domain Eukaryota; kingdom Metazoa; phylum Chordata; class Aves; order Anseriformes; family Anseranatidae; genus Anseranas; species Anseranas semipalmata. Next base: position 116,951 of record VXAA01002847.1, read on the forward strand.
CTATGGGGAAAGGAGCTGCTGGGCTTTTTCTGGTTTCAACTATGGGAAGTGCTGCTCCAGGAGGTGCTTGGTGAGTGCCCTGCCATAACATGGAGCAGGGCAGAACCTTGTCTCTGGGAGGGGGCGCATGGCCAAGCCCACCCCATGCCTCATTCTGCACTTCAGGACCATGCCAGGCTCACAGTGGCATCCCAGCTTGGCAAGGTGGGGACTGCCCAGACCCAGCTCTTGTACAGTTCTGATCCCTCCAGCCAGATACCACAACTGTCCTAAAAACAAAGCTGGAGAGGTGGAGGGAGCACCCAGCAGCTTCCTGCTCCCTGCCCTGGCTAAAAGCATCTGTCCAGCAAGAAAAATAGTCACAGAACTGCACGTCTCATGGCAAGAGGTGCCATGGCAGGAGGGGGTACCACCACCCCCAGTCACGGGTCCTGGTGGGTCCGGGAGGCAGGCAAGGGGATGGCACCGAAGCCTTCACCCCCTCCAGACAGCAGACGGCTCTCTGTAGCACCACGAGCAGCCCGATCCTGCGGTGGGTTTGGTGCTGGGGGCCAGCACCCGTCACACAGGGACCGGCCTCAGCTTCCCTGGAGGGGGGAAGACAGACATGCGAGGGTCATGCTTGGCTGGGGGCACAGCAGTCACTGCCCAAGCCCTCTCCAGCGGTGTTTCAGCAGGCCCCGCACGAGCTGGTCCCATGAGCATCCCCGCGAGCAGCGCAGCCCAGCACACCTGCCCTGCCTGGTAAGCAGGGCCAAAGCAGAGCCCTCCACCGGCTCCCGGCCACACACACACTCACCTGGCAGCTGCGGCTGCCCCTATTTCAGGCTGAAATCAGAGGGAAGACAGGTTCAGCTGGGGGCACTGCTGCTGCCCTACAGCATCACGGCCCCGGATGCCCCACGTGCAGCCAGAGCCGTCCACAGAGGCTTTGCACAAGGCAGCCCTACCTTGCTCTGTGCTGTGACAGGGCACTCTTGGGGCAGTCCTAACCAGGCTCCTGACAGCTAATTAGCCATCAATTAATGAGCTGATTACAGATCAGCTAGCTCTGCCACAGAGGCTTTGCCTGCCAGCATCTGGCTGGGATGAGGCTGGTGGTGGGCGTCTCCTCCGCCAGAGGGACGCCAGTCGGGATCACCAAGGGTGCAGAGCAGGGGCTGCGATGCCCCACCACCCACCTGAGGTCTGGAGCTTCCTGCGGATGGAGGCAGCACGGCCGCTGGGTGGCCCTGGGCTGGGCGATGCGTGGCCCCGGCTGGAGGATGCTGCGGTCCCTTGTAAGTCCCCCTGGGGAGAGATGGGGTACAGCTCCTGGTCAGCTCATGCCTCAGGGACAGACGGAGAGGAAGGGTGCTGGCGGCATCTCGGTTACCTCCAGCTGCTCTTGGCTGGGCCAGGACACCAGCTCAGCCTTGCGGGACACAGGGCCCAGCTCCACGGAGCGAACCCTCTCGGCGAACTTCAGGGAGCACAGCGTCTCACTGGTGTTCTTCTCAGCGGGGGAGACCTGCGGCCAGCAGGAGCAACAGCATGTCACCCTGCTGGCCACCCGTGCTCCCCCCGGCCTCCCCTGCCCCAGCTCTCAAGCATGGCAAACGCATGAAAGGTGGGGTCATGGAGATGCTATTATTAACCTGCTGCTCCTGGGACAGCCCTGTGCATCTGCACCCAGGCCATCATCTGAGCCAGACATACCCCTGTCACCAACTGCCCCTGCTTGAGGGACAGCCGAGAAAAACTACAGCAGGTGGCAGCAGTTCGTGCGTCCCCCAGCAGGGCTCGGTGCACATGCAGGCATGCGGGGGGGCTGGGGACAGAGGGCAGGGATGGAGCTGCCAGAGCCCAGAGTCCTCCAGGGGACAGGGAGACTCCTTCATGGCACACCGTGCCCATAAGGATGGCATCTGCATTCCTGCAGGGACGACAGGATCAGGCCCAGCAGCAGGAAAAGGTGAGCCCTGTCCCCAGCGGAGCGCCACGCTCACGCCCCGTCCCTTGTCCTTGTCTGCGCCTCTGCCCTCCGGCTGTGCCACAGCACGGACGTGAGGCTGAGGGTGGGCACTGGCTCCAGACCCCTGACTTGCACCACACCACTGGAGGATGTCCCCGCATGCAAGCAGAGCCCCCCGGCCATGCTCCCTCCAGCCCTGCTTGTGCCTGCCCCAGCCCCAGGGCCAGCAGGGACCAAACCAGTCCCCACAGTGCAGGGCAAAACCCATCAGCCGATTCCCAGGCCATGTGTGCCCCGGCACCCAGCCCCTACCTGCACCATCATGAGGGTCTTGCTGTCCCCGCTGAGGGAGTCCTGCAGCAGGTAGGTCAGCTTGGAGTTGCGGAAGGGCACGTGGCCCTGCCGGGAACGCAGAGCGTAGATCACATCCCCCAGGGCCGACAGCGACTTGTTGATGTACTGTGCCTCGCGGAGCCGGCTGCCCTCCGCACCCGACCGCCCGACGCGCTCCGAGCCAGCCAGGTCCACCAGGTTCAGCTTCCCTGGGGGCACAGAGCCACGCCACAGTTGGCGTCAGCATTGCCGGTCCCTGCCCAGATGCCCCGGTGAGGGGCCCGGCGCCCACCTGTGGTGCGCAGCCCCGTGCTGCGGTCAAGGCCGTGGACGGTGACGATGAGCAGGGCATGAGAGCGGGAGCTGTGCTCATTCAGGTTGGTGCACTCCGTCACCCGGTTGACGTGGCCAAACTCAAAGACCTGGGGGACGGAGGCGGTGAGGCCGGGTCTGCCCCAAGCCCCTCACGGCCCCTGCACCTGCCACTGCCTCCGGGGAGCTCCAAAAGGTGCTCGGTCCATCGGGGTGATGAGCGCTGTCAGGCTTCAGCCCCAGAGATGCATCCGAGGCAGGTGGTGAATGGCAACCAGGGCGAACCAGTGGCAGCTGGTATCCCGCTAATCTCCCCCCAGCCACCCAGGCCCCACATTTTTATTTTTAACCCCCCTGCAGCTCATGCAAAGCACTGCTGCTCGTCTCACGGTAGGGTGTCTGCTGCATCCCACCCAGGGGCCTATTCTGGGCTCTTTTGCTCCCCAGCACTTTGGAAATGCTCCCAAACCTGGGGGTAACACCACAGAGATGCCGGCAGAGCTTCCAGCTCCCTCCTGGTGTTGCTGTGAACCCACAAGCGACTGCGGGCATGCCCCAAAGCTGTCCTGTGCGGGGCCACGCGGTAGCTTGGTGCCACCCTCCTGCTCCCCTCACCTTGTTGATGTCCTCCACGCTCTGCACCCTGAACTCGGTAAGCCCGGGCACGTAGAGCTGCCCGCTGCCATCGGGGCACAGTTTGATCTCCAGCTTCTCGTGGGGCTCCTTCCCGAGCAGGTCCCTGGGAAGGGGGCACCCGTCACCGCCCCGCAGGCATGGCCCCCGCCCTGCTCTGTGCCACCCTGCGCGTGCGCCCGCTGTGCCGGTGCCCCCAGCACCCTGCTCCGGCTCTGCAGGAGCGAGCCCGGCCCCGCTGATGGAGCTGCCTCCTCCCGGGACGTTTCACAGCCTATTTATAGACCTTGTCTCTCCCCGTCCCTGCTGTTTTGCCATGCGCCTGCCAGATGTGCGACAGAGCAGATGTGCACCTGGGGCATCTTTGCTAGGGTCTTTGCCAGTCCCCGAGATGCCAGTGAGCTGCAGTGGCTGCTGCTGTCACTGCCTGCAGGTCCCAGCTTCCTCCCTCTGCCAGCACCCAGGCAGGGCTGTGGGCAGGGAAGGAAAATGTTTCTCATTCTCTCAGCTCCCAGTGTGCAGTTTCTAAATATAACGGCCAGAGGCCAGGGAGCCAGGGACGCGGGGAGGAGTTTCAAATCCGTCGGAGAAGTCAAGGCAGGAGTCAGGGCCAGAGGGAGCAGGAGCATGGGCAAGAGCCCATATAAGCAGAAGGAGCTCGGGGGAGAGGGGGCTGGGAGCGGTCCCAGCTTTGAACGGGTGGGGGAGAAAAAAAAAAACCCTTACACGGCCAAATCCAGGGCCCGAGGCCCCGAGAACAAAATGTGCAGCCAAGGCAGAGCTGGCTCCCGAGCGCCGTGCCCATGCCCTGCGGAGGTGGAGAACGGAGCAGCGCGGCGCTCCCCGGCGGCGAGTTCTCAGCCACCTGAGCCCCCCGGCCCCCCAGCTCCCCCCGTACCTGAGCGCCTCGTTGTAAATCTCAGCCACGCTGACGGTGATGGTGTAGTCCCAGTCGGCTGCCTTGCTCCGCACCTCAGAGAAGAGCAGCTGCAGGGCCCGCTGGTTGATCCCCGGGTTTGCAGAGGTTCCCTGATGAATGGGCAAGAAAAGGGGGGGAAGAAACTACCCGTTGTGGTTTTTTTCTGATGCAGCCAAGCAGAAGCAAAGCCCGAGGGCTACAGTGACAGCCCCTCAGAGCTGCAGCTGCAGAGACCACGCAGGGCATGGGCAGAGCTGGGGCAAGGGGGGAGCCTGCGTGTGGTCACGTCCCTGATTCGCCCCGGGACTGATCCAGTGCCCAGCCTGGGTAAGCGATGGTGCCGAGACGCAGGGTGCAGTGGGCAATGTGGGACAGGAAACCAAGGAAGAAGAGGGAGGCAAAGCCAGGCAAAGTCACCTCCATCGTGTACGTTTTTCCTGCCCCTGTCTGTCCATAGGCAAATATGCAGACGTTGTAGCCATCAATGCAGGAAGTGACCAGAGCCTGAACCTCTTGAAACACCTGTGGGGGACCAGGGACAGACAGTGTCTCATGTCACAGTGTCTCCATCCCCACTGACAGCAACGTGTGGGCGCAGGGGTGGCAACACCCACCTCTTCCTGGGATGCTTGTGGTGGAAAGACCTTGTCCAGCTCAAAGGACACCTGCTTCCCCTTGTGCAGGAGGTGCAGGACGGCATCATCATCGGCATCGAACGTCACCGCGTTGGCCGCCTCCGGGCCCTCACCATCCTCCTTAGTGATGGGACGGACTCGCCCGAAGACACGGATGTTTCCTTGGCAGGGAGCAGAGACGGTGTCAGCCCAGGTGCTCCTCGCTGCCCCACAGCACCCAGGGACGCCACCAAACACCGGGTGGGCTGAGCACTGCCTGACCCAGCATCTCCCCACCGAGGCCACCAGCAATGGGGTGCAGAGCCCCCGCTGGGACCGGCCGCTTCCCTGCGCACCTTTCAGCCGCACCAGCTCGTTGTGGCACTTCTTGCGGAGCTGCAGCTCCCGGCGGTACTTCCGCAGCAGCTCCCGGTTGGTGCTGTTCACCTCCTCAATGGCCTGGCCGATCTGCATGGAGGGGCAGCAGCTCAGCAACACCCCCGCGCTCCCACCCCCACGCACGGGGAGCAGAGATGGACGGGGTGGGCAGAGGGGTTGGCCCCGGACTCACCTCGGCCCTGGCGCTCCGCAGGGTCTCCTGCAGGAGCACGGGGAAGTCCCGGACCTGGCGTTTCAGGCTGTTGTAGTCATGGGTGAGGGTGCGCAGCGCCGGCTGCAGTGTCAGCAGGTTGGTCCGGACACCTGCAGGCATCACCCGACAGCTCAGGGTGAGGATGAGTGGCCCTGATCGTGGCCCCATGAGTCCCACAAGCCCCACACCCTCCTCACCCGCCAGGTTTTCATGCACTGCCTTCATCTCCACTTGGGCGCGGGAAAATGCCTCTTCGATGGCACGGTTCTTTTCGTCCTCCATCGCCTGCATTTCCTCCAGCATGTGCCCGTGGGCCCTCTCCAGCTCAGACTCGTACATGGCAATCTGGGAGGGGGGGTTGGTGGGGTAATATGGTACCGGTGATGCACCCGCTGCTGCACCGCACAGCCCACCACGGCACAGCACAGTCCGGCACCCGGCCAAGGTGAAGCACGTGGCGAGCACGGTGCAGGCAGGTGTCGCGGTGGAGCCGGTCCCGGGTCACATCCGATTTACACCCATTGCACTGCTGTGCTTGGCCACCCGTACCTGGGCCCGGAGCTGAGCTGCTGTCTTCTGGGAGCTCTGCAGCTGCTGCTCCATCTCCTTCAGCACCTGCCTCTGCATCCCCACCTGCTCCTGCAGGTACTGGTTTCGGGACTGGCTCTCGCACAGGGCCTGCTTCGCCTTGGCCGACTCCACCTCCACCGTCTTGATAATGTACTGCGGGAAACCACCCAGAGACGCTGCCCCAAGGGCCAGGGCTGCCAGTCCAGCAGCGCCTGAGGGGCCAGGATGGAGCCGGCATGGCCCGCAGGGGGCTAATTTACAAAGAGGGCTGTGCTTCAGAGCTGCACAGCATCACTGATGAGCTCAGGCCAGGCGTGATTGGCGGCACTTGCAGGGCACCCACCGGACACAATTACGCAACCAGCCCAGCTCCCCTTGCCTGGCCAGGAGAGACGGTCCTGGCCAGCTTGGGGAGCCAGCACAGAGCCCCGCAGCGCTCACCTTTATCTGCTGGGGCTGGGACTTGAGGCTGGCGATGGTCTCTTGGCTGTCTCGCAGCCGCCGGCTGAGCCGCTCCTCCTCCTCGGCTCTCTCGGCCAGCGAGTCCTTGAGCCGCAGCTCCACCTCGGCCAGGCGGTTTGTCTTCTGCTGCACCTCCAGGTCCAGCTCTGCCAGCTTGGCCCTCGCCTCCTCCGCCTCCCGCTGCAGCTGGGACAGCCGCTCCTGCAGCCCGGCATTCTCCTGGTCCCAACACAGCTCAGCCAAGGCCGCGGTGCCCGCCGGCACCCACCGCCCCGCCAGCGCCGCCGCCACCGCTGACTCACCTGGAGGTGGGCGCAACCCCGGCACGGTGCCTGCTGCCGCCGCAGCTCCCGCAGCTCCCCCTCGCGCGCCTTCATCTCCTGCCGCAGGCGCTCGTTCTCGGCCGCCAGCAGGTCCCGGTGCTTCTCCAGGTCCGTGCCGCCCTGCCGGTGGGAGAGGTTGAGCCTGTGACAGGGAGCCCCCGTGGCTGGAGCCCCCCCTGACCAGGGGGATTTTGCTTCAGGCCACAGGGTGATGGGGACGGGGAGTCTTTGCCAAAAGTGCCCCGGGGCCGCCGGTCACGGTGTTGCATTGGGAAGGAAGTCCCGCAGAAACAAACAGCCCTCGATTTCTCTCTCTTGGCATGTGTAAATGGCAGCAGGACCCAGGCTGCGGCTCACGGAGAGGTTTGGGCTGTACAGTTGTGTTTCTGCACTGACCCCTGGCGCTGAGACCCCTTCCTCCTCTGGCACCGAATCCTGGGGACCCACTGCTCCAACCCCTGGGGACAAGGGGAACGCAACCAACCCCAGCGTCGGCGAGCTCACCAGCTCCGAGCGCAGCCTGCTGATTTCCTGGGCTTGGTCCAGGAGATTCGCCTTCAAGTTTTCAACCTGCCAACACAGGCCAGGTCAGCCAGGAGGGGCCCTGTGCCGGCTCTCGGCTGCTTTTGGAGCGGCCCCCACACCGCCGGCCCCAGGCCCCTCCTGCTGTGCTTGCGGGGAGCATTTTGCCCCCCAGCAGCAGCGGGGCATAGAGCTGCCCCCTGGGCACTGCCCATCGCCAACGCATGCGGCTGTCCCACGCAGCCCCACTCTGCTTCCCCGGGAAGGGTTCCTCCTCCAAATATCCTGCATCACACCTTCTGTGCACCCTATTTTCTACCTCGCTCTGAGTGCCTGATTCACACGAGCTGATTAAAACAAGCGTTAATGAAAGGCTTGCTTCTCAGTTTGCCACAGGTATAATTTGTCCACATCGAGTATTAGCAGAAACCATTATTAAAAAAATAGCAACATCTTTCGAGAAAAAAATAAAGACCTATTTACAACTGTGTTTAAAGAACCAGAAGCACCTCATCCTTGCAATATGGCTTTACTTTGCCTTCTCTTTTGTTGCTGCTTTTTCTTTCTAGGAAAGTTATTTTGGGAGCAAGAGGGAGCAGGAGCTCCTCCAGGAGCCTGGGTGTCTCAGTCCGATGGGAGGATGCTCCCCACCCACCACGCCATCACTCCCATCTGCCCATCCTGCGGGGACCAGCCTGCCCTCCCCACAAAACCAGGCGGATTTCAGAAAATCCTCTATTTTTTGTGCAGGGAACCAGCGGTTTCCATCTCTCAGCCCTCTCCTCCCTGCTGCAGAAGGCAGAGAGGCTCCTGAAAAAAATATGACTGCAGTTATTCACTTTAACTACTGCAGCAAATGCTTTGCAAAGCCAGCAGCATTGCAGGAAGCTGCCGGTTTTGTTTCGAGGGGTTTGCCGCGTGCTCCGTGCCTCACCAAGGACCCGTCTTCATCCCAGTACCCGAGAGCTGGTGGCTGCACCGACAGCTGAGCATCACTGCCTCCCAGAAACTTGCCCCGGGGGTGCCGGGCCTGGCTGCACACATCACTGCTGCTGTCCCCCAGACTTCCAGTCTGGCTACTGGTTTCCCTGAGCCTGGAGGAGGCAGCGAGAAGCCACCGTGCTGCCAAATCCCCCGCCCAGAGAGCAGAAGGCTATTGCTTCATCCGAGTAACCAGCCTTTTCTAAACAACCAGGCCTCCGTGGACCATAATTTAGAAACTGCTGATTTATAACAAATGCAAATGTGCTCACATTGTGCTGTAATTAATTATGATAAGTTATTAAGCCACTCCCTTGCGGAGACAGCAGCGCGGCAAGCTGCTGGAGAGCACCCGCCGTGCAGCCGCGCATGCCTGCGAGGGCACTGGCTCGGCTCAGCACCGCGCTGCTCCCCGCCAGAGCCGGGACCCCCGCAGCGCGGCAGCTCCATGCCGGGGGGAAGCAGAGCAAGCTCTGAGCATGGCAAGGCAGCCTGTCCTCGCGGCTCGTGTGGCAAAACCCGATTTCCATATTCAGTAAGCTAGATTATTGAGATATTTCAAAAGTATTAATGTCCTCATCTCAACCCTCGCTCCAGCGTCTCCCATCTCTTTGTCACTAAAGTTTAACAGTGTTTAGGAGGGGAGGGACAAGGACACCACCCCTCCAGCTCGGGTGCGCTGGGAACAAACGCAGCAAGCAGCCTGCCCGCCACCCACTCTCCCAACGTGCTTCCAGCCCCAGCCATGTCCCTGCACCACACCGGCTGCACTCACAGAGCTACCCTTCCAGAAGCTCGTGGACAAATGTGTCTCTAAGAGCAAAAAAACGCAAGCCTCAGAGCCGGGAAGGTGCTGGCCAGCCGTGCACCCAGCCTCGGGCTCCCCAGCAGAAAGCTCACACGGGTGAGGAGCCACCCGCCTCTGCTCCCAGCGTGAGCAGCACCCCAAGATGCCGGTGCACCTCTCGGGAGCCGCTATCCCCTACCTCCTCGGGCATCTCCGTCCGCATCCTGCTCTCTGGAGGTGACAAGGATTCCTTGGCATCTGGATCTGGCCCAAGGCATGGCCCAGCCATTCCCGAGCCTTTGTAGTCCAGTTTTGCGCTGCGCTCCGGCCGGCGTTCACCCCGTGCCGTGCGTCCCCAGCTCTGCGAGCCGCCTCTCCCGCGCCAATGAGCTAGCTGATGGAGGGCCGGATCCTGCCGGCACTCATGCTTGTGTCATGCAGACTATGCCAACCAGATCCAGGACAATTACATCCACCTTTTTGACACCAGTGGAACAAGCAAAACCTGACTATAATAGCTTCCACAACATCCACATGCAAATCCCTTTATTAGCAGCCTGGATTTCAATCTCCCTGTAATGAGCAAGGTCCTTGCACCGAGAGCTGCGTCTGCACTGGCAGAGGAAATATTTGGGGGTCAGCTCGCCGCCGTTGAGACAGGGTTTCTGCCCACAGAGGCACGGCAAGGATTTTGCACTGACTCAAATATCGGTTATTCTCCACTTGATACAATCTGCTCCCTTCACCACTTTCCTCTTCTGAAGCAGATGACTCTGTGCCTTCACGGTCACTTCTCACTTCCTGACTTTCGAAAGTCACTAGAAGTAATCTGCTGGGTCGGTTTTACAAGCTTGTCCTGATGCAGCTTTCCTGCAGCGGGCGGGCGGACGACAGCCACAGAGCTCCGACTGCAGATCCCCAGGTTGGCACAGCCCGGTCCCGCCGGGACGAGGCACCTCGAAGGAGCTGTAGGCACTCGCCGGCACCATCACAGCGCCGCGGTGATGCCAGTTAGGGGCTGCAAGCATCACGAGGAAGGCACGGCGCTGCTCGGCCAAGCACTGGGCAGCCACAGAAGCCGCTCAGAAGCTTCTGATGCCCGGATCTTTGCCAAGCACCGTGAGCTGACCGTAGCAGGGCCCTGCTGCTCACCCAGGCCCCAGATTCCTTCCAGGTGCATCTCTTGCCAACGGTGCTAAGCTGGTGCAGGTAAGTGCACCAAAAATGCTGCACGCCACCAAAGTCGCAGCCTGCAGCTAGAAACCCAGATCGCACCCCCCAACCCGGGACACGCCGTACCTGCCCTTGCAGCTGGACAGAGACGGCGAGCTCCTCGTTCTCCCGGGCAGCCAGTTTCTCCTGCAGAGCCAGCAGCTCCTCCTGCAGCCGCAGCTTCTCCTCCTGCAGGTGCGCCATGGATGCCACCACCTTCTGGATCACAGGGAAGGGCCGCGGGGCCGGCAGGCTGGCACGCTTCCCACTGCAAAACCTGCCCCCTGCAGCGGGAGCAAGCACAGGCAGGTCGGGAGCAGCCCGCTGTGCGGGGGCACAGGCAGCTGGCTGGGGGCTGCCTACGGGGAGACCCCACCGCAGGCTGTGGTGGGGACAGGGACTCGCAGGACCACCGCCTGTCCAGGGGCTGCGTGCCACCACGCCGGCAAAGCTACAGGAGCGTGGCAGCATGCTGGGAGCCAGAGCTGAGGGGTCCTGGGGGTAGGGAAGCAAACGCCAGCGCATCGGCGTTTCAGACAGAGGGATCCAACGTCACACCGAGATGTGCGACGTCACACCGAGATGTGCTCAGTGCACACCTTAGACATGGCCAAGGAGTGCACGGCGCAGACCCCAGCCGGCAGGGCAAACAGCATACACCACCGTGCGGAACCCTAAGCACAGCCGGGGCTCAAGGGCTCCCTGCAGAGAAGGCAGGCAAGGACCACGCCTGGCATGTCCAGCAGCAGCTCTGCCGATGCCCTCAGAGCACCCCGTGCCATAGCACAGAGCATCTGCCTGTGCCACCCCTGAGGCTGCCACGCGTGGACGTGCCATGACCCAGCCCTGCTGCATGACGAGATGTCACCCTCACGCGGGTAACAACCGCCTTTACTACCACGCTCTGATTCATCCCTGCAGCACCACATCCTTTTTTCTGAATGAGCAGGTGCTGGTGGAAAAACAGTATGTGATCATGTTATTAAAGACTGCATCATTACACACAAATATAATGGAAGCCAAATTAAAATTATACGGGCACTCTGAATGGTGGTAGTGCCTCATGCCTGTGCATTCGACTTTCTGACCTTCATAGTATTATTTTAAACATAGTGTTCTGCGTGTAAAAGAGACACTGATGCTCACAGAAGCCTACCTGGCCGTACATCAGAGTCTGCAAAACGAATTCCTAAATTGCTTGGTGGTTCCTGAGAAGAAACAAGCGGGCCTGACTCACTCCCAATGTGGGGGTGAGGCACCACGGTGGCGCGAAGGACAAACCGGTGCTGACAAAACAGTGGCCAGGATCCTGGCTGCTCCCTGCCCTGCCTCCTGCGGATTTAACGCACTGTCACCAGAAAGCCAAGGTTTTAAAGGCAAAAGGTGATGCTGGGAATTGTTTGGCTACCTGCAGGCAGTCGACCCACTTTACGCAAAATGCATTTAACACAAGAAGCTGGCTTTGCTGCAAGGCTCGAGTTGTTCCGAGTTCACAACAGCTGTGTCTTCTTTTTTAAAGCCTGCTTGTACGAATCGGACTAGGGTTTTCTACGTTTAAAGGAATTACTGAGCCAGCAAAGATGGAAAAACATGAAAGGAGTGCCAGGCCTGGCCCACAGCTCTGCTGTCAGCCATGTGCCACAGACTACCAGGCAGCATTTCCAGAAGCGGTCACTGCTTTTTGTCCTCCTACCTGGGGCTGGATACCCCATGACAGCACCAGCTTCTCTCAGCACCCCTTTCCCCTGCACACCGAAGGGCTACAATCCCACTAATGTGCAGAGCATGATGTTTCCTTTAAAACCAAGGTACACGAAACCCAGCCTGCGCAGCTCCTGAAGCTACTGGAGCCTCCAGCCCTCGCCCTCTGGGGAGCACTGCCTCCTCCCAGTTGGGCCAGACAGGGATTAAAGGAGGCACCAGGGCTCCGGTGGAAACACCGCATGTCTGCGTGCATCACCCGTGCTAATCCTGGGCTGGGGCACCGAACCCCTTTCTGGAGAGCGTGAGCGGTTCGGTTCAAAGCCGCGACACCCTGCTGCGATGCAGAGTGCAGGGCAGAGATGATTCCAAGCTGCAAACACGCTCCCCTCTGCTCCAACACGCTGCTGCTACAAAAGCATTCGTGGTAGTGGAGACACTGGCCGGGTCCACACTACCTCTGCTGCCAGCAGATGGAGGGGACCGAGCATGGACCCAGCAGCAGTGGGGCCGGCTTTTTTCCAACAGACTTTGAAGTGCACTTGGAAAGGAAGCTGTTTCCAGGCCTCTGCCTGATACCATTTCCATGCAGGCTCCCTTTCTCCTGCACCCCTTCCCCTCCCCGCCGGCCGTGTGCCCGCGGAGGCAGCCCGGCTGCATCAGGGCCATGCGCAGGAGCAGCTCCTGGGATGTGCCCCAACAAGCCCGGGCAATTCGGTCCAGATGGAGTGAGACGGGAAACCACGGGGATTAACCCGCCCCGGCACAGCCATGCACGCTGCAAGCGTTTCCACAGCCGTTCGTCCCCAGGCATGGCCAGCACAGTGCCAGCAGAGCGGGAGCGACCTTTGTCTTGAGGTTGGTGATGGCCAGGGAAGCCTGAGTGCCACAGGGGTGTGCACGGGGCAAAACAACCACATGGAAAAGAGAGAATGGGATGGGGAATGCCCCACAGTTAGTTTCTGCCACAAAATTATCCTTAAAAGAGAGGAAGCAGTACTATTTTTGCTCTGTTCACCTGACTAAATAAGCCATTGGTCACCCAGCGTCATCCAGCACGCAAGGCGCTGGCTGGTGTTTGATCGCCACCAAGCCGTCACCCCCAGGCGAGTGATGCTGCACCCCTGTTTGCACCCGGGATGGGGAGAGCCCCCTGCCATGCATCCCCCCCGGCAGGCACCCGGCACCCAGCCCTCCGCCCCGGCCACGTCCCGCACGCCCCCTCACCGGCTTTCTCCAGGTTCATGGTGCAGGCTGCCTGCCCTGGCGCGGCAGCGGCCAGCTCGCGGGGGGACGCCAGTGGCTCCCCCGTGGCCCGCGTCGGGGACAGGCGACGGCTCTTCTCTGGTGAGACCTACGTCCACAAGAAGAAACGGGCTCCTGTGACTCCTGTCCGCCCCACGCTGACCTCCCCGCGCCGTCCCACCGGGGCTGCCCCATCACGCTGCCCCTAAAACCTGGTGTGCTCCCCAGATGCACGGTGGGGGCCCTGCTGAAGCACTGGCAGCCAGCATTTCATCAAGCTTTTTGGGAGGCACAAGCACGGAGCAGGTTGCAGAGGACGGAAAAATGGGACCGGTCGTGCCAGGGAAAAGACGAAGCCCTTGGCTGCAGCAGGTGGTGCTGAGCTACCGCTGCAGGCTGGGAGTGCCTGTGACTGCAGCCAGGAGAGTCAAGCGGAGGCTGATGAGAAAGAGCGGGATGAAAAGTGAATGTAAGCTAGAATTAGACCAGCACAGCAAATGAGTGCCAGGAGCAGAGCTCCAACTCCTCCAACCCCTCCAGCCTGACCGGGCTCGGTGCAGGCTGGCTCCTCCAGCCATCTCCTGCTGCTTTGTCCCAGTCAGCTCCAGCGACCTGCTGCGGGTCTCCGGGACACCCTGGGACCCTGTCCCCTCGAGGGGATGTCAGTGTCGGGAGGCTGCAGTGATGCAGCCTTCCAAACCACTCACAGGTCCTTTTTCCCCGTTGCTTGGGCACTGCAAAGCATCATTAGATGGTTCCACATCTCCACCCTCCAGAGTACTTTTGTCAAGATGAACTTATCAGGTTGCCTTCAGATCTGCCCATAAACAACTACTTCCATCAGCCTGATCATCCAGGTGTTGTCTATATTCTATGTGGCCTTAAAAAAAGGCCGTGGCTTGCACACAGTATTGAACACGAAGTCCTGGGGCTTTTATGGCATGTTGTGCCATATGAAGCACAAGCACCCCTGGGCTCTGCACCAGCAGGTCACACTGCACACTCATTTCTCACTTGAAAGCCCTTGCTCATTTGCCACACAGTGCCAGTGAGAGGCAACACGTGAGATGGAGTATGGCTTCCAGCTCTGATGAAATCGGAGAAGAAATCTTGAGGGAGGGAAAAGAATACAGGGAAGGTCAAAAATTTCTGGGTCTATTGTATGATTCTGCATTCACTGGCTGGCAGGGAAAAAAAAAAAATCTATTTTAATACCACCAGTAAAAAAAAAGCACTAGTGAAATGGATGCTTCTGCAAAGGTATGCCACTGATCAGCTGAGCTCGCACCATTGCTCCCTGCCCCGGTCAAAAGTTCCTTTTCTTACTTATATCTTATCTAGGAGCACGTGGCATCACCTGCCAGCGAGCAATGTCAAAGAAACACGTCTTGCCCCGGCAAAGGCACCACGGTGAATGCTTGTTACACACAAGGTGCTTCTGAAAGTAATTTAGGAGGAGGCAGCAGCGCCCAGGCAGGAGCTGAGACTGGAGCAGCTGCATTTCTGAGGTGCCTTTCATTTGAAGCTCTAGGATGCTTCTGCTGGAGGGAATTCATCAAGTCTCATTCAAGGCTGGTGTGAGATAACAAGATGTTTTCCATCCTCTCAAAGAAGGAGAATTTAAATGAGTTGCCTGAAGCCCAAAATGAACTGGTGACAGCAACGTAAACAGGATCCGGGTGTCAGGACACTGTCCTCTGCCACAGCCTGCCCTCCACAGCGCCACAGCTGCTCTCCTCCTCCTCCTCTTCCTCCCTCCTGCTGGCAAACACTGGCTGGGGCAGGCAGTGCATTTTCTCATCTCCCTCCTGCCTCAAGTTCTTCCAGTTACCTTGCCCAAGAACGGCATAGAAAATGTTACTCTGGGCTGTTTCCCAGTATTTTCGATGCCTTCAGGCTTTCCAGAGACCTGGACCACTGTTTCCACACTGCGTCCCTCGCCAGCGTGACACACGAGGACCAGAGCAAAGGGCCAAGAGGAATTGTTCTGAAAAGGGCCGAGAGGGGGGAGCCTTCGCACTGCCCCAGACACCACCGAGCAGAGCTGCCGCACATGTCCGTGCTCCCCGCGGAGCCAGGCAGGATGCGGGATGCACGTTCGTTCACCAGGCCTGGCCAGGCACGGGTTGTTGGGGCATTTGGGTGTCGATCCCTGCAGCAGAACTGGCACTGGTGGAGAGAGCTGCACGTTTTCGAGATGTGCTCGCCTGCCCCATGCTACCCCTGCATGGGATCGAGCACTTCTTACCTGGGGGGCCAGACAGACACTGTGCGGGTTTGCAGAGTCCGGCCAGCTCACGCCAAGGATTTTATGCTGGACCAGCGCAGGCAACGGAGGAACCCAGGCAGAGGTGTCCTCTTCATTCCCAGCAACGAGCGCGTCCTGCCCGTGTCCTGAGATGGGGCAAAAAGTTACCCAGGGTCGGACATCCCCCAGGGACAGACACGGTCCGTCCATCCCAGCTGTGCTCTGCCAGCCCACCTCCTCCCTGCCATCCTATGCCGCGCCAGAAAGGGGGGGACCCGCACAGGGGCTCCCCACAGCTGCCACCGCACCTGGGAGCACCAGGCTGCTTGCTCGCTCCTTGCTGCATGCACCTCATTGAGAAAACAAGCACCATAAAAGCCCTCAGTAACATTAAAAATGTTGGCAGTGTTAATTAGAGAAATGAGCCCTTCGGGGTAAGACTGGTTGCCAACGACTTGTGCAGCAGTAGTGGGGATTCAGGCTGTGTCCTCCTGCGTCTTTACAGAGCTCTGCAGGGAGCACAGACCCAGGCAAGCTCCACCTTGCAGTGCCCCAGACGCTGGATCTGTCCCCTGCCAGCAGCCCCCCCCAGGACACCGGGGACAGTGACAGCCCCTTCCCATCTCTGCCCTTTGCCCAGTCACTTGGCTTCCTCTGATGCTATCTCTGAAAATCTGCCAAACCCAGTTTGAATCACTGAAACCGGACGGACGGACCCTGCCAGTGTGAACTCACTCCACTGCCCCCAAATGTTTTCTTATTTGTCATGCAACCAAGCCCAAAAGGAGGCAGAGTGGCAGTGTCTGAGACAACCAGAAGGAAAACAAGATCTTAAGGAGGTTTTTTGCTGGCCGCGTGCTCATCTGCTACCAGAAAAGAGGCTGGCAAGGGCTAAGCCCTGGCAGGGCTGCGGGGCTGCGGCCAGGGGAAGGGAAGCTCTTTAAATACCTCGGGGACCCTGCATGCTCACAGTGGGGTACTCCCGGGAGTGAAGAGGACCCCGCGCCAAAACCACACGGTGGCATCCTCCCACCCACCGGCCTCTAGCACCCCTGCTGCAGGTGGCCAAACAGCTTCTCCGGCAGGCAGGAAAAAATCAGGTAAAACCCGACTAATGCAGTTTCTCCCCTAAAATGATCAGGAGGTGTTTGGGCCAGAGGTAGAAGCAGTGTCTGGACAGAGAGGTGCCTGGCCTTTCTGCTCACTGAAGAAGTCAATTCATTGCTCTGGACTTCTCCTTCCCGGTCTGTAATTAGCCGTAACAACATTTCACACGTGCCATGAAAAAGGAGCATTTCAAAAGCGCTCACCGATGCCCGGATAAAAGGTGAAGGCACACAACGAGCTCACGTCCCTGCCCTCGGCCAGGGGCAGCTGCAGCCGGCTCACAAGGGAAGGATGAGAAGCCCTGCGTCCGGCGCCTGGATGCCTCGACGGGCATGGCCGTGGCTGCTGTTGCCCCCGCGGCTTCCCCACGCCTTGGAGCGCACGGCGCCCAGCTAAGCTGCTGCCAGTGCTCAGCAACACGAGCCCTGTAAAGCCCCAAGGGCGCGGGTGTTTCAGCGTCCCCCTCTGCCAAAAGCCGCGACCCTGGCGGTGGGAAGGGCTGTCCCCAGGTCCCCGGCAAGCAGCCGCCCGCCTGCACGACGGCTCAGCTTCCAGGGGAAAGAGCGTCAGGCCGAACTCACCTTCGTGGTCTGCGCACCGCGGGGGCACAGCGAGCCCTTCCAAGGAGGCGAGCCGAGGGCTGAGCCGGGGCCCCACACGTTCGCTCCCGCGCGTTTTGCTCCCGCCTCTTTCTTACGTGTTAAACGTTAACCTTTCTGCCCAGGCTTCCCACCTGCGGGCCAGGAGGGAACCGAGGCACCCCTCTGCTCGCCCTCCGGCTCGCCTAAAGCTTGCGCCCACTTCCGAGTCCGTCTCTCAACCCCTCAGCCTGAGCTGGAAAGCAATGCGAAAAATGCGGGCTCGCTGGTTCCCGGCCTCTCCTTGTTCAAGCGCGAGCAAGGGCGTGAGCGTGGCGAGCTGAGCCCGAAGGGCAGGACGAGCCGCGGTGCGGTACTCACCATCCGGGGGAAGGTCCCGGTTCCACGCAGCTCTCGCAGGGACGGCGTGGCCCAGAGCCCAGGTCGTGCGGGATGTGAGCATGGCACGGGGGTCCCGAGCACTGCGACACCGAGGCGCCTGCAGGGAAACACGAGGAAAAGCCAGCTCGGGCTGCCTGGGACTCCGGCCGCAGCTATTCCAAAGCCCAGGAGACGAGGCTGGAGCGAGCCATGGAAGCGGGAACGTCCCCGCTGCTTCCCAACCCAGCGCAAAGTTGCCTCAGTGCGTTTATTTTGTTTTAAACTCCGGGGCTGCAGCCCCGCAGCCCGACCCGCCGCCCTGCCCCGGTCCCTGCAGAGCCGCGCCGGGAGCACCGGCGGCACCGGGTGGCGGGAGGCCCCCGCGCCGCTCCCCCTCGAGTCCCGGTGCCGGTGCCGGCGGCGCCGCCCACTGCTGGCTAACGGGGAACCGAGCTGGGCGCTCGGCAGCCCCGCAGACAAAGGAAACCACGGCTCGGCTCGGCTCGGCTCGNGCCCCTGGCGTATCCCCCCGGTACCCCGGGGCCTCCCCGGCCGGGACGGGCTCGAAGGGAGCAGCCGGGGAGTGAAGGGAAAATAAATGCATCTTCCCCGCCGGCCCGAGGCCCCCGGGAGGCGCCCGGTACCAGTGCTCCCCCCGCCGCCAGCCCCCAGCAGTGCCCCGGGTTCGGCGGGGGCCCGGGGGCCCGGGTTTCAAGGGGGAAAAACCANGCCCCCGGCAGCCCCTGCCCTGAGCCCCTGGCGTATCCCCCCGGTACCCCGGGGCCTCCCCGGCCGGGACGGGCTCGAAGGGAGCAGCCGGGGAGTGAAGGGAAAATAAATGCATCTTCCCCGCCGGCCCGAGGCCCCCGGGAGGCGCCCGGTACCAGTGCTCCCCCCGCCGCCAGCCCCCAGCAGTGCCCCGGGTTCGGCGGGGCCCGGGGACCCGGATTTCAAGGGGAAGAATCCAGTTTCTAACCCGTGGGTGCAGAGAAAGCGGTGCGATGTGCCCCGAGACCTCCCGGAAGGCCCTGCTGTCAGAAAGCGAATAAAAAGTTCTGCTTTAAATATATCTTCATACACATTTTTAGGGTGTGATTTGTATCTACCTGTCCGTACTGCACATATAATTATTATGTTAATGCCTGATTTGGGAGACACAAGTTACTCATGACTCATTAATAGTAATTAACTGGCAATACCGGATATTCCCCGCAGCAGAACGTAGCCCAGCACCGGCAGTCCCCTCGTGCCGATGGCTCACGCCAGCGATGGCCCTGTGCTGCCAGACAACCCATGCCGCAATCCGTCCCCACAGTGCACCCTGATGCACCGGGTTGCCGTCGCGCCCCAAAATCTGCGGGCCCTGTGCCGGCCCTGCCCCGCGTCCAGCGCCCGGGACCCCGCTGCGGGTGGGATTCCGGCCCAGGCTGGGCGCCGAGTGGGAGGGGGGGCACGGGGCTGCTGTGCCGCAGGCCTGGGGGGGCAAAGTGCCCGCGGTGCCCACGGGGACGGAGCGTGGTGATACGCATTTCGTCACAGCCCCGCACCATCCGACAGGAATGCTCCACCCGGCAGCGGGAAGCAGCTCTCGTGCCAAGGGGCCGAGCGGACATCCTTCGCCTCCCACGCTGCTGCACTAACTCATAGCATTTCATGTGGCCGGGCGCTTTTGGAGCAGGGCTCGGCCTTGTCCCTTCACGGCTCCATCCCGGCACCACCCTCTCGGGCGTCCGCTCCTCAGAGCGCTGCGAGCTAGCGGGGCACGCTGCCCAGCCCAGGGACGGGCAGAGCGGGGCCGCCGGCGGGGACAGGCCGCGCCGCAAGCGGCATTTTGGCGCGGCGCTGCTGCCACCGATCCTGCCGCTGCCTCCACCTCTGNGGGCGAGATGCCTGGCAAGAGGCGGGGGCGGAAAAAAAAAAAAAAAAAAAAAAAAAAAACAAAACCAGGGAAAACCTCCCAGCCTCTGCAAAGCGGTGCCTCCCATTTTCTTCAGCTGAGCTTTATTCCTGTTCCCAGCGCAGTGCCCTCGGGGTGGACACGTATGTGTGTCCGGACGTGTGCGCATGTGCTTGCGCACACACGCGCGCACACACACGTACAGATGCGTACACGGAGGCCCCAAGCAGCACAGTGATTGAGGTACAACGCAGCGCTGAGCAAAGGTGCCGGGCTCCCCCGCGTGCTCCCTCCCTGCTGGCTGCAGCACAGCCATGCCCGTGCAACGTCCCCTGCTCCGTGAGTCTGTCCCCGCCGAGCTGGGGGTGACGCGGCCACCGCCCCGAGCCCCGTGGAGGGCTGTCACACATCGCTTTGCGCTGTTGCGCTGCCAGCCCAGGGAGGAGAGAATATTAATTAGGCACACGTATTACTGATTTCTGGAAGTGATTTGCAAAGCGCTGCAGGTAACTAAAGGGGTTGCTGAGCTAAACAGGACAGGCCTGCTCAGGAGGCTCTGGGGAAGGGTGAAGGAAGTCCTGCATGGGGGGGCAGCACTCGGGCAGCGTTGGGCACAGTCCCCCAGCGCTGCCTCGCCTGCATTTCCTCCAGACAGAGCCGGGATGGACGACAGGCTGGGCTCAGGTCTGCTCAGCACCCTCTGGTCGCTAACTGGGAAAGAAACATTCTTCAGATGAGGCAGAGGCACAATAAATCTGTCACCAGCAGAGTGAAAGCAACTCATGTAAATCTTATGCAGCATGTACAGCCTTGGCATGAATACTAAATCTGAAGAGATGGGAACAATTAGTTGCGATGGTTGCGTAAATATCCTATTATCTGTGCAGTTCCTTCGGCTAGTTTGGCAATAATATTGACAGACGAAAAGTTACTTTATACATTCCAATAGCGACTGTAATGCCATCTTGTCATTGACTTAATTTACGAGCTGTAAGGGTAAAATAATGTTTATGTAAATTGCTTTAACCAGTAAGTAATTTCCTTCTTTTGAATGCATTGGGTTTTTAATGGTATTGCAATTATGCAATGCGCATAAATTGTATCAATTACATTAAATAAATCTAAATTAACAAGGCATATGTGTGAATTCCCCAGTTTAGAAAAATAACTCGGTGAATAAGCATGGAGCAAAATCTGAGATGCATAAGGGGTTCTGTGCCAACAGCCATATTCAAATTGTCAGCTGCTGGCATTAAAAAGCTGCCGCCCCATCCCGGGGCCAGTTTTGAGAAGGTGAGGGCCCCTGTGCCCCCCAGGGCTTCCTGGAGACCCCGCACACCAGTGACAAGTCCTGGTGTACGTGCCGGTCAGATAAAGCTCAGCCTGAAGGGGAACATCATGTGGGGTTGAACTCTTTAAAAGCCGGGCAGCGTTTCCAGGGCTGTTCCCTTTGTGACCCCACCGTCGAGGTACAAGCACACTTATCACCCCGCTGACATCCAGCCCGGCCGCAGCCGGGGCGTTGTGAGTGTGGCGGAGGATGCCACGTGGCTTCGTACTTTCTGGGATCAGGGGGCTCCTGCACGGGGCTGCTCGTCAAATGCCACTGCCAATGAGCGACGTGGCCACGTGCATGGCCGCATGCTCTGAGGACGGCTCCAAGGCAATTTCCTCCCTGGAGCCGTGGCTGCATGGCTATCTGTGCTCGCATGGGACTGCGACAAATGCTAACCTGCTCTGGCCTGACAGGCTTTGTGCTCGCAGGAATTTTTACTGTAAAAACGGAGGCAGCCATAAAGCCAAGGTGGCCCCAGGGTCAGCTACAGCTGTGTGGGATGAAGAAATGAGGACATTCAGGGCTGAACACACACTGGCAGCACAGTAACAGCTCCGCTTCCCTCAGCTGCAAGGCTAGCTAGCTCAAGGGACTGCTGTAAATCGCGGGGAGCCCCTGCGAGCAGAGGCAGCCATGCAGCCAGCCCCGTGCCCCTCTGCGGGGATGCACCTGTGCTGGCCGGGGTTGTCTCAGCCTGGCCCCAGCAGGGCTCCAGCCTCTTGCCAGCTCTCATGCCTCCGGTTTCCCAGCCAGCACCTGAGCAAGTGCTGGCTGACGACATCACTGAAGGTATTTTTAGAAATGCCACTTTGCAGGCAGGCAGCGGAACCGCAGCAACTGGCAGGGCTAGCAGCGAGCAGCACCCTCCTGCATGCCCGGCAGGTAGCAGGGAGGCTCGATATATTGACAGGCGTCGGCCCTAAATCAGCACGCAGCAGCTCGCTGCGGGATACGCCGCGGTGGGACGGCGACCCGAGCGCACCCGGTGAGGCACAACCGGGAGAGTACGGAGCCAGCCCAGGGCACTGCAGGGACAGGCAGATGTGGTTCAGATGCGCTGGGTTTGGGCACGTGGGATGCGGGCAGGGGGCTCGATGACGTGCTGCGGTGTGCCAGGAAGCTCCGGCTCGCTTGCTTGTGCAGCTGGAGGCAGCGCGTCCGCAGGCCTGCGAGCAACACGCAGCCAAGCGCTGCCTTTGCTTTCTCTCCACGTTCAAACGTGGCAGCTCACATGCAGCCAGCAGGGCTGGTGGGCTTAGCTCTTGCTTCCAGAGCAGCATTTTCCGTGTCTGAAAACATCCCTGTTTCAGCTGCCAGCTCAAGAAAAAATGCACAAGCGCATCAGTTGGACCAGCAGAAGGATTGATTCACACTGGGAGAACAGCAGGAGGGAAGCCTGCCCAGAGCTATTAGACCCATTTTCATCCAGTGTGTGTGCTCAGAGCCCCCTCGGATATAGAGAAATAAGGTGGCTGTTAAGTCAGGCAGGTTAATTTGCATTTTACTTACCCAACAGAGTGCGATGGATTAAGGGAAGCTCCAGCGATCGAAACTCATCACTGATTGGTGCCTTCTGCATTAGTCATTTGTTCTGCCCCAAGCAAATATTTAACCTACATCTGTAAGACCTTCGGGGAAACAGCTAAAAAATCCTAGCAAAAGATTAACACCCCCTCCCCTCCCTTCGAGCAACCTGATAGCAGCCACCAGCGGCCCAGAAATGCAAGGCAGGAGCATACCTGAAGCTGCTTGTGTGCTCAGATGCTCCCTGTAGAAAATTCCCACCAGAAGCATACGATGTAATGAGAATGTGTCCCCAGAGAACAATTAATTATAACCCAGCTCATTATTATAATTTTGCTCCTCCTTGAGAGCTCTGAACAGGGGGATTTCTCGGCATTGCTGCAGCATGGCCAAGCCTACATGAAACAGTTAACAAAGCAATAACAAAACCCTTCATTCCTCCATCGCTATTTCACACAAAGACATTCAAGCTCTTTAGCAAGTTTTAATTAAGTCTTAGCATGCTCCTGAGAAATTTGTACTCATTTTAAAGTTCACAAACTGAATTAATTCAACCCAGAGGCTCCGATGCTGAGATAGGGCTGGTTTGAGCCCTGCGCAGCACGGTGGCTGGTGAGGGGCATTGCAAAGGCGGCCTCGAGCCACTGTCACATGCACGCGGCCAGGGGCAACCACTGACACCCGCACAGGCTCCAGGCTGCCCTTGTGCCCAATGGCCACAGGCCCCCGTGCAAACCTCGTGGAAACGGAGTATTTATCCCGGCAAATGACAACAATGACATCCTTTTCGACCTGCTGTGTTCAGGTAGAAAAAAAATCCACAACCTGCCCTGCACGGGTTGTGGATGAAGCCCCGGCCTCCCTGCCTCCCTCTCACCTGCCTCTTCACCCTGTTGCATTCCTCGGCCAGCTCCAGGTAAGCCGTGGGCTGGGCTTCTGTGCTGCAGGCTCGAGCCTCCACCGAGCAAAGCCCTGCCAGACTCGTTCGGCACCGCAGCTCTCCAGCTCAGTCATTAATGTTTCATGGCATTAGGCAGCCAGGGCTCCTGTGTGCAAAGCGCTTCTTAAAAGTGAGGCTGAGAAGTGCAAAACGGCCTAGCCAAGGCTGAGGCTGCCCGTGACACCACGCCGGCCAGTGCACACCTATGCTGCATTGCGCAGACCCAGCGAGGGTGGCCAGGTACCCAGCAAATTCAGGCCGGGACGTTTTACCCAGCAAATAAATCTTAACGCTACGCTGGCAGGATGCTGTGCCTCGAGCAGGGGGTGCTGGGCCACCTGCCTCCCCCCGGTGCCCTCTGGGACTCCCTGCTCAGGGCCCCCAGTTAATAAAAATATTGCATAACGATAGAAGCTGCAGGTGGATAACTGGTAAAGTTTTCAGAGTTTTATTACTTCTGCCATTATTTTCTCTGTGAAGCCAAGACCCCACTGTGCTGCCTAACCCTGCTTGGCGAGCAGACACAAGTGCCAGGGTGTGCAAAAGCTGCATGAGGGTTTCTTCTGCAGAGGCAAAAGTGATGGCAGCGATCTCCTTTGAAAATACATTCTGTCCTCAGCAAAACCGTTTATTTTTAGTGCCCTCAGAAGTGTGCTTGACTTTGGAGAAGACATGAAGCTAAACCAGTAGATCTGAATAATTTACTACATGGAGTTTGAGGCTGACGTCAGTAATGGTGCCGTGCCAGGGCTGGAGGGATGCACGGCCTGCGCGAGTAACAGGCAGCTGGTTTGGGCATGGGCACGGGTCAATAAATACACGTGTTGGATGTTCAGCTCCCACAAATTTGTGCAGGGACATGTGGCCAAAATGCACTGAGGTAAACTGTCGAGAGCCTCATCAGGGAAGAGGGACAAGTTTTCATGGCCACACAGCCAATGCGGCCAGGTAGAGGGAAATACTGCGGCAGAGGGAAAGCCACGAGATGGCTCAGCTGCTCTCTGGCTGCAAAGCGAAAGCTGCATGCAACAAAGAGATGAATATGTAAACGAGGCAGGATATTCTCAGACGGAGTTAAACACCCTTCCTGCTGACTGGCTTTGGCTGCTCGATGTCGACCTGCCTGTAAATTCCCGTTGTGAGTTTGTCACACACGGGCGCCCTCAGCCACCAGGCCCTCAGTGCTCTCTCATCCAGGGACACAATGCACCCGGGGGGGTCAGGACAGAAACCTTACCTTGCCATGTGTTATTCATGCCTGCTATATATAATGCATGTCCCTACATCCACACCTGGCATGGGGCTGCGGGGCGGGTCAAAGCCACACAGCGGTGGCCGGATGCTGGCACTGCTTGGCTGGGTTTTAACGGGTGTTTGCAGAGATTTCAAGGATACCCAGGCAAATTGGCATGGTTCTAGCATGATCTGTTACCACCTAGCTGCAGCGAGCCGGGCAGGGCTGGCAGCAGGCCCCCCTGGGGCCTCCTGGACACCCAGCTGGGGCCAAATTTGTGTTTTTCCGTCTAGGGCACAATTGAGATGGTGCAGAAAGCTGCACTCAATTAATAAGAAGGGTTGCCAAAGAGATCCATGAAGCTGTGTGCCAGAAATGTACAGGGATAGCTATTTTTTCCTCTTCCAACAGTGGGAAAAATAACACACAATCAGGTATGCAACTGCCACAGCAATTCATGCTGTTTAAAAATAAAAGCGTAATTTCTTGCTCCCGCACTGGTGCTTCAGAGATGTCTTTCCGTCGCAGCAGGCTACAGGATTTTCAAACTGCAAATAAATACCCAATGAAGGCCCTCTGCTTTTTGGCTACAGTGGTGGAAGTTCATGAGACAATCAAAGGAAACATTAAATTCCCCATTTTGGCCTCCACGCTAAAGTCTGAAGAAAACAGAGCAGCACGGAGATGCACAATGATGTTTTACAAAAGAAAACTTCCACTGGGGATGCTCAATGAATATCAACCAGCCCCATGCCTCCCGGCTCTGCTGCCTGCCAGGGGCACTGCACTTAGTGCTGCGTGAGAAGGTTTAATTTGTCCTTATGAGTAGGAGGGGACCTGCACCCACATTTCTTTGCATGCGCCTTAGAGACTGATGGGAGGGGATCAGGGCAGGAAAGGCGAATGCAAGTCCTCTGTGCCCGGCAGTGCTGCAGCAATCGCTTGGCACTGGTGGGAAGAACCAGAGGAAATCCCTCCCTGTTTGGCCGCTGTGCCACTGCCATGGGGTTTGCCTCCTCCTGTGTAACCTCCTTGGCACAGCAAGCTGCAAGCCGAGACAAGTGCCAAATTGCTGCCTTCTTCATGCAAACCTTCTTGGGCTTTCAGGTCTATTCTGGGATCCTACAGAAGTGTCAGGTGAGAAAATAAGAAGGATGAGATGAAGAAAGAACTCCTAGAGGAGGGGGACTGAGCACTGTACCCAGCACCACGAGGTGGGGCTGCGGCTCTCTGGGGAGGATGCTTCTCTATTTGGGTATCTCCTCCACTGCCTTGATCTTGAAGCAATCACCAGATGAAGAACGATGCTTGATTAACCCCTTGGGAAGCAGAGTAGCAGAATACGAGTGGAGCCCACGTACAAGCATCCATGCATATTTCATGAAAACTGCTCAGGTCCAGAGGAAGGTTTCAGGTTTCCGTCACGAGCAGATGTTGTCTGAGCAGAGGCTGTGCCGCCCCGCTCACCCCAGCCCGATCGCTCACCAGCATCGCTCCCACCCTGCCACCGCCTCTCACCTGGGGTCCCGGCCCTGCTCCTGTCCATGTCACTCCGAGGCGTCCTCCAGTGCCAGCCGGGCTCGGCATGCTGCGAGCGGGTGGGCAGCGGCACCCCTCGGGGCGGCAGGCAGGGATGCTCTCCAGAGCCCATGCCTCCTCCTGGGCCCCGCTCCTCTGTTTGCTCCCCTTGCTCCAGCCGAGCATCAACAGCGCTGCCAGAGTGCTCAGTGCATGCATGGTGCTGGTTCTCCTCTTCTTTGCGGGGCAGCAGAAAATGCTTTTGCTTGGGTGGTCCTTGAGGGTGCCTGGCCCCAGAAGGGTCCCCAGGGCTGATGCACAGCCTGGGGGTTGCTTTGCTGGCCCCCGGTGACCCCAGCAAGCGAGGGCAGAGGACGCTGCCCACGTCCCAGTGTCACTTCCCCAGCAAATTCCTCAGCTTGTGCAAACCTGTGGTGGCTTTGCCCTGTCCGTGACAGAGACGAAGAAAGCAATGTCCCCTCCACTCCCATCTGCTGGTGCATTAAGAAAATGAGAATAGATTAAAGCCTGTCCCCTCCCCAGGCACCGCTGGTCCCAGGCAAATTGCTGACACAACCTATTTCTTAGCTTCAGCAGACAGGTGGACTTTCCTCTCTCTGCAGATAACCAGATTTAGATGGGATTGGGTCTGCTGCTCTGAGTACTGGCTGTAGTCAAAAGATGCCTCTTGGCTGCACAGAACGAGGGCATCAGTTGGGTTTTTCCACCACCCGCTACAAGCTCAGTGCAGACCTGTGCCTCCACCATGCAGCCAGGATTGGGCACGCGGTGACAGGGCGGGGAGGAGATTGGGGGACAGCAGCGGGAGAAACGCTCGTGGTGTAGCCCAAGGGCCTCAGAAACACCGAAACTTCTCCCATTCCTGGAGGAAGGAAGGCTGCAAAGCCCCGTTTCCCCCCAGTCTATCTGCACATTCAGGCTGGGAGACGCTTTCTAGAAGGCAGCCAGGAAAAGTAACACCAGGGAGATTTGCAAAGTAAACAGCAATCAAACAAAAAGACTTTGGTTACTGTTCTGGAGGCCGTTTGCCAAGACACACAGATCGTATCAGGCTAATTTACAGGAGGAAAATCAACATAATTAGTGTTCAGGAAAACACCTTAATGAAAAGCGCGTTAGTGTTAAAAATGATGGGACCAGGATGTCAAGGTGATTCTGAATGCCAGAAAAACAGGAAACGGGTCTGTCTGCCGAGCGAGCCGAATCCCTCGCGTTGCATACGCATGCTGCACGGGTTGAAGCATGCTGTACATATTGAAGCACACATTTGTCACTTTTGTAATAGGATTCCAGGCTGCCAGTGAGGAACTTGCAAAAGCTGGATACGATGCCAAATTCAGGGCCGTGGCATGGCGCGTAGCGGAGTGCTGCCGGGGCAGGGCTGCGCGCCTTCCCCTGTGCTCTCCCCCCGCCTGGGGCTGCCTGGGCTTTGCTGCTGGAGTTTCCCTGTGCAGAGGGGGGACCAGAAGCCCTGCCGGTGCTACACGTCCCACCTCGCCGGCAGTCACACCGCTGGCTCTGGAGGCAGCCGCACCGTCTGCTGTGCTGCGTGCACGCTGCACCAGCCAGTAACCATGGCAGCTGAGAGATTTGCACGTGATATTGGTAGTTTTGCAGTACAAAAGAGCCTCTTATCTGGCCTGAGCAACTAGTCTGGCTGATCCTCATTCCTCTAGTTGTTGCTAGGACAGAGCAGCACTTTCCGCTTGATGCTCACGCCAGGGCAAATTTGGAGCCCAGGACCCTCTGTGTGGAGACCCATGGGCTGGGATGCTGGGGGTGCTGGGATGCAGAAGGATGCAGGGGAACTGCAGCTGCACGTGGTGGAAGGCACCATGCTGTGCCATGCCATCCTGGCAGGTCACAACCCAGGGCTGGCGGGATGTCCCTCTGCAGCAGCCCCTCTGCCTGATCTATCATGCTTTTTTGGTTGCTTACATCCCACCTCTCACCCCAGTCCTTCCAATTTAACCAAGGAAACAGTTTTTAGAGCTTAGCTGTTTGACTTCCAGCTTTTCCAGCTCTTCACATGTACCAAGTGACCTCGAAAAGGGGAAAAAATGTATGAGATAACATATATATCTCAGCTTAACTTCTTCAGGTGACTCAAAGCCAACTTGCTGGATATTGCTCAGATCTCCCTAAGACATTCACCCTTGGGCATGAACCAGACTTGGAAAATTTCATCCCAAAACGAGAACAAGTAAATGAGGAAAGAATGAGAAAAGGAAGAATGTCGTCCTGCCCGAGCTAAAGCAGCTGCTGCTAATGAACGCAGCACCCTGTCCCACCCCTTCCCAACCAGTGGCCTGGCTTCTTTCAGGGTGTTAATTCCAGCGTAACTATTACTGCACTTAAA
The DNA here is from genome assembly GCA_013399115.1 of Anseranas semipalmata. Taxonomy (NCBI): domain Eukaryota; kingdom Metazoa; phylum Chordata; class Aves; order Anseriformes; family Anseranatidae; genus Anseranas; species Anseranas semipalmata. The sequence goes on from VXAA01002847.1 coordinate 145,254, forward strand.
ATTAGATGTGTGCTTCAGCACAGCACCACATCCAGGCAGAGAACACCAAACTCAGCTCTATTTTATACCAAGGTAAGACGGATGCAGATGGATTTAATTGCAACCATGACTCAAAGCAGATCTGTGCAATGGAAAAAATATAGGCAGAAAAAGTGGTTCATAGTATTAGGAGCATGTCCTGCTCGTTAAGGTCTCCAGGTTTCAAGATTAAAGTACTTAATTTCATTTCAAGCTTTATAAAATTAAATGCCATTTAACTGGGCTTTCCGTTTATCCTGCAATTTCTTTCTAGACCCAAGTCTAATCCCCAAACCTGCTTATTTGTTTTTACTTTTGTTATAACCTTATCAGTGATTAACCTGCTATTGCACTTAATCTTTTTAAAAGATTGCTCTAACTATAAATAGAGAAGGTACCTGCCCTGTTTCTACCGATAGGAAAACAATTGTGTATCTGTGTTGGATTATATTATTCCTTCTGCAATTCGATCTTTCTACCTGAGACATTTGTCTTCTCAGACTTTATACAGAACATCAAATCAGTGCCACATTTCTGAAAGATGTAACAGCATAGGCCACAAAGAAAATGAACGTACAAAGCCTCCAACAAAAATGCTACTTGTGATATTGAGGCAAAACCTAACAGATTAATACAGAGCCAACAACAGCAAGCTCTACTTCTTCCTTCAACAGTTATCTGTGCTACTTACTCACTTAAAAGTAGTAACAGCTGAAAGCCTGTTGCAAGAATAGCTAGTTTCTATGCCCATGGACCTGTGAGAAATCAGTTGTTAAATGAGGGAAACACAAGTCAGGAAGAAGACTGCAATGCAGAATTTCCAGGGCAACTATTGGTGCTGGGCTGGCAGCAAGCAACTGCACCGACAGATCCCCAGATACTGCATTAATATTATTAGAGGATCTCATATCAGATTGATACAGCACTTGAATGACATCAAAACAGAATGAGCATAAGCTAATAAGAAATGCAGTAAAGGTATATGGAGCGTTGCAAAATCAATCAGGAATGTTACAACGGTGGTGGAAACAACGGACTTGTGGTAAGTGTGTGCTCTAAGGTGTCTGATAGGAACCAATGCAAAGGAAGCCCATTGCAAATGTAGCAAAACTGGAAGGTAGCACCATGTGGTAAATGAATGGAATTATAAAATGCAGCAGAAAGAAGACTTACAACAAGCCCCCAGCCAGCAGAGGCACTAAATGAGCCTAGAGCTGCCCAGCTCCTGGGCTGGGATTTCTAAATAGTTCTATCCAGCAAATAGAGCTGGGCTGTAAGCCCGACCCCACCTTGACCTTAATTATTACCTGGGGAATAATCTCTAAAGAACTAAAGCCATAAACAGGTCCAGGGGAGGATAGCTTTAAATCTTCATGTGTTTCCAGAATTACCAGTTATGTTTCTATTATCGTCTAATGCTGCATTTTGAAAACTAAGATCTTCATGCAAGTGTTTATCACTTAACAAAACATTTTTCTCCTTTTGGTGACTAAAAAAAAAAAAAGTTTATAAATTCTAATGCTAATATGATATGACCTCTGTGCCTCTGAAAACTTACCGGAAAATCTGTGAACTGACATGGATTGGCTTTTTTCTCCTGTCCTTCTCCTCATCTGAGTCCAGGAAGAACCCAGGAGGGTATTTTCTCATTCAAATGGAGCATAAATATTCCCCAGAGAGGTTTTGTTTTTTTAACCTAGTCTAAGCGTCATATGAACTTCCTAGGCCACAACTCTGATTTTAAAGAAAATATTCGCATGTCACAGTCCCCAAAACCACTCAAGCAGAGTTTTTCTCACAAGAGGACTTCCCTTTTGCTGTGGATACATCGGTGTAAGGTGGCTGGTGCTGGGGCACGGCTCTACGGGTCAAAAGAGCCAGGGGCTGGGATTGGGGGGCACAGGCTGCGGTGGCTGAACCGAGGGAGGGCCAGGGGAAGGGACGAGGGCGGCAAGGGCAGCTGGGATACAGAGACTGGAAGCTTCTGGCAGAGGTCTGCACGGTGGGGCAGGCACAGGAAAAAGCCCCCAGCCTTTAGCTTTAAGTGTGAAAGCACACCTCCCATATGCACATCTACTCTGCTTTTGGCAGAGGAAGGAAGATTGGAATTCGGAAATAAATCCACAGAAAATGGTGGTAATCTAAGCGGTGTTTATTGTAGATACAGCGGATTATGAAAGCCGTTAAGCACGCTACTGATGTAAACTGTTTTTCTAAACCTTATCAAATCGTAGCAGCAAATCAGAACACTGGTTTGACTTTGCCACATTTCCTGGTTTGCTTATTTAAATATTTATATATTGAAAAGCAGTTTGCATTCCCCCCCAGAGCCTTCTACCCAGCAGGGAACAAGGAAAGCACTTGCAAATAGCTGAGGATGCTAAATACTTAGGGAGGTGGGGATGAGTTCAGGTTTTCCTCTGCAATGTTAAGGGCAGTGGTGGCTTCAGATGCCCATGTGGCATGTTGGAGTTCCTGGAAGTTTTGTTTAAAAGAGAGCAAGCCATCACTAATTAATGGAAATGCATATTCTGGCTCTTTCCAGCACAAAAACCCATCTATTCTCCAAGAGAGAAAAAAAATGAGTAGGAAAGTTAGGAAATGACATGAAAATCGGCCAGCAAGCTCCTGATGGGATCAGGGGTCTTCCCAGGGACCCGCATGGGTGTGGCACCCCTATGCCATGGAAATGGCTGCTGGAGACGGGGCAGGTCGCTGCGCTGCCCGGCGCCCAGGATGCACCTGCACGTGCTGCTCTGCACGCCACGCGCTCTGGCCCGACCCTGAAGTGCTGTCTCGGAGGGGGAAGCCCTTGTGTCACTCCTGTGCCCCATCCTGGCTGGAAGGCGGCTGGGAATTGGCCAGGCTTCGCCCTCCGAGCGCCGCTCGCAACGGCGGGCTCATGCCACGGCGTGATTTGGTCCATGCTTGGCTTGAGCACAGTCCAGATCCTTTCCAGATGAGTCATCCTCCCGCTGCTGCCCAGAGCCCAACAGAGGAGTTTTATCGTGTTCTGGTGTTTGTTTCTGGCCACGCAGTGACTCAGCTTTCGGAGGTGAATAACTCTTCACACTTTATCTGAACAGACGCTCGTTAACCATTCAGAGCTGTCAAGAGCAATTTCTACTGGGCTCCATCTCTGTAAGATCTCAAGGCTAGAGGGCTGGCCTGATACTAAGAGGGAATATTCATACAGATGCTCAATAAAAATGAGTTCCGGAGCACAGAAACCTTGTTTTTGTTCCGTGGATCATTTGGTAAAGGGTTTTGCCAACAGTGAAGGGTGAAGGTCTAAGCAGAGAAGAAAGGCAGAGCCTACCTGCAGCACTTAGCAAAGCCTACAGCCACTGCGCAGGAATCGTTAACGACTAAAAGCTTCTACCTGAGGCATTTGCCCAATTCCTACTCGTACCACCAGCCCCCAGATCTGCTTGGTTTTTATTTCCCTTCTTCCTCTTCTTCTTCTTTCTGTGAAATCTCAGCTGCAAGTATCTCTTCATCCTCTTGTGTCGCAGATATCACACGGATAGCAACTAAATTATCAGAAGATTTTGAGAATATTTCTTCTCCGGGAGGGGTACTTGCTTTGGGGGAGGCAGTGGGAGATCTCCGGTGCACTGGTGACTTCGGCGGGATCGGACTGAAACTGGGATCCTGTGATATCCAAAAAAAAGTCAAAATCAACATCGGGAGACCCTTGTCTGTGGCAGGACCCCAGTCACCACCCCGAACCTCAGTGTCTGCACTGTGCAAAGACAGCCAGGTGTCTGGGGGAGTTTCACTGCACCGAGCTCATCGTGCAGGTTTCACCTTGCTGCCCGAGATGAACCCTGTGAGAAGGGCAGCTAGGTTACGTATGGCACACCTTGAAGTGAGATAAGGCAGGACGAGTGCAACAAAACTTTCTTGCACCCCAAGCACCAGCTCTGGCTTTGCTCCTGGAGGGCTTTGTCTTGGCAAAGGCTGTGCAAAGGTGTTGTCACGTGGGGGCAGCCCCGGACTGCCCTGTCCCCAAGTCCTGGCTCTGTCGGAGAAAAGCATCAGCGTCCTCAAAGAACTGGTCTAGGGATGTGCCCTGGGGAGGGACATCCTGCTAAAGGGGTTCCCCTGCCCCACCAGCCCTGATGTGCATGCCCCCTGACAGAGGGTCTTGCTGCTGTGACCGTAAGGGGCCCGCGGCATCCCTGCTCACCACTGCCGCTAACTCATTAGCAATTACTGGCAAGCACTGGGTAGCTTGAAGCCTCATCATGCTTTCGTGAAGGACTGCAGAAATGCAGTTATGCTCAGTGTCTCCCTAGGTATTTACCAGCCTCAAGGCCACAGTACACTCCCTATCAGCTGCTGTTTCACCTCCCTTGCTTTACACGTTCAGATGTGATAGCCTGCATAACTCCATGCTGGGAAGAGCAACAACAGTGACTGCCTGGACATACAATCTGCTTTCACCAGTCCAGCAGTGATGCATGGAAAGAAGAGAAGGAACTGGACATCGAATGTGAACATTTTCTTTTTCAGTTGCTGATAGAAAGGCAAAGGTGGTTTCCCTGTAACCGTGCGGAGCGGGAAGGGCAGCATGCCTGCTGCTGCGTGACTCTGCCCAAATCCTGCTGCCAGAGCTTTGCAAGCAGGGACTGCCCCTTGGGTGCTGGGCGCCAGCATCACCCCCTGTCCCGCTGGCACATCAATTAATTATGGGTGGCTCTATAGCCATGGCAAGGAAGAGATGTGGTGAAGGAAGAGATGTCGCCAGTGGTGAAGCAGCAGCTCAGCACCCCACGAAGCAGAGCCGAATTCTTGACCTCCCTGCACTCACCTGTGCCACATGCATTGCCTTCAGCTCCCGGAGCTTCCACCGGAGGTGTGCAAGATGCCCTTTGCCTCCTGCTTTCCCCACGGCAGCCAGTGCAGCCTGGAAGAGCTTCGGAGTGTCGGCTTTTGGGGGAATGATCAGCGGGTCTCTGGGCCCTCCTTTCTCGTCTTTGGGTTTATTGTTGTTTTTCAGCATTTTCCTACAGCGAGGAGAACAAGAGATTATTTCAGTCCAGGGATTTGTTAGATGGATTTTATAACGCAGAAAAATCAGACTTTTAAAGAAAGGGGATTTTTTACACCTTAGAAAGGGCAGAATAACAAATTTGAGTAATGCGTTATAAAGTGAATATGTTAACAGATTTCTAAATGACTATGCTCTGGCCCCGTTTGTTCCCGAGCTGCACCTGCTTTCAGGGATGAGGCTTTACAGATTAAAACCCCACCATTAGATGCACGCCGTGGGTCCCAGCATGCGTCCCTCACTCTCTGCACACGCTGCAAGGCAGGAGCAGCGCAGGGTCCCTGCTGCACTGCAGCGGCCCTGCACCGGCCACGTCCCGCTGCGGGGCTAGTGCTGAGTGCTCACCCACACCTGGCTGCAGCTGCGGGCAGAGAAATCTCTCCCATGACTTTCAGACCCATACTTTGTCCTTTTAGGGACCCACGGGCTAGCAAGCAGCCCACACTCACTTGGCCTTTTTACGCAGCAACTTCTGAGACTCTGGGTAGTGCACCAAAATCTCATTCAAGTCCTTCTTATCCAAAATGAAAAGATTAGCAAATCCATGAGCAACGACGTTTGCTGTTCGGCGATTTCCTCCTCCTGCTGCCAGCAAGCTGAGAGAAACACCAAGAGATGTGAACGCTGCTACTAACGGGCTCAGCACACTGTTCATAACCTAAAACCCCCCTGTTCCCATCGTGTGCCTCCACTTCTCTCTTTCAGAGGACTCAGAGTTTAATTTTTACCCACGATGAAATTTTCCGAGACTCATTTTTAAAACATTGGCATGAAACACTGCCTAAAAAAAGACCTGCCTGTTTGAAGTTTCAATATTGCAATTTAAAGCAGTCCCACATATGGTGGGCTACGGGTGGGCAAATGCTATCACTGTTCTACCAGTTGGTACAGGATGGTAAGTGCCCGTGACATATCAATGGCTGGGGGGCTGTTTCATTGCCCAGAGCCTGTGGGCTGTATCCCCCCCCTTCCCTGGCAGTGTTTCGCTGACCTTATTTCTCCAAACACAGATCCGGCTTTCAGCGTCACCAGCACAGTTTTGCCATCGGGTCCCCCCAGCACCTGCACTTGTCCTGCCTGGATAATGTACATCTCGCGGCCGATTTCTCCCTGCAAGAGAGATGGGTGCTGTGCAGGTTGCCCAGAAATGGAGACCTTATTATGGGTGCCATGCCCCACACTGTGCTGAAAACCCCCATGACCTTACAGCCTTCTGCAAGCTTTCCAACCACTTTATCCAGATGGTGCTCATTTCTAAGCATCCTCACCTAACCCCAAAGCCTCCTCCAGCTCTGCACCCAGCTCTCCTGCCGTTCATGGTTGCAGCAGAAGAGGTCAGGCTTTGCACAAGGTGAGCGGCAGCCAAGGAAGTTTTTGCTCCAGTTGCCCTGCCTGGAGCACCCCAGCGCCCGGTGTGGGTCGGGCCCAGCTCTGCCGCACCATGGACCCCCCACCCGGGGGGCCACGGCACCGGGCAGGGAGGGAGGCATCTGGACGGTTCGGTACCTTCTTACAGACATAGTCGTTGGGCAGGTAGACAACCGACCGGAGCCGCTTCAGCATGTCGAAGATCATCTGCCTGTCACAGCCCTGAGCCAAAACACAGCCAACAGTGGTCAGCCCGTGCCAGCGGGGCTGCGTGCTGCGGGACAGGATGCGCGCGCGCGGCCGGGATACCTGGAAAAGGGCCACTTTGCTGACGATGTTGTAGTTCACATCGATGGCGATGTCCAGCCGCATCTTGTCCGGCAGCTGCACCAGCAGCTCGGACTCATCTGGGAGATGAAGAGCAGAAAACCAGCTGTTTCCAGCACTTTCTCCAGGAGCGCGCCCTCGGTGTCGCAGCGGGAGAGCCACCTGTGCCCTGGTGGCAGGAACCAGCTCCTGCTCTCCCCACTCACTGCTCAGCACCTGGAGCTCCCTAGCAGTGGGGATGGGGTGAGTGACCATCACTCCCATGATGGGGAGGAGAGATGGCACAGGGGGGACGGTGTGCTGCAGGTGATGCCAGGTCACCGTGGCTCCGTGTCCCGTGGGCAGCCCATGTGCCCAGAAGAGTTAAATAAGCCTCCCCTGACCCAAACCTGGAGTCCTAATTGCTGGCTGCTGTTTGGCAATATTTCAACCAAACAACTGCAGTGAAACACACGTGGGGTGTGAGGGTGATGAAGGTGTTGACCCTCAGAGCAGCTGGCTCTCACCTAGCATGCCTTGTGAATGCCACGTGTACTCGTACCACGTTTTGACCCGGTTCTGCACAGTTTTGGGGATTTTGTAGAAGTTCATGTATTTAATAGTACTGTCCATGCAGCTCCGATAGTAAGTTTGCCCAGCGGTAGCAGCACCGACCACATCTCTCATCTGAATGGAAGGAAGAGTGGTAAGAGATGGTTTATTTGCTGTCATCTATCCACCACGCAGGTTAAGCAGTCTAGAGAACGCAAGCATGGTCATACGCTGTGTCCTAACAGGGGGTTTCCAGCATCAGCCAAATCCTTTTTGTCTTCTGCCAATGCTGAGTGGGTAAAGAGCCCTTGCACGGAAACCTGGAAATAACTCTGCTGACCAACCCCACTGAACCTGTTCCCACCCCAGGTGGGAAGTCCCCGCGCACCCTGGGACGGAGGCTCCCGCTCACCTGCCCGATCATGACGGAGAAAGCAAAGACGCCCGTGAAGTAGTTCAGCAGCTGGAAGACGATCTCAAAGAGTGTCTTGGGGTCTGGCAGGCCCCCGATGGTGATGAGGGTTTTGACTGCCCAGTAGTAGCAGCGGATGTAACTGGGAGGAGCAGAGGAGGCAGCTTGATCGTGTTTCTGGCGTGAAGGCCTGTTTCACCCCTCAGGACCGAGCTCACATCTCTGGCCACAGCAAGCCAGAGCCATTGCTGTGAGTAATTGGGGGTGATGGAGGGAAAATGAAAGGGCTGCAGACTCCCTCCCACAACTGCCTCTGGAGACACTACAGGAGCAGGGGGATGGAGGGACCCTCCAGGAACCTACCCAAAGGAGGCTCAGCTCATTTTCTGCCTCTTTCAGCTCCACTACCACAAACCAACAACATGTTTTCAGCAACATTTACACTTTTAGAAATAGTCAGGGCAAAAATGGGTTTATGAGCAAATTGTTAGCATAGGACTCAAGAGATGTCAAGCGAATTCTTGATTCGTTGGTCTTGGGCACTCCTTTGGATGTTATACCTAGAGATGGGCACACATACGTGTAGCACACAAAATAACTATATAGCAGCAACATTGCCATGGTAAGCTGAGTGCTGCAAGGTTAGGAAATACCACTAAGGTTGTGGGGCTGACAGTCAGTTGTCCCCACCTACACCTCATGCTAAGTCTTTAATGCACTTGCACAATCCTTTTTTTCAGCCAACTCTCATTTACTGCATAGGAAAATGGTGCTAAATTAATTAAACATTATTTGGTATTTTATTTTGCCTGTGTTGTAGAACACACAGCTGTGGGCATTAATCACAAGGCAACGTTCAGCTCATGAGCCAAGTACTGCATACGCAGCGGTCTCTTCTCCCTGTGGCATCCTTGTTCCCCAGCACTAGGCTCCCAGTTTTTCATCCTCTTCAACCCAACATTGCCTTTGGCCTCAGCCTAGCCACAGCTTCCTCATCTTGAGCATCCTATAATACTGCACATCCCATCCTTCTTGTCCCCATCATTCTCACTGGCTCCGTATCTTCTCCTGGGACACCCCACCCCTTGCCTCAGAGATTTTTATGAACCCAGCTGCATCCAAACACCTTTCTTGCTCCCATTCATCACAGTGCGCTGTACTACATGAGGACCCGAGTCCTGGCGTGTACCTGTTTCCTTCTCCATCATAGACCCAGGTGGTGGAGCCCAGTCCTTCGTAGTCTGATGCCCAGTAATAGAGGCAGGAGTTCACATGCAAGCTGTATAGCAAATAGGCAGTGGTCCGAATCACTCTGCAAAGTAAAAGATAAAAGGAGGGAACAGGAGGGCAGAGGATATGGTGTCTGCTGGGACAAACACATGAGATCTGCCTTGGCGTCACAAGTGACAGCAAACAGGAGCTTCAGGGCAATGAGCTGAGTGCAGACGGTGCAGGTCCTGCTGATGCGGGGCCCACAGTGTGCCCTAATGCCTCTTGCTGGTCCCTCCTGCAGCTCAGGAAATACAAGAAAAAGCACTGTGCTGGTCACTCCTCTTCACTGCCAGCAGCCCTGCCTGCACTGGGATGGCAATCACAGCTGCGGGCTCTGGGAGCCACGCGCCCCCCTGCGCCTGCCTGGCCCAGCCAGGAGCATCACCAGTGCCTGTCTCGGCAGGTGCAAGGATGTGGGGAAGGAAGTCGGAAAGCCAGAACTGGTGTGCACCAAAGAGAACCTTTTTCCCCAGTAATAAACAGCAATGAATATATCCCCGCCCCACAAACGATTCCTCAGCCACTCCCCTCACCTGTAGATGTACGCCTTGCTCAGGATGGCCTCGAGGCGGTTGTTGAACTCGAAGAAGGCCATGTACTGAGAGGAGAAGGAAAGCAGCATGCTCCAGCGTGCTGTGGCTTCCTGAGAAGCCACTGACCGGGGGCACGTCCCCGCACTGAGCCCCCTCACAGCCCAGCTCCCCAGCTGCCCTCCCACCTCTGCAGCACAAAAGGCCACGGGCAGATGTGGCCCCATCTGCATGTGCCCTTCTATAAAAATGTGAGAATAGTAAGATTGAAATATTGACCGACAGCCCCTCAAGGCCTTCGGGACAAGACTTCCCATTCATTTCACAATCATCCTGTCATGTATTGGTCTGGCAAGCCATAGCCACCCAAACCAATGCGGGACCACCATGTCCACTTGACGTGGTGGTCTGCACGGTTCTGCAGGCTTCCACTCACCTTCAGGCAGCGGGGAAAACGCAGGAGTGGGTTGACACCAACTTTGAAGTAGAAGAAATCCAGGGGAAGGAGGCACACCACATCCATCTGAAACCCACACAAGGAGAGAAACCTCTGCAGGACGTGCAGGCCTGCAGGGGTGAAACTACAAGCCATGTCGCAGAGGAAAGACACAAAGTAATAAACAAAATTATGCCAAACCTTAAAGCGTTGTGAACGCAGGTAGTTTTCTTTCATGGCCTTTTTATCACTCTGGTTAGGAATAGCAGGGGAAGAGAGAGACAGAGAGATTGTTGCTGGCAGAGAGCAAAGTCACCGCCAACACAGTCGTGCATGGCTTTCCCCTTCTGTGCCACAACAGGGAACCCGCTCCCATTGTGCGTGGAAGGGGAGCACAGCAAGAGGAGCAGAAGACCTGCTTGTAGGCCAACCTCCCATCCTTCCTCAGAACATCCCTTGCTCATTTTGCACCCTGGAGGAAGCACACCACAGTGGCAGCACCACAAAAGTCAGAGCTTACAGGAGAAACCTCCTTGTCTGAGTATTTGCATGGGCAACGTGAAGGCTGTGTCCCCAGGGTTTTATCTTTCACAGTTTATTTAATTGGATATGGAAATGAAATCAAGAGTTTTCACTTATCTCAGATGCATGAGCTATGCATTCAGATTGCAATCACTGCTGTCATATTGCTAATGAATTCTGCCTAGCTGTGCTCCAGAAAATGAAACCCAGAATTTGTTCTGCCATCTGCTCTCAGTTAGTGGCTTCAGGGTGCCAGCTGTGCCAGGGCTGGTCAGCGTGTGCCTCACCACACTGCTGGCAGGACTGCCCCATGGAGCAGCACTGTCCCCACGGAGCATCATCATCACCACTTACATCCTGGCCTGGGAACCAGGGCACCATGGACCATGTACCTTCTAGATGGCCTGATATTAATTTTGTGGGAAAAATATGTATGTCTGGCAGACAAAAAGACTGCTGGCTTATCCATTACATGGCAGGAGAGATGTTTGCAGTCCTCCCAGAGCAGACCCAACCCTGGTGGGAAAATGAAGAGCAAATCCCAGTCATGGTGGTAAAGCTGCCGGGTTGCTCAGAGCTCAATTCAGATACCAACAGCCACTGGGGGCATTGGGGCTGGGATGTCCCCATGGCCCCAGTGCCCCCTCGGTGGGACGCAGCACACACTGCCACTCACTATTATGTCCCCCCCCTGGACGAACTGCAGGCGGGTCTGAAAGACGATGATGTCCAGCAGGTAGACGAGGTCGCAGAGGTAGTCCACGAGCAGCCAGAAGTGGATGTTGGCTGGCGTCTGGTAGGGGAAGGCCCAGCGGACAGGGATCAGCCAGCAGTTCCAGTTCCAGGCCAGGACAACGAAGAACAGCCACAGCACATACATCAGGTCTGTGCACAGGGAAACATGCCCTGATGAGCTGGCCACACGTCCCCCGGTTATGAAAACCTGCTACTCTAGGGGCTTTCATCCACTGCCTGCCCCCAGCACAAGGGTGAAACCTGCAGGAGGCTGCAGGCTTCTCCTTCTGATGGCATTTGGTGGCAAGCGCCTAACAGGGACCAGCAGAAGGATGGATGAGCCAGGCTCTAGCTGCAGAGTTAATACTATCTGCTGCAGAGCGCATTGGTTTTCATCAGAAAGGTTGGAAGGACTGCGGATTCAGGTACGGTTGGTTTTGCTTTGCCCCCACAATACCAACTTTACTTTATTTTTTTCCCCTTGAGGCTACGCTGAGCTAACTCTGCCTGCCTGGCGCCGGTGGCTCTCATCATGAACCAGGAAAGGTTAAGGAAGGAGCTGGGTTCCCCTGCTGTGCTCAGCGTTTGCCCACTACGAAGGCTGAAAAGGAGACAAACGCTGTGCCTTCTCCACCTGGTGGTGCTGCTGGCACTCGCAGCCGTCGGGGAGCATTTAGGAAAGCCTGTGGATTTCACCCGGGATTTACAGCTAGGCACATATAAATTGAGCTGTAGAATCATAGAATGGCTTGGGTTGGAAGGGACCTTAAGGGCCACCTAGTTCCACCCTCCCTGCCATGGGCAGGGACCCTTCCCACCAGACCAGGCTGCCCAAAGCCCCATCCAACCTGGCCTTGAGCACTTCCAGGGATGGGGCATCCACAGCTTCTCTGGGCAGCCTGTGCCAGTGCCTCACCACCCTCACAATAAAGAATTTCTTCCTATTGTCTAATCTAAATCCCCCCTCTTTTAGTTTAAAGCCATTACCCCTTATCCTGTCACCACATGCCCTGACAAAGAGTCCCTCCCCAGCTGTCCTGTAGGTCCCGTTTAGGTACTGGAAGGATGCTATAAGGTCTCCCTGGAGCCTTCTCTTCTCCAGGCTGAACAACCCCAACTCCCTCAGCCTGTTTCCACAAGAGAGGTGCTCCAGCCCTCTGATCATCCTTGTGGCCTCCTCTGACCCTGCCCTAGCAGCACCATGCTCTCAGTTGCTCCTTGCTCAGTTGTCTTCCCTTCTCCACAGCATCCCATGGATGGCACCCCCCCACACACTCCCCTCCAACCCCTTCCCACCCCACCCAGCGTTCTCCCAGGCCGGCCACACTCCATCTCTCACTGGTGAGCGGGTCAATGCTGCTGGGGAACCGGTAGCTCTTCAGGCGGTCCAGCCAGGGCCGGCACTTGAAAGCACAGCACAGCATCTCGCAGTAGTGCTCGTCCCCCGCTGCCTTGTCCCCTGCTGGCGCATCTGCTGGGGGGGGCGGTGGGGCCGCTGCAGGCGCTGGCTTCGAGGGGGCTGGGAGAGGCCACACGGTTATTTTAAACAGCAGAAAATCTTCTTAGGGCAATTTGGTTTAAGGCAATGCCTTTACAGATCATGTCCCCAGAGCTGCTCAGAGGGAAACCTGGTTTCCAGTTCTTTAAACCAAATTACAATTCCTATTGCTCGATCTTCTCGAGGCCACCAACACAACCTGCGAACCTACCTCTTCTCCCCACCAGAAACCTCTGGATTTCCTCTCCAGCATTTGATTTTACCTCTTTCAGAATCCCAGCCCAACTTGAACTCACATGCTGCAGGGCTCTCATCATCGGAGCTGACATCGGGGTCAGTCAGTTTCTCTTTCACCTTCTCTGTCCGCTCTTTGAAGAGCTTCACCAGCTCCTGGAGCCGGTCGCTGATGATGGCGCTGCTCTGGCTGGTGGCTGAACCGATGCGCTCGGGCAGGCTGCAGGGAGACCATCAGGCACTTCACTTGCATAGGAAAGCCCGCGAGCGGGTTCAACACCCATTATTTAACCTATAGGATCCTTAATTAGGATTTGTCCATATTTATCTGGCTAGTGTTAACAGAAGAATGCATGCTAAGGTGGTTTCAATAAAATACCGTCAGCAGCACCAGCCTGAACCTCATCTTTGCCCCTGGATGTGAGCTGCCCTCAGAGGGACTCAGAAAGCACCAAGACCCCAGGCTGGCTTTCCTGTTCTTGGGAGAAGGAGGTTTGGAAGAACTGCGGGGTGGAAATGGGCAGCAAGCCCCTGAACCCATAAACGATGTCTAAGGAGAATATTTCTGTCTGGTTACAGGAAAAGCAAGAGAGCAGTTTCTGTTCCAGGGAGCATTGTGCTCACTGGTTTTGGAGAGGGGCAGCAGGAGGGCATCACCCGTTGCACAGCGCTAGACCGGTGCGGGCACTGCTCCCTCTCCCTCTGGTATCCCAGCATTTCCAAGCTCCGCACTATTTCTGCCCAGGCACCAGGATCTTGATGGGCCGGGGCCCCAGGTGCCAGCACGCACCTGTCCCTCTGCAACTCGTCCCAGCTCGCTGGTGCTTCGTCCAAGCCGTCTGCGGGCGCTGGCAGCTTCCTCCTGCAGACACAAGCACGGAGGTCACGCTGGGGGGAGCAGCGAGCTGACTGTCCCCTTCCTCAGCCAGCTCCTCCTCCTCCCAGGTCTCATCTATTGACGCTTCCCCTTCTCCCACCCGGGTCTGTTTCCCCCTTCATTTTTGGCATCGCCTGACATCACTGTGTGAAAAACACACTGCTCCTTTTGCTGCTAAAGACCTGGTCCCTCCTTTGCGCCACCGTGCCCATGGCTGCATGGGCACATAGCCACCCGCCGTGGTCTGCAGCCCTTCTTGGGTCGCCTGGCAAGAGGTTTGTGGGTGGGCACACTTCTCGTGGCACGCATTTCTAGAGATAGGAAAGGAAGGTAAGGCGGATCAAGGAGGTGAAATCAGGAATAAAAGGTAACTGGAAGATATCCTGGCTCTGAGCTGGCTCCATAGCACCTGAATCCCCCAGACAAAGAGTGTCTCACAGAGCAGCAGCTCCATAACATGGATCCAAATGCAAAGCACAGCAGAGCTATGTCAGGTTCAAGAAGAGCCCTATAAACACTGTCTTGGCAGTACTGAGTCAGTGACAGCCGATGTCCTCCTAGAAAGACACGTCCTACTGCAGCTGGTGGCTCCCCAGGATACAGATGGGTTTCTGGGAGAACTTCTCTACATACTGCTCCTGAGCCAGCAAAGTGGCAGAGAGATCTGAACACGAAGAGGACAATCATGGAAAAAGCGCATACCGTTTTGAGAACCTGCAGTCAGGTCCAGAGGGGAGGAATTTTAACTGTGACACAAAGATTGGCTTCTGCCACCACCACCTAGTGCTCTGCATTAACCAGGACTGCAGGCAGCGCACAGCAGCAAAATGCCTCTGTACGGCCTGCGGAGCCGGGTCGAGCTGGATGGCAGAGGGAGGTGGGCCCTGTCATCCTAAAGAAAGGTGGCGGTGACAAACCTACCCGCCTCCAGCCAGGTGAGCCCCTCCGGGAAGCAGAGCCAGCAGCAGACAGACCAGGCCACCAGAACCCTTGTTCCTCGAAAGCAGAAAGGAAAACCACCCAGCCCTGTGATGCACCCGGTCCGTTTCACAGACTGATACCCTCAGCTGTGGATGGAGAGGTTCCCAAACCCCCATCAGTTTGGAGGAACAGCCCCCCCAGACTGGCACCACAGAACAGAGTTTTGCACTGGTACGTGAAGAGTTTGAACTGCATCTCCCGCAATGGGAAGTGAACCAAGCTAGTGAAGAGGAGGAATGTGTGTAGACAGAAAAAAAAAAAAAAAAGCTAAAGATGAAGATTGGATACATAACCAACACAGGGGACTAAGGAATAAATTCCAAAGTCTGATCTGGATACTCTGGATTTTGCCTTTCACAGTGGATGTGCTTATTAATGTCCCCTGGAGTGACTGAGCCGCTGCAGAGTCCGATCACTTGCTGGCTGACCAGCACACTTTTGCAGAAGAGTGCAAGGTGCAAACCAAATCCAGCAGAGCATGCAGCTGTGAGCCTAAAAGTAGCAAAGCAAGAGGAGCATTCAAGAAGTGGAACTGTGTGGCATGGGTACAAAGAACTTCAGAGACTGAGTTACATAAATATGAGGGAAGCGAAATATGAAAGAATTTGAACACAATAAAATGCAATAAAAATGTAAACTCCCCCTCAAGAGCTGGGGTAGGGAGTGCAATTGCCTGAATACAGACATAGCATGAGTGGTGTGAGAGCAGTGTGCACGCGAAGTCGAGCGCTTTGCTGTGTCGGAAGAGGGCTGCAGAGGTGACGGGGACAGCCCCGCAGCCAGCCAGGGCGCTGCCGTGACATTCCATCTGCGAGACAAAAGCTGCAGACCAGAATCTCAGTGCTGCCCGGTTCCCCTGATTCTTTACCGTCGGGAACACGTGGCTGAGATCTGGCGTTGGGTGTGGAGCATGGGGAGAGCCACAGACGTGAGCCTGTCCCACGCCTGGCCAGGCCTGCGTGGGATGTGCAGGGTCCTTCACGCGGTCCTGCCCATGTGGTATCCAGTGCACCCAGTGCATCCAGTGCACCCATTGACCCAGTGCACCAAACAGTTATCTTATCAATCGTCTTGATGAGCGCTTATCTTAGACCTGGTTCTTGCTTGGCTCTAGTTGTGGGGGTCTGGTTGTGGGAATTAGCATTTCATACCAAGATACAACTGGCCAAGGCTGGAGAAAAGAAGCCGGGGCCATTTCACACACAATCTGCTTTCAGACACTGATTAGGCAACAAGTTGTGGTTCGTTTGCGGTGACTCTTCTGTGACTGGGTCTAAACAAGGAGAACCCAGGCCCTTCTGAGCCACCACAAGGGCTCAAACTGCGGCCAGCAAAGTCACGCAGGGCAAACAGCTGATTGCTTAATGCAGTTATGTCCTCTTCCTCTGAGAGCTCCACCGAGCTCTGCCCCATGACTCTCCTTCTGCTTTAGCATGGTGAGATTGTAGTTCTTTACAGAGTGAAACAGAACCTGCTTGCTTTTAGAAACCTCCAGCTCTACCCAGGGACCTCCAGTGTCACCTTGAGAGACACAACATGGAAACGTGGCAGAAAGATTCGTTGCTCATACATGTAACGGCAACCATACAACCTGCTGTTTCATAAATTGCTAGTAAACAGCATGAGAAAACTGAGATGCTCCAAAAATAGCTGTACCGGGGAATATTGAGCTGTTTTCCAATAGTTGCTGTTTGGTGGGTGACTGCTCTGAGCTGACCTCACGCTTCCTCTGTCTGCTGTTGTCTTCTCAAAACGGGATCGCTCACTGGTGTCAAAAGGGCAGTAAAGAGATGAACTTTTTAAAGAGGGAACTAGTGCTTGCGTATTGTAAAAATTGTCTGCGAGTGACACAGATACACAGATGATCGGATCTGAATAAACTAAGGCCATGGCTATGGTTTGCTGGGTCCCTGGCTCTCGACATGCCTGAGATGTGCTGGCATGCATGACATGGGCATCACTCTGAGTTTTGTCCATTTTCTACTTGTGTTGATGGCATAAAAGAAAGACCCGCACCTTGACCGTGATTCAAAGGCAGTTGAACACCCACAGCAAAGTGGCACATCTCAACCCTCTGCTGGTAACAGTGGGCAGTGTCACTGAGAAAAGTGACATGTGCCTGTTCTCTGTCCCAAGCAGAGGGGAGATACACAGCCTCATCCGGCATGCAAGGAGAAAAGGACAAACCCAAGCTTTAAGTGTTCTCGTGATGGAAAATAATCTCAGGGAATAAGGTCAGGGACTATTTTGGGAGGTAGCTGTGCCCCTGCCTTACAAGAACAGACAGAGCTTGAATCAGGTACCACGCACAGGCACCCCATGCCTCTTGGGACCTTCCCCAGGACCATTGCGGGTGCTGTTGAAGGCGGAGGTGCAGAAAAGCCTTCCCTGGGGCTGGCACCTGCCGGTGCCGGGAGAGCCAGGATGGACACACTGCGCTTGGCATGGGGACAAAGCGAGAGCTGGCACACGTGCTGGTGGGGCTGGAAAACATGGACTTTTCATTAAAGCAAAAGAGAAAACTGCATCCTGACCAGTAACTGCAAAGAGCACACGTCCCCACCACTACACACACACCACTGCCCGCCACCACCAAAACCAGCGGCTCCCTCCAGCTTCAATTTTAAAGCACAGCCTTAACTCTCCCTCTCTCCGAGCATCCTTGCTCCCAGGGAGCAGATGCACGAACCCTTCCAGCACAGACTCAAGCAGAAAATTGTTGGTTTTTCATAGTGAAGGCCCGTACCCATCACATGGACCCCCACACAGCCAATATGGGAGCACAGAGGTGTGGGATAACAGACGAATGGGGCCTGGTCGTGGTCAGCTTGAGCAGACCTGCTTCTGGAGCCTCTCTTGGAGGCTGCGCAGACCAGGCTGCCTCCCCACCCCTGGAAAAGCTTTCAGTGGGATTTAAATGTGTCGTTAACAAACTTAAACACAAAGCAAGAATTTGGCCGCCCGTCCCCCTCCTCGCACAGAGGCTGTACCCACCGCACGGCTCGGGGGGCTGGGGGCTGTGCCTGGCAGAGCCCTACCTGGGGGACGCTGGTGCAGCGCCGGGCACCGCCAGCATGTGGGGGGCACCGGGGGCGGGCAGCGGCAAGCAGGTGCCGTCATCCTCTGCAGCATCGCCTCCACCATCCACATCCTCAACACCCACGGCGAGGCAGTGACTTGGCCCTTGGAGAGGGGGACAAAGACAAAGTGAACTGGGGGGCACCCTGCAGCCGCCCCCGCCAGCTGCTTTTTTTCCTGACTGCCCCTAAGCCTTGCCGCGTGCTGGAAGAACTCTCCTTTTTGCTCCATTTCTTCTGCAATTTCCCCCTTACGTGGCACTCCTTCCTCTTAACGCGTTGAAGTGTTTCCTGTTCTTTTTGCCCAGTTTTTAACACGGCAAGAAGTGCCGTTTGCTTCCTGTGTGCTTCCCCAGCTTGCAGGGATTCAGACTGCTCGCTGCAAGCATTCAGGCAGATGTTTGTAGGGGATGGGCAGCGATGCCACTTGCCCATGGGAAAAGCAGCTGCTGGGGGCAGCTTGGCTGGATCCCACAGCTGGCTGGGCTGGGACCAGTCCCCCATTTTCTGAGCTACATGAAGAGATGCCATGCGTCCCCACTGGTGTTCTTCCCGTGGGCATTTCACCCATCTGAAGAGCCCTGTGCAAGCCTTCCTGTCCCACACTGCTGCGGGACCAATGGATCAGAGCATGGCTCAATTGAATCACCAGGGAAAGGCCCATTTGGATTGCAAAGTTAACATCCTGTCACATGTAAGAAAAAGCAGCAGAATTTGGCTAACAATAAAGCAAAGCAAAGCTACAGAAACACAGTTTGAATTTCTGGGCTAAAACACAGAAAGCTGCAAACAGTAAACCTCTGTCTAACTGTAATCTTAGCACGAGTGAGTTGCATGAATGCTAAGGAGAAAATGTGTGTGCAATGGATATTTAACCCTCAGCCTGCAGGTCCTTCGGGGGAGTTTCAATCAAGCAGGAGTGATCATTTACGGCTATTTGCAAACATGCTCTAGAGGTTGAAGTAAAAAGGCATGTCACGATGAGGTGGAAGCAGAAAAACATGAATTTTGTTCCCCAGCCTCTGTGCTGCAACATGAAGTGTGCTTTCATCTATTTTTTTTTTTCCAAAAAGCAACAAAAAGCATCTACACCAGGAATAGCACCCACCCCCAAGCTACGCAAGCCCATCATCAAAGCTGATCCTCTAATACCTAGAGGGTCAACAGGGGATTGCTCCTCATTGCAAAACATGGGGTTGACAACTCCAGCCTTTCGCTTGCTGGCAGCAAGGACAGGGATGCGGGAGGCAGTGGCAGCTCGGTAGCTGGGGACATTGGGGAGCTGCTCTAGCGCAGGAGGGGAGGCGTCCCTGAAGTCGAGCGGCTTGTCATGCACCAGCCGGTCTAGCTCAACGTCTCGGGCACGCTTGGACATGCTGCTAGGCGCCTAGGTGCTTCAAGCAAAGGACAAGGCATCTGAAGCTGCAATAAAACACAGAGTTGTTTGAGACAGGACAGTTATTTCAGTGCAAAGAAATGCAGGGCTGATGGCTTTTTTGTTGCTGACAGCCACATGGGGACGTTGGTAACACAGGGCGGCGGCGGTGAGCATCCTGCCACGTGCATCCATGGGCACAGCATCTGTACTGGACTGCAGTGCTCTGCCAGGGCTGCATGAGCGCTCAGACAAGAAAAGAAACCTCTTGCCCATAACAGAGCCCAGGTCACTCTGTCCCTGCTGCAGCTCCCCCAACCTCAGTGCAGCTGTGCCTGGACCTGGCTTTGCTCACTCAGCCTGGGATGGGAGCTCCACAGCCAAGCTTCATTACCAACCCATTACCTCCTAAAAGGTTATATTAAAGTGCACATTGTGTCACTGATTATTCCCCAAATTGAACAAAGTAGTAAAGAAAAACATTTTTTTCTCCCCTAGGTTCTCCTTTGGCTGGAGGAAAAACTTATTTCACATCAGAGGTTATTTAATCAACAAGAGTAAGTACCACCTTTCCTATCTGGCTCCAGCGGGGGACACTACTGCTGGCAGACCAGTCCCATGGGATGCTTTAAGCTAGTGAGAAGCCCAGCCGGCTCATGGCACAGAAAACGCAGTCGTTTGCTCCCAGGCAGCAAGCGCTCAGAGGGCAGAAGCTGCTTCATCCCTCACCAGGCATCGCATTGCCTGCTCCATCTCATCCTAATAGGACATTGCACTGCGAGATATTATACCTTCAGCATCAGTTTCAGTAACTTCAGCCATCTTCTCTTCCACCTTCAAAGTCAAAAAAAAAAAAAAAACATTTTAAGGAGAAAAATACCGTTTCCATCAGTAATAAAGCAGCCTTTGCGGTTTGACTGGGTGCCCCGCATTCCCCCACAGACCAGCCCTGACCCCTGGGTGCCTGGTGTGCACGTGGCAGCAAGTGCTCGCTGGAAGCATGGAGCTCCATACCTGTACAAAAGCGCCTTCAAGATCACTTATCTCAGCTTCTTCCAGCTGAGCAAAACTGAGGGCTTCTTCTGCAAAGAAGGCGTCCTCCAGCCCCTCATTAGCTGGGAGGCAAGGAGACCGGAGCAGGGCTCTGGAGGGGACAGATCAAGCAGAGACACGAGACTGAGTCCACTTCTGGCCCTTCCTGAGGCTGTGCACGGTCAGGATGGAGATGGCACACAGGTCTCCTGGTATCTGGCTGCAGGGCACCACGACTCCAGCTTCTTGGTAAGCCCCATTGCAGGTGAATAATAATACACCAATCTTAGTTTAATACAGTGGTGCCACAAAAAGATGGCCACTTAGATTAAAAGGGAATAAGCACATCTTTGGAAAAAATACTACATGGGAGACTAAGTGAGAGGTGCATAAAAATAGAGAGCATTCTCAGGAAATTGTTTCTCTTGCTGTGCATAATAATTTATCATATAATTAAAATTTGCCAAATAAAAACCCAAGAGCCTAACTTCCAGGCAGGGGTGCCCACAAACACCATAAGAATCCCACATTCATCCATACAAGGCACCACCAGGACACATAATTTTCA
The DNA here is from genome assembly GCA_013399115.1 of Anseranas semipalmata. Lineage (NCBI taxonomy): Eukaryota > Metazoa > Chordata > Aves > Anseriformes > Anseranatidae > Anseranas > Anseranas semipalmata. The sequence continues at coordinate 166,103 of VXAA01002847.1, forward strand.
TTTTACTTTTCCAGCTGCAGTTTCAGCACTGAGCACAGACCTCACTTCCATCATTCTGACCAATGGGGCCCACAGGATTGAGTTTATTGGTTTAAAATAACTTTCTAACTGAAAAAGCCTGATCGTGTTATTCTGTGCAGTTAGCTCCTGATTTGATTTTCCCTGGAGAGAGAAGCAAAGCAGGGACCAGGGATAGTGAAAAAAAAAAAAAATTAAGATAGCTAAATGTATGAAAACTGAAAAAACATCTTTCTGCATTCTTGGCAGGGCCTAAGCCAGAAGATGTAAGTAACAAATAGTAGCCAATTTTTCTCTTTTATCTCCATTTCTTGAAAACTGTTGTTTTACGAGGTCTTTTTTTTTTTTTTTTTTAATTTTGTGTACTAGACTCCCTTCAGATGCAGTCCCAAGTCTTTTCATACTGATCTGGAAAACCCATTGACATCTCTCTTTTCCCATAAACAAACACAGAGAAAGATGGAGCAACGTCTCATTCACTCAACAACTGAAACTCAGGTTTCTGCAGTGGATCTACAGGAGCATGCAAAATGCAGTTTTGAAACCTCCTGAAAAACAGATTTTGATTAAATAAAAAGCTAAGTTTTTTACACTGAATAATCATGCATTTTCAGCTTCTTACTGAAAATCTAGCTCCTTCAGAGGAATTAACAGAAGGCAGAGAAGAGTATTATGGTACTGGGCTAGAAATCCCTAAATGCTTACATCACATGAAATCTGAGCAATCCACTAAACTGAGCAGAAAGATATTTCTAAATACTGCCTGGTCCGAAGTTACCACCTACAACAGCTGACAACAGCTCAGCTATTTTCCGCGACAGGAGAAGAGGCAAAAATGTACCTACTTGTCCTCACTAGCATTTGCAGCTGTGACACAGCGCTGTCTTTGGATTCAGCTCCACATTATTCCTGATAATCCCGAGTGCACTGAAGTAACGGATCTGGCTGGAACCAGCATGGAGTGCCCGGCGCCCCAGGACCCTGCTCGCTTCCGCGGTTGCTACAGGCAGCTGGAGATGCAGCCCGTGTCGCCAGGAGACACGCCGTCAGCAGCGAGCCCGGGGATGAGCCGGGTTGCGAAAGCATCCTCCAGAAAGCGTCCTCATGAAAGCATCCTTTTGAAAGCATCCCCCTAACGCATCCTCTTGAAAGCATCTCTTCTCCCAAAAGCATCCTCCCAAAAGCATCCTCCCAAAAGCATCCTCCCAAAAGCAGCCGCCCGGCCCTGCAGGGACGTGGGCAGGCAGAGCCAGCAGCCCCCTGGGCTCCCCCACGGTGGCCCCAAGCCGGTCCTGGAGCCAGCGTGCGGCTCCGCTCTGCAGAGAGGAGTTTGCTCCTCCGCAGGCGTCTCGGCTTCCACGGCTTGTTAACGCATCTGAAACAACCCCTGCTTGCGCGCTCGTTTCCAGACAAACTGCAAACGCAACAGGAGCACAGCTGAAGGCGTCATAGACCCGGTGCAACACTCACCCCGTGCTCTCCTCCACCTCCTTCTCCTCCTTCTTCTCCTCTTCTTCCTCCTCCTCCTCTTCCCCCTCCTCCTCCTGCTCCTCCTCAGCAGCACTCAGGGAGCAGGACCACAGCCTGGGAGGGAGAAGCTCGTCAGGTGAGATGCAAAAAGCACGTCTGAGCCTTACCAGAGGCGTGGGGATGAACTGCTCCCACAGCATCGCCAGGCTCCGCACCCCTTGGGCCAGGGGTGCTCTCCCTCCACCCCACGTCCAGCACCTGGAGGATGCAGAGGGGCACACCAGGCACACGCTGTCGCGAGGGACTGTGTGACATCAATGGAGCAATGAAGGGAAAAAAGTCTGGAAGCACAAAAACAGAGTCCTAGAGACCTCAAATTCCCTTTGCAGCACAGGGAGAAGATGTGCTTAGGGATGACTTGCTGCTGATTTTGAACAAAATCTCCCTGGTAGTGAAATGCACTCTCCAGGACATGTGTTGCACATGCTGCCAACTTCTCAGGCTCACATACTAATGGGAAAAAATCTCAAAGATAATTTTATAACATGCCGATTTGTTTTTAGCAGAGTGGAAGGGAGCTCTGCTGAACAGCGAGTCAACGAACATGACTCTGGGAATTACTTTTGGTTGGTGAAGTCATTTAGAATCACAGAATCATAGAGTGGTGTGGGTTGGGAGGGACCTTAAAGATCATCTAATTCCAACCCCCCTGCCATGGGCAGGGACACCTCCCACTAGACCAGGTTGCTCCAAGCCCCATTCAATCTGGCCTTGAGCATTTCCATGATAGGGCATCCGCAGCTTCTCCGGGCTGCCTGTCCTGGCAAGAGAAGGGTGCTGGCAGCAGGGAAGGCTTCATGGGGCTGGGGTCGGGGCTTCCTGGGGCCTTGGGTCGCTCGCCCTGTGACCAGGCGAGGCAGAGCCCAAGTGAGAGCCAAGAAGATGCCATTGGAGAGAGAAGCCAGTCCTTCGGGCCCTCAGCAGAGATACCAGCCTTGCCCACCAGCCTGAGGAAAACCCCAGTGCTGCAGCTCTCCCGCAAGGCAGCTGGTAGCGCGTGGCTCCGAGCCCGCTGTGCCCAAAGCAGTGACAAAACACCCATTGAGGGCCACGGTGTGCAACCATGACCTCAGAGGTGAAAGGCTCCTTCCATGAAGCACTGGTTCTGGAGGACTTCCCCATGGAATGAAACAGGAACATTAAAACTACAGAGCGATCCTGTGAGTTTTAGCTTTTGTACAACATACAGGTGTGTGTGGCACCCTTTTCAGCTGGAACATGACTTGCGTGGAGGATCTTGCACAGGGATGTCTTTGCTATGAACCTGCTGTAACAACCTTTGTCAAGAAGAATCCTAAGCCATTGGGGAATGTGTATGGAAACCTCTCATCTCTCTGCTGAAATACAGCCCACTCCCAGCACTGAACACACTGCCCGGTCTCGGGAGGAGCTCAGCAAGAGTTTCTTCTTGAAGTAGGATGAAGTGTACAGGGAAGAATACAATCTCCAAGTCCCATGACAAATGGATGCATGGTTGATGGCAATGAAGTCTAAACTCTCTTGCCTCTGGCCAAAATCTGCTTACTGGAAGCCAGGGAAGAGCCATCCTTTAGCTGTCCCCCGAGGGCTTGCTGCAGCTGCAGTGCGCAGCAGCTGGTGTGCCCACCCTGCACCCCCAGCCCAAATCTCAAGGGCACCAGAAAAGCAGCTTGCTCAAGCACCCGGCACCCGCTGCTCCCTTCTCCTACCTGGTCTCTTCTTCTTGACATTCCTCCTCTATTGGGGGAAGGGGGTGACCCTGTGCCACCAGCTCAGCCACACCATCCCAGGCCATCGCCTCGTGAGCTGCTTCATCACTCCAGTCATCATCAACGTCTTCCACAATGAGGTCTGTCTCCACGGGCTCCACAGGGACAATATGAACTGAAATAGGATTGGGGAAAGGTGTGATGAAGTGAGTGCAGCCCATTTTTGAGAGGCCTGCCCATGCTGGAACATTGTGGCTGTGTTGCAGCTGCTGCCAGGGACAGAGGCGCTGCCATACGGCAGGATCCAAACACCTCTCAGACTGCACAGATCCGTGTGGTTCTGGTCCCCTCGAGTGGTGCCAGGTGGATGCCTTGGGCACTTTTGCAAGAAGGAAGAAGAAAATTTGACATTTTGTACCAAGCATGTCCAAAGCCCTATGAAAACTGTATGTAGGCTTGTATAGAGATGCCTCCGGACTTCCCTAAGTGCGTAGCAACCTCTACCAGCACTTGTCAACAGGCCACATTTTGATTCTTCTTTCATTTCAATATAAACAGCTGTGGGAAGAGCCCGAAGCCCCTCTCCTTGGGTAAATACCAGAGGCCAAGGCAGGGGCTCCCCCTCGAGCCCGCAGTGAACGGCCGTGCTAGAGAAGCACACGGGCCCCGGTGCTGCAGTGCGATGCTCAGCCCTCAGCCCGCACCGAATCCCTCTGCAATGCCCCGTGCTCCGTGCCCTGGTCTCTGCAAGCAGGGCAGCGCCAGGAGCTCGCCCCAGTGATCAGTGCTACGGGTGCTGCTCGAGCTCCAAAGGCTGCCCTGAGGCACCGAGTGCAAGGATCTGGCCCTGCACGGGCAGCTCGCCCTGCACCCCGCTATTCCGCAGCATCGCTGGGGGAGCACGCGGCCGGGCGTGCGGGTGCCAGAGCAGCTGTCTGGAAGCAGAGAGCCCGGCTCAGATCCGCACGGCCACCCATCGCGACCGGCGCTTTCCTGCGTCCCAGGCCCCTTCGTCCATACCCAGTCCTACAGAAACAGGACAGGGAAGCGCATCCACATAGTGCAAAAACAGTTTATTGTGAAGTCTGACTGACAGCAAAGCTCGGGGAACTACACGTCCGCAGTGAAGCTAATAGGAAACGTGCAAATTTAAACACAGAAAGGCAGAAAGCCCACTCGTGGTGTTGTCTGCTCTATACCACATTTCCCAAAGCACCTCCTCACCCAGGAGTGTTCCTCTGCCTTTGGCCTGCTCTCCCTAGATCTATAGTTATGGTAACAAAGGACAAGAACCAGGAAGACAGCTTTTGAAACATGCTGCAACTTTTTGATACATGATATGAAAATGGGGCAAATACTCAAATTGCATCCTGGTACCTGCTGGGCTCCTTATGAACACAGGGACTGGGGCTCGGTTGGGTTGCTCTGCTCATCACTCATCATTAAGGCTAACCTATAGAGTCCTAAAGAGATGCAATGAGAAGGTCCATACCAAACTCCCAGTATTTAGGGTCCAAGACTGGCATTTCCCAAGCCCGGCATTTCCCAAGCCCGCAGCCCAGAGCTGGAGGCAGCCCCTGGGCGCCTCTTCCCCACCGGGACGCTCCTGCTGCTGTGCTTGGTGCCGCATTGGAAGGGCTCTGGGCCACGGCAGTGGCATTTCAGGGTGTACTGACCCACTCCTTCGTGTAAGGAGGCCTCTGACTCCTGCCTGTTTGCCTAGAGATTAATCTCCTGCATTTGCTGCTGCAGAACAGCGCTCTTTCCACCCGCTGGGAGAAAACAGTTAATGGAAGAAAAGCAATAGGAAGCTGTCGGGAGCTTAAAGAACTTTATAATGGGATGCCACTGAGGCAGAAATAGGTTTAAAGAAGTCTGTAGGCTTCAGCCAGAGGTGTCAGTGGTAAATATTGATGCGCTAGGGGGAGGTCGAGAGGGCTGGGTGTGCTGTGGGAGGCTGCAGCGAGAGGTTTTCTGCCTCAGAGGCACCCTGAGTGACATTTGTCTGTCCTGACATAAATTGTAGCTCCCGTCCCACAGACATCAGTCCCTGCCACGTCCTGCAAAATCAACAGCTCTGGTTCACGGAGCCAGCAAGGCCGAGCAAGAGCAAGGGCAGGAGAGCCCTGGCTGCGCTGACCTTCCCGCGGTGGCCGGGTCCCGCCAGGGCTGGGTCCCGCTGCTGCTGTCGGGTGTGGGGAGAGGGGACATGCAGCCTCAGGTCCCCGCACCCCACAGCCCCGGCTGGCAGCAGGCTAGGGACTATCTGCAGAACGCTCTTTGCTTTTCCTCCCCAGCTGCGCTTTCTCCACAAGTTGGTCTCATCTGGTGGGGGAAAGTCTGGCCCTCCACAGTCTTCGTTTTCCATTTGTTTCAGAGGCGCTAAGCCCCTTTGCCCCCTGAAACAAAAGGAGAAGGAAAACATTAATGAGTCTGTTGGTGTTTCGGTGCCAGAGCAGATCTCTCGCTCCCTCCGTCCATCAGATTAAGCGATCGGAGCTGCCACCACACCCCAGATCAGGCTATGTGCAAGGGCGCGCCCGCCCTTCGCGAGCTGCCATCCCGCTGGCTCCCCTCCTCCTGCCCCGCAGGCAGAGAAATGCCTTCCCATGGGATTTCCTGCACCGCAACCCCCCCGCCCCAAGGCGGCCACTGGCCAGCCGGGAGCAGCCCTGTGGCACGTTCCCGCAGGAACGCGTGGCCTCCGCTGGCATCGCGCTGCCACCCGCGGCATGGCCGCCTTCCCCTGGCAGCTCTCACCGCCCACCCCACGTCCCCTCCAGGACCAGTGTGCGCTGCACGGGGTGGTTTGGCAGCACCCCTGCATGGCCCGTCCACCAAGGCGGCTGCGGCTTCCCGGGTGCTCTGCATCCTGCAAAGCAGCTGGAGCGGGGCGCGAAGCACCCCAGGGGCGATTCCCACCTGGGCTGCTTGCCCGGGGCACATCTCCCATCTACGGGCGGGCAAGCAGCAGAGCAATGCCTGCAGTGTTTCCCTACAACAGTGCATACTCACGTCTAACATGCCTAAGCCCCCTAGCAATAGGATTTTGTTTTTCTTGGATACCACTGTAGCCATATCCCACCAGGCTTTGGAAACACCCTTGAGTTCAGCAGCAAATGTATAAAATGAGTTAATGAAGGGCAAGGTTTGAATTCACTTCTGCTATGTGCTTTGGGCAAATCCCAGCAGCTCAGAAAACATCCTCTGGCACCACTCGAGCAAGGACCTTAATGGTGGCACTGATCTCACAAAGCGGGATCCCAGGACATGGGAGCCCAGGGCTCTGGGTGCGGCACCTGAGGGCAGCGCTCCCGAAGCAGGAGCTCGGGCACAGCAGCACAGCTCTGCAGAGGGGCTCCAAAAAGCTCCCCAAGCTGCTGCCCCAGCCTCCCCGCACAGTGGTGGGCTTCAGCAGAGCTCCAAGCTCAGCTCCGCTCCCTGCTCTTGCACCACAACAGCCTCTCCTGACTTCTCAGGCAATTTTCAGAGGCTCCCAAGCTGGCACCCACGACAGACTGGGCGTAAAAGCTGCCAGTGGCCCCTCGTCCTGAACCACCTGACAATCAGCCTCTGTCCTCTGTGAGCTGGACGGCACGGTGGGAAGAGCAAGCACTTACTTTCTTCCACGGGGCTGAAGGCTGCTGCTGCTGCTCCCTGCCAGGAGGAAAAGGGAAGCGTGAGGCATGGTCGGCAGCGCCTCCGCCCCGTACCCCGGCCTCCCCCCTAGCCTCAGACCTTGCTCTCCCCTCCAGCCTGCGGCAACCCCGGAGCCCCACCACCGTGCTCAGCAGGAGCGTCCTGGATGAAACAGGCATCCCCCGTTCTGGTTACTTGACCCTATGTGAAACTTCACGGTGCTTTTTGTGTGCGAGCAGAATTGTTCCCGGCGTTGGGTAACCGTGGCCCTTTTACCCCCGATGCCCTGTGTGGTTTCTGTGGGACAGTTGGGTTCTGCGGGCCTCAGGCACAGCGGTGCTATGCCAGAGGGCTGGGCCCTGGGCACCAGGCTGCCTGTGCGGCGGTGGAGGGCAGGGAGAGGCCAGGGAGGTCACTTTGGTGCCAGAGAAAGGGAGGACAGTGGCAAAGATGCTGTTGTTCCTTGCCATGACTGCGAGGCTCAGCCTCCAGCTCCAGCAGCCATGAGACCCCAAGCAAGCTGGGGAGGCTTGTGGTGGGTGGCAACGGGAAGGTTGGGCTAGGTGCTGCGCAGGGAGTAAAGGAAAGTGTAAAGGAAACCCACCCCAGGGGCTCTCTGGCTGCTCAGAGGGCAAAGCCTGTTTTTCATCAGCTAAACGGGTCGTGGGGGTTTCTCTTCTCCAAGGAGCTGGGTGGGTGGCAGGGAACAAGCCCCTGCACTGCAGGGGACCCCCCTGCCTTACACATCGGCCTCACGTCCCCACCGTCTCTCCGCAGACTGCGTACCTGTGCATCCTGCTTCTCCCTGGTCACTGGCTGTGGCATCACCTTCTCCAGCCCCTGGACAAACCAGCCAAACATGCTGCCGAGCAAAAACCCCTGTCAGATCCCGCTTTTGGGGCCTGCTTTGTTCCCACCGCAGCCCCACCAGAGGACACTTGGTGCCAAGCCCCGAGGAGTGCCTGCACCACGCAGAAGGTACCGCTGCAGTTACCTGCTGCCGTCCCCAGCCAGGGACCAAGGGAGAACGGTGGCCACAGGCTCTGGCTGCCCCTCAGCAGCTACTGGCTCCACTGCTCCTGGGATGCTTGGGGCGGCTGAAACGCTCCCTTTCGACTTTGTCCGGGTTTTAGCCCCTTTTGTGCCTGCTCAGTTTTATTCACAAAGAGAAGAGGGATAGGCAATGCAGCAGCCATCTTACAGCCTGCTGGGGCAGAGGACCAAGCGAGGAAGGGTCACCTCCCACAGCAGGACAGGCTCTGGGGACCTCCCTGGCAGCATCTCCCCTGGGAGCCCAGCCTGCTACGGGGACATGGGCTGCTGGGGCACACACGTGGGGCTGGGGTACGGCAGTGCTGCTGGCAGCCCCCCCACCCAGGGCTCCCAAAGGCTGAGCATCAGGGCAGGATGGGACAAGGGTCCCCTGTGAAAGGGCTCACCTCCTGCTGCCGCTTTGCTCTCCTCCTTTGGCTCCAGCTGCAGAGGGACGGAGAGATGGATGGATGTGGCAATGTGCTGTGTGCTGTCCCGTGCCACCCCGGGTGGGGGTGACCCCTGCCCCAGGGGGACCCACACGCATGGCCCCAATGCACAGGGGAAGGCAGTGGCACACGGGGACGCGATCGGCCACCGGCCCCTCACCAGCATCCCCCTCTCACCGACGCGACTCCACGCTCTGCCACGCGCGGCTGGCAGGCAGCACGACAGCCGTGACCCTCAGCTGCAGCTGCAGCCCCATTTCCCTGACAGGGACCATGAAGTGCAGACCCCGGGGCTGCTCCCGCATGTGCAGACACTGGTCAGATCCTGCAGGTCCTGGGCGGGAGCACACGCGGAGCCCATTCCGCTTTGATCTCTGCCCAGCCTGACTTCACAGCAGCGTTTTTCACTTGCTTTGAAGTCAGCATGCTGGGATGGAGATGTTTCCGCCAGTGACTCCCACCTTTCAATAGAAACCTGTTTATTTTTAATCCTAAAGCAGTTTATGTGTTGAATTTGCCCTCCCTCCCTTTCTTCTGTCAAGACAATGTTTGGCCTGAATGGGCTGTTCTCCCCCAAAGCGGCAGGAAAACACACCAGGGTGGATCCAAGCAAGGCTTGCCGAAGGAAAAGAGGCTCTTTATGTCCCCCACCATCCCTTCCTGAGCTGCAGCTTGGTCCTGTGCCTCGCTTCCCACACCCCAACGGCTTGGAAAGGGACCCTTTGTCAAGCAGAGCTCCTGGAAAAACTCTTTTCTTCAAAGCACGAGGTGGTGCGTGTAAGGCCGGCGGTGGGAAAGGTCGGGGTGGGCCACGGTGGGGCCATGGCCGGCCGGGACTCGTGGGCACTGGCGCACCCCACGCCTGTGCCCATGCACTCGAGACCAGGTTTGAATACGCCACTTTGTGAGTTTTTTTCAGGGAAAACCTTTAAGGAATCTCACCTCAGGCTTTTTCAGCATCTCCGGCTGCGGCACCATTCTCTCGAAGCCCTGCACCAGCCAGCTCAGCACGCGTGCTCCTGCCCTGCAGGGAGAGCACGCTGCTGCCAGAGCTCGCCCCGCATCCCGCATCCCGCATCCTGCATCCCCCGGCCACCCCGCGCCGCCCCTCTCTCCTGCCGAGGTGGTGTCACGTGCAGGAAACCCACCAGTCCTCTGCACCCGCATCCAAACTAGCCTCCGGCTCGCAAGCATCCAGCTCGTCCTCCTCTGGGTCGAAGGGGGTTATCTCTGCAAGGAACAGGGAAGGGCAGCTGTGGGGAGCAGGACTTGTGCTTGCCCCACCGGGAGGGAGCTGGAGCCAGCACTGCTGCGGGCTCCCAGCCCCTCTCCACCCACCCGAGGGGCTGATAGCTCCAATGCCAGCTGACCGGAGGAGCTGGGGAGTCCCAGAAAAGCCCCCAGGGTGCCGCAAGCTGTGGGCTCCCAGCTCCCCTTACCCAGAGCATCCTCTTCCTCATCTCCGAGGACCTGCACCTCCGTCTGAAAAGGCAGACAGAAACCGTTACCGACCCGCCAGCCAAACAATGCTCATCAAGCGGACAGAGAAGGACATCTGCCCTTTCCCTGGAGGTGGGTGAAGGCAGAAACCCTTGCGGGACAGGATTAGTGCCTGGAGATGGGCCCATGCTCCCAGTAAGCACTGGGAGCGTCATGGGAAGAAAACCAAAATACTAAAAAGCTAAAAAGACCTAGAAGCCGGGATGTCGGGGGAAAATGCCAGCCCGTTGCCTAGGTCTGTCACCTACCTGGTCAGGAACATCGATGCTCGTCTCAAAGCTCCTCCCGAGTGCCTGCAGCGTCCCTGGGGCCTGGGCTGGCTGTGGGATCACCTTCTCCAGCCCCTGGGAGAGCCAGGAGAGCACGCTGCCCCCCACGCTGCCAGGGGAGAGCTGCGTCAGGAGGGGGGGCTGGCGGTGATGGAGGGCTTGCCCCCCTCCCCACATCCAGCCCCGAGCCGAAACCTAAAATCCGCGGAGGGTGCAAGCGCAATACCTCTCAAACACAGATGTTGATGCGGGGACCAGCTCCTCAGGCACTGCAAATTCCACCTTCTTATCAGTTTCTTCAGCACCAGCAGGAAAAAAAAAAGAAAAGAAAGCTTCCATCACCACTCTGCACACATGGCAGGAGAGCTTGTGGGTGGTAAACGACCGCTGCCCAAGCCTGCGCGTCCCCCACCGCGGGGCTTACCCTGCACGTGCGCGCGGTCTGCAGCGTCCCCGGGGCCACTGGCCTTCCCTGCTGGCACCTGGGGTGAGGGGCAGGAGGGACGGCTTCAGACCAAAGGCCGGGTGACGGCATCCCCAGCTGTGCTCCCCCTGGCCTCAGCCGAAAGGAGGCCGCAAGCCCTGGCTTTCGTTGTCCTCCCAGCTGCCTCCCAGCAGCCCAGGGGCACGTGCTCTGGCCCCCGTCCCTCCCAGCTGCGGAGCATCCCCAGGTGCTGGGGCTGGGCACGGAGGTACCCGGCACATCCCTGCTGCCCCAGCCCACCCCGGCTGGCTCCCTGCTCACCTTGGCCAGCTCCGCACCCGGGGCCGGGGCTGCAGGGCTCTCCTCCATCAGGTTTGGCGCCGGGGGCTGGGGAACCACCCGCTCAATCCAGCCCAGCATCCCTGCACCCAGCGAGGACAGGTCTCTGGCCGGAGACCTTTCGAGCAGGTCCTTGGCTTCCTTCCTTCTCCCGCGTCCTGCTTGGGAAGTCCAGCATTGCAGCACGACCAGACCAAACCTGGCTCAACGCCAGGACCCTCATCGTTATCACGAGCCAACTCCCCCCTCTATTTTAAGCTCACATGGCCAGCAAAACTTGTTGTTCCCCAACGTAATCACTCATTTAGTTTTTCTCAGCTTGCATGTTGCTCCTGCAGCACAACCCTCCGCAGCTAGGGCCGCACAATGGGAAGCGCTCACGAAACTGTGGCAGATCCTTCAGTGAAACTGATGTTCTGTTCAGCATCTTCTACGCTCCCCCGAGCACTAAATTCACTTCCTCCAAGGGATGATAAGCTACAGCAGCTTGAGCAGAATTTGCTTACGGGCGAGTTCATGCCCCGACACACGTTGCTCCCCATTCTGCCTCTCTGAAACAACTTTGTTCCGTCATCTTTTAGCCATGTGGGATGTGTTGAACAAGTTCCCAAGCTACTTCCTCGCTCAGTCTGCTGCAGCACGGTGGCCCCTGGTGGCCCCCGGTACCTGGGCCGTGGGGAGGGCAGCAAAGGCGGCCAGGTCTGGCATTTGCTGGCAAATTGGTGGGGTAGTCAAAAATAAGACATTGCAGAGCAGTTATTCAGCTGCTCAAGCTCTGCTTGCTCGCTCTTTTGGGGTCCCTCCCACCCCCTTCTGGTGTGACTCTAGGCCCGGGTGCAGCACCAGGCTGCATTTGTTGTCCCAGCTTAGAGGCTGAGCACACAGGTATAAATCCAGCAGAGTGATGCTGCTGCTCAGAGGTACTTTCCCATGCTTTACTATGGGAGAAGGCCTGTGGGCTCTTGCCCAGATCAAATCGAGGACATCTCCTGGTGCTGCCTCTCCAAAGAGACCTGCTCTGCCTGAAATTCCCTGGAATTCCCTGGAAACTGCACAACACTGGCTCCTTGCATTAACTTAGCTTTCAGGCATGCAGAACATCGTCAAAACCCTCAATGCATTTTTTTATATGGGGCCACCCAAAGCCTGGCATCTTCAATCTTAATTCCCCAGCCCTCCCGCGTGGGGCAGCATGCATCCTCGGCTTGCTGCTTGCACCCCAAAACCGAAGCATTGCCCCACGGGAGCACCTCCAGTGCCCCGCTTGCCACAGGCAGGCTCTGCTCCCCAGAGACCCCTGAGTCCCCAGCCTGGAACAGGGCATTTGTAACCCCCACCCCCCCAAGGAGGCCCAATGACCAGAAAGAAATTAAGAAATTGCCTTTCACCTCCCACTGGGAATAAGGGATTAAGGAGCTGCGAATAGCGACGTTACCCGGGAAGAGCTGGGCAAAGGGGACAGCAAGGAAATCCGGGCGGTGCAGTCAGCACCGTGTGGCACAGTGGCATTTCTGCCATGCTGTGGGACACTCACAACTCTTGCAATAAGCCCAGGGAAAACGTATGCAGCTTATCCCAAACAAGCCCAGAGAAAGCCCCCAAGGGCTGGGGCAAGCCCCCCACGCCAGCCATGTCTCCTCCTTCCTCACAGATACAAAGCTGGCACTGTTGTCCTGGATCCCAGAGCTTAAGCCTGTCCTTGCCCAGGAATGAAAGCAGGGCATCTGTGCATCCCCCAAAATGCTGCTTGCTGGAAGTAATACAGGCAAGTGGCCAGGATTTGCCTGCGAAGGGGCCACAGACCAGGCAGCTGCTGGTGCACAAATGTCGCGTGCAACCGCCCCGCATTACAGACACCATTCCAGCGCCAAAAAACCGTGTGCCCCCAGACAGCTGTGCTGTGGGCTTTCTCTCTCCTCCAGCGTCAGAGGTCAAACTCCCCGTTACCCAGCTCCATCACCTTTCAGAGCTGGCCGTCTGCTTCCTTGCCACGAGGCTGTGCCCCCTCCCGCACTGATCCTCTTGCTCCATGTTAGGGGATCGGGGCCCTTGCAGTGCGCAGAGGTGGCCCTGCAGGGACCCCAGACACGTCCCTCGTGCCATTGCCCCGCCGACACTTGCCCACTGCGGCCAAGTCCCTGCACGCCCCATGCCCCAGGAACCCCCCAGGATGCGCAGGCTCCCGCCGTCCCCAAGCCCGCCCCAACCTCTCAGGGCTCTGTGGGGATTAGCACCGCGCGACCCGCAAATGGGATTACCAGCACCAGCTGTCCCCTACAGCCTGGCTCTGCAGCCCACCTCCTGGCTGTGACCCCAGCTTTGGAGCGGGATGGTGCAGAGAAAACCCCAAAACAGAGCAGATGAGGGTGTCCTAGAAAGCCTCAGAGCTGCCAGGACTACCGCAGCCACTTACCGCCAGGGCTACTCCAGCGCTGTGGGGTCCTGGCTGCTCACCTGGGTGCTCGCAGGTGCAGGGATGGGCACGGGTGGCAGTGGGGCTGCGGGTGCCCCCAGTGCAGTGCAAGGAAGGGTCCCCAAGAACGAGGTGCTCGTTGTGCAGCCGCTCGGTCCTGACCTGCAGGATGTGGGGCAGCAGGCAGCAAATCTGTGCCGGGCTGGGCTAAGCCTCCCCTTGCTGAGCCTGCCAATTGCTGCTTGATCCATTTACCTCCGGCCCTGCGTGACTAACAGCGTTTCCCAGTGCCCCTAATCTCTGCTGCGGTCACAGCCATGGGGATGCAAACCCATGGGGTGTGCGTAGGGACTGGGAGCTCACTGCCTGCCATGACCAGCCTGGTGTCAGCACACCACACCTGGGTACCCCAGTCCCGGAGAAGAGAGCTGAAAAAAATCAGCCTCTCCCCAGCTTCAGGTATCCCCAGGACTGATTCCTCCCCCCAGCCCCCATGGGGTTCCCAGCCCTCGGCACCCGTCCTGCCAGGTTCCGGTGCTATGGAGTGGTGCACACATTCCCCATCAGTGCAGTCCCCAGCCTGGCCCCGAGGATCCTGTCTGCAGGGGCAAGCTTGTGGGATAATGTTTAATAAACCCCCACTTTTAATTAAGTACCCTGGTGAGCAGAGCAAGGCTCCATCAGATGCACCGGGCCTGAGGAAGCTGCCTGAAAGGCATCCCCATATTTCTGAGATACCGTTCACTCTGAAGCAGAGTGAAGACAGCTTACATCATTAGCCACCGAGCTCAGCAGCAGAACTTGCTGCCCTGTGCCAGGCCCTGCTTCTTGGGTTGTGAGAGCCTCAGCTCTCCCTGCTTTGCCTCCCACTGCTCTGGCCGGCAGAGCTGCTCCCTGCCCCAGCAGGAACCTGCAGCAATCCCACTGGAAGGAGCGAAGCAGTGTTGTCGCAATGGCTGGTGATGCTCTCCTGGAGCCTGGCTCCAGCTGCTGCATGGGCTGTCCCTGCTGTCCAGCGCCAGGCAGGCATGTTGGGGAGGACTCGGGAAGTGACAAGAATGCCCTCGCCTTGCAGGGCAGGGGCCCAGGGACCCTCTTCCGTAGGATCTGAGATTGCATCACCTTTGCTGCAAAGCATGGCCAGGACAGACTTGCCGCCATGCCTGCTGTTCCCCTGCAGCAGTGCCTTCGGGATGGCGCACAGCTGAGCGGTGGGGACCTCTGTGGTGCAGGGAGCTGGCCCCATGTGGGATGGGAAGCCCCGGGGGCTCATATCTGAGCGGTGGAGGGGCAGGTGATAGGGGCATCTGGAACCTTTGCCAAGCAGCAAGTACCTGAGCTGGGCAGCCAGCAGGAGGGAGAAGCACCCGACCTCACAGCTTTCCAGCGGGGAGGGACGCTGAGCCATCCCAGGAGAGGCAACCCAGTTTCCCCCTCCTAGGGGCCAGCTCAGACCCCCAGCCCCTGGCCAGGACAGCACCTGCTCCCGAGTTTCCAGCACCGACAGCGTGAGGTGTTCAGTCATTCCCATGGATTCTTTCACCTTCCCAGCACCCCGTGGTACCTCCAGCCCTGGCACTGGGCAGCAGGGCCAGGGGACATGCCAGGGGCTGGGGAGAACCCAAGGCCCAGGCGGCAGCAATGCAAGGCCCTTCCTCAGCAGTAATGGAAAGAAAATTTCCTCTCGAAATGTGCCATCTGCATAACTGGGTGCCACGGAGCTACCAGACCCAGCCCCTGCTGCAAAAGGGTGAGCGAGGCAAGCTGCATCCCCAGATGTGCAAGCCTCTGTGAAGGGAGAAAACTGACAGCCCAACGTGCCAGCTCCTGGGGAGCACTGGGACAGGCACTGCATTAAATCAGCTTGTTGCCCCTGCAGCCACACGGTCAGCAGGAGGGACACAGGTCTAATCCCTGCTCCCTTTGGGGCACAGCCTGGCCCTCCTTGCAGGGGCTGCCCAGGCCCTACCTGAAAATGCAGCTCTGCCTGAAAGACCAAGTGACACAGAAGATGGGGGCCAGCCCTTGGGGACAGTCTCAAGTGATATTTGGAGGTTCAGGCTCGTGAAATCCTGCAACGATGGGTTCAAGAGAAGCAGCATCTGCTGATGACTAAACCTGCACCTCCTCTGAGTGCCTTCACCCTGCAGACATCCTGTCTTCAAGCCAGACCTGCCTGCAGAGGTCTTTGAAAAAGAAAAGGCTCCTTGGAAAAGGAACCAGACCTTAAGGCAGCTCTTAGTACGGTGCTGAGCTCCCGTGCAAGGCTTCAGCCAGCATCCCAAACACGGGGGCTATCGCAGCCAGAGGCACAGTGCTTGCCACCCCCAAACAGCCAGCCGGGCAGGACAAGCTCCACCGACGGGGAACGTGATGCCCAGGCCACTGCGGCACAGCCCCAGCCTTGCGGGTGGGCTCCTTGTCGAGGCACTGCCGGTGAGGGGTTCTGCGGGGCTGACCTCCATCACCAGCAATTGGAGGTGCTCAGATGGAGGAGGGATGCAGAAACATCTCAGAGCTGCCGTGTTCCCAGTTGCAAGATCCTGAGTGCACGCTGTCCCCGCTCTTCCCTTGGTTTCCCTTTTTTCGCCAGATGTGGCTGCTTCTCCCCCATGCAAATGCCGCTGGGTGCTGGGTGCTCGTGGCCAGGTGGCCCAGGACAGGACTGAGGGCATTGGGACTACGTGATCAGACTGCTCAACACAGCCCTGACCGCTGAGGAAACAGCGCAGGGGTTTCTGCTGGAGCTCAGCTGCAAAGGTACACTGGTGGGTGCCCGGGAGGAGGAACCAGCTCCTTCCAGATGTAAGCATCTCCCTGTCTGCACCCAGGAAACCCCACCTCTTGCACTGCATTCTGTCCCTTCCCAAACCTTGCACTGGAAGCGTCTTCTCAGTGACCTGGAGACAAACATGCATCCCACCTAGCGTAGGTGGGGATGGAGCAATTTGCCTGCAGGTATTGGGCTACTCTTGCTATCACAGGATGGGGGGGATACAAAAAAACGTCTGGGAAAGCAGAAACAATTGTACATGGGATTGGGGTCCTCAGAGCACAACATGCATCAGCTCCTGCCACCCAAACACACGCTCGTTTCTGGCTGGCAGAGAATCCTACCTGCTTCTGCCCCCGAGCCCCGGTGGTGAGCTTCCCTCCTGGGAGAGGGCGCTCCGTCTCTAGCAGAGGCAAACCACATCCCAGACTCTTCCCGCTTTTGCTTTCAGCCACTGGAAGCCTGCCCACACCCTGTGTCTCAACTCTTGGTTACCAGACAGAGGAGCCATCACTTCTGCATCAAAACAGTTAAGGAGGGAAAAGAAAAAAAAAAAGAACAAAAATCAAACAGAGCCAGACAGAGAACAAAGACAGCCAGGGTAGGCAGTGCCCTGCACTGCGCCTCCACTCCAGAAATCTTACACACCCACAGGAAGGTATAAATAACTATAAATTTATTAGTAAAGCAAAAACCATTTGACACTCACACAGAAGAGCGGGAGGTGTTAATACAATATATACACACACACACGGAGTATCGTTTTAGATACACACGGAGGGCAGTGTTAAAGGCACTGCAAGCCACACAAACCTCATCATCCTTGGCCACAACTTCCCCTGGCCCTGGGAACTTGGCCGGAGGCACGACCACAGGTTATGAGGAGCCCCAGGACAGCGCCGGCCTTGAAATCCCCCAGCCCCATGGCTCAGAGGCACTGAGAGACAAGGCCCCGGCGTCTCGGGGCCAGCTCCCCACCGCAGTCCCGCTGTCCTGCCGGGCCCCCCGGGCACGCTGCGGTTTCTTCATGGCCGGAGGTGCTGGATGGGGCTTATTGCGCCTCAACGGCAGCATGTGTGTGCAGGAACCACCGCAGGTGAACCCAGCAGCCAGTGCAGGGAGAGTCAGGCCCTGAAGAATGACGACCAACAGGTTTCTTGCTTTGTTAGTTAATACCCAGGCTCCGGTTGCAACCCATAAATACCCAAGGGAAGTGTAGAAAGTGCTCTCCTCCCTCCAGGCAGCGCGAGGCCAGGCCCGAGTGCCAGGAGATGGCCCCAAACCACTTCTCCCCAGGAACATCCCGCAGCCCTTCGCTGCCTTGGCCCCCGGGCTCGGGGATGGGGCAGAGGGACCCGCAGCAGCCACACGCCTCTCTCCCTGCTGCCGGTTTCCTGCAGCTCTGCTCTGGCTCGGACCAACTCGCTGGAGCTCGCTGAACCGCAGACAAAGCCCATCAGAGCCCGGGCATTGCTCACGCTGCTGTGCCCAGTGAGACGGGCAGCCTCGTGGAGGGAAGGACCAGAAGCACCCACTGGATTCCAGTGAGATTTAGGCCCCGAACACCCAACTTCATCATCAGTGGTTTGGTTGTCACCTGGAACAGCCTCAGGCCGGGGGGAGGAATCTGGGGGGAGGGAGAGGGGGAAGATACCTCCCAGAAACAAGCAATCGGAACGGAAAAGGGATGAAAAAGACTGCTTACAAATAAAGAGTTGAACAAAGGGCAAAGAAGACTAGAAGGTCTTATAAAAGTATAATCAAAATAGCTGCAGAGGGAAAGAGGCTGAGACACAGATAAAGGCATCATGTAGGCAGGGGAAGGGGAAGTGAACATTGGAAAAAAATGCAGGTAACAGACTACATTCTTCCTGGGAACCATGAAGCCATGGGAACAGCGGCCATAGACAGGATTTGTCTCTGGGACAACATCCCTGCAGCCTTCGGCCAACCTAACCCAGTCCCCTGCCACCTCCCAAAAGGTGTCCTATGCTCAAGCCACCCACTGGGGAGACCAGAAGCGGGCGACCATCCACAGGAAGATGCCCTTCAGGAGCAACCATCCCCTGCTCCAGCCCTACAGAGCATCCTCGGAGTCTGGCAGCCAGGTCTTGCAGACATGCACGAGCACTCAGCACTGGGGCTGACACAGTGCCAGCCTCGTCATGGTGCCTCTGGCAGGTACCGCAGGTCGATGAGCAGCACGTGAAGCCAAGCGGAGGCGGTGTAAAGAAGCCTAGAAGTCTCTTGAAATAAACATCAGAACTGAAATGCAACACAGATGCAGAGTAGAAACGTGTTTTACTCCAAAGAGGCTTTGGCCACAACTGCTCTTTGGTTTGAAAAGGAGACCCCAACAGGTAGCAGAGAGCCCTTTGCAGTGTGACGGCCTGGGGACACCTGCCCTGCCTCCCTCCCAGCTGCTCTCCTATTTTCATCACTTCTCACCCCATGGTAAAAAACAAACATGACCCAAAGGCACAGCAACGGAGATCAACCTGCTCCCCCAGCCCAACGGTACGAAACAACTGCTTCCAACTAAACAATCTCCTTATAAAAATATATTCAGGGCTACCAGCAGCCATTCGGGTAGCCATGAAAGGGGCAGGAATATCCACCTGCTCACCAGCACCCTGGTCTTGCAGCTGAAGCTATCGCCTGCTCTGCCAGAGACTTCCACCGGAGTTGGGCTGTCACAGGGCAGCGTACGAGACCAGGAGACCGAGTCACCACGGACCCACAGCCAGTCCTACCTAATGCTGACCTAACGTCGCAGGAAGATGTTTTCAAGCCCGGAGGCTTAAAAACAAAATGAAGGAACTCTGCAGGAAATGCCCAGATAAAGCTGGCCGGGTTTTCTGACGAGATGGCAGAGGAGGCCCAGCTGCGTCGACCACAAGTGCTCACTGAGCAGCCTGGCCTCCACCCAGGCACCAGCTTTGAAGATGTGGCTCTGGACTTGTCCCCCCCAAGCTCCCTGCAGCATCCCCTCTCCCCCAGGCACAGCCCCTCGCGTGCACAGCCCTGCTCACACTCACCCTGCTCCACGTGCTGCTCGGCTGTTTCCAGGTCCTACACAGAACAAGGGAATCTCACGGGTGTACCGAGGGCTTTCTGTGCCACCCCACAGCAGCTGAGCATGGGGGGCACCCCGAAGCGGTCCCTGCCCCCTGTGAGCGCTGGTACCAAGGGGACAGGATCCAGCAGCTCCAAGGCGGGCAGCTGCTGCAGGGGCACTCAGGCCTCAGGGAGGGAAGAAAGCAGAGTACAACGGCACCGCTCCCACCATCACAGTGAGTCCAGAGACAGATCCTCGACTTCCTTTAGCTGTAGATAGTCACTCGTTAACTCATGAGCCAGGTCAGAGGTGCTGGTTGTTCCTTGCGAGTCTCCAAGGAACAAGCACAGAAGGGTTCTGGAGCTGCCGACGGTGACGTTTCAGAAACTTGGGCTTCAGTTTTCCAGCCCAGGACCTGAGCATCAGCCAGGGAGGCCTCCATTACCACCAAGCCCTTCTCTAAAGACAGGATGAGCCTGCCTCCGACTCATTTTTACTCCTACACTTAAGCATACACTGAACTTACTATATATTAAACAGCAAAAATCAGCTACCTAGAACTGAAGAGCTCTTTAAAAATCCAAGTTATCACCTTTTTTTTTTTTAAAAGATCCAGTATGACATCAAGTTAAACTATACAGTACTTCTTTAATGAATATTAACAAACTGCTTTAAAAAAAAGGCAAAAAAAGTAAAAGAAAAAAAATGCAGACAGAAAACTTGGTAGGAAGTTCTACATCTTTGAGGCAGCATGAAGTAAGATGAACATCGGTCCCTCTTCCTTAGGCAGCGGAGAGCAAGCTTTGTTTTAAACTCCTTAAAGCTGCACATGAAGAAGACAGCCCCAGGGTGAGACCTATCACTGAACTGTCCCAGCCCCTGTGGAAATGCACATTCCTGTTCTATTCTTCCTCAGTGCTGGAAATGGAACAGAAAGTCTTTCTCCACCTTTTAGATTAGTGTCCCCTATCAGCAAAGCAGGCACAGCCCAACTCTGTGCAAGGTTAACCTGTCTAGACCTGCTATGGGTAACATTTTTTAAACTTGTTCTAATCACCCGCACAGCACACAGGCAATTTATTGGCTGCTGTTCATTAATTACAGCTAGCCAAAACAATCCTACCTCACACGATGGCTAGCCGAGATCACAGAAGGGCCGAGGTTGGCAGGGTCCTCTGGAGATCATCTACTCCAACCCCGTGCTCAAGCCAGGTCAGCTACAGCAGGTTGTCCAGAACCACATCCAATTGGGGTTAGACTATACAGGGTTTTAATACTCTAGTATCTCCAAAGATGCAGAGGAGAAGGCTGGTGAGCAACCTAGTAAGCACGCCTCAACCTTGAAGGCATCTAACTGGCACGTAACGGGTCTCTTGGTCATGAGAAGCCAGCAAAATCCTGCAGAGGAAAACACCTGAGGCTGCATCAACCTTGCTAGGGGAAATTTATTTTTAAGTGATGTTTACAAGAACTGTGCAAAACCTGAAAAATACAGAAGAGGTAAAGAAAGAGTAAAGGGGTAAAATAGAACTCCCGCAAGAGGGGAAAAATACATTCCTCCTTTACCCACTGCTAACCTTCCCCTTCCCGTGGAGCTGACCCCACAGGCCGGGAAGGATCCTCCTGACTTGCTCCGGACAGAACTGGTTCCCCCCAGCAAATCATAAACCCCAGCACACCGCGTGGGTTACCATCAGAGATGGCAGAGACCATTTCTGACGCTGTAGGTTATTAGTAGTGTTCACCTCACCCCTTAGTGTTCGAGCTGCTGGGACAGCCCTTCACCTGACCCCCTAGAGGTACGCTCACAGCCCAAGCAGTGCAAGGAGGGAAGGGGCCTAGAGGCTGGAGGTAAGTCTTCACGGGAGAGCGAGGTCCCTCAGGAAGCAGCTTGTCAATGCCAGTCTCCTGCCCAGGAGTACCAGCGTGGGGACTCTCCTCGCCACACTCTCCAGCAGCACGCGGTGCTTGTTACCCTTCCCCTCGCTGCTGCAGGGATGGGGGGCAGGCAGGCTCGCTCAAAACCCTTCCCAAGTGTGACAGCCAGCGACTGCAAAAGCAGCAATGCCAAAGTGCGTTTTGGAGCTGTGCAGCCCCATGGCTTTTCCCTTTCTACACTCTAGAAAGAGGGAGAGCAGGGGAGGTCGGGGCAGTCAATAAATGCTAATGATCTGAAACGCTCCTCTCGAGTCACTCAGTTGAGTTCGGACTAACAAAGCTGGGAGATCCCAGCAGCGGAAACCTGCTATTTCCTCAGCAAGCAGTGCACCCAGGGAGAAGGGAGGGCTGGCTCTGCCTTGTTCCCAAGCCCTCTCTGGAAGAAGAGTCACCCAGCCCTCTCCGCTGACCTAACCAGGCAGGACAGGGGAAAGAGGCCGCATGTGAAGGACCGCTGTCCGCAGAGGGCAGCTGGGCAGAGACCTGCCAGCTCCCGGCACTGGAACTCCAGGTACAGCGTGAACTAAGTCCAGGGGACACCAGGCAACTACAGGCATTGTTTCCTCTCCCCACCTCCCTCCTTTCCTCTCCACCCTCTCTGAGCTTTTGACATCGTCCGTCAACCCCTGCGCTACAGGCGGGTATCAACCACAGAGGCCGGAGGAAAATTTACCTGACTGCCCGCTGTACCTCCCCTTTCTCCCACAGCTCCCTGGAGGCCACCTACAACTGAGAAGAGGGAAGGGGAGGCCGAGGCTCAGGAGCATCACATGCAAGCTGAAAGCCGCCGAGGGGGCAGGAGGCTCACGGCAAGCAGGCAGCCACCTGGTAAGCACCCTCGGCCGTGTGCTGGACGCTGTGCTCCTGCAGCAGGCCCAAGTCCAGGAACCGCTCCCCGCACCACATGCACTTGTACTGCTGCTCCCGGGCATGCACGCTGTGGTGCTTGTTGAGGTGCTCACGCTGCTTGAAGGCCTTCTCGCAGGAGGGGCACTTGTAGGGCTTCTCGCCTGTGTGCACGCGCCGGTGGCGCTGCAGGTCCGAGGCGTACTTGAACCGCTTTTCACAGTCGGGGCACTTGAGGGGCTTCTCACGGGCTGGGTCGCAGCGGTGCTGCACGAACTCAGAAGAGGAGAAGAAACGTCTCTCGCAAAGCGTGCACTTGAGCGGCTTCTCGGCACAGTGGGCCAGCTGGTGCTTCTGCAGAGCTGAGGCCCGCTTGTAGGATTTGTTGCACACCGCGCACTTGAAGGGCCGCTCCGCGTTCTGCACACACTTGTGCCGCAGCAGCTCTGAAGACTGGTTGAAACCTTTCTGGCACACGTTGCACTTGAAGAGGTTTTCTATGCCGTGCACATGCTGGTGGTACACCAAGTGCGAGGGCTGCACAAAGCCCTTCTCGCACAGGTTGCACTTGAAGGGCTCCTCGGCTTTGTGCGTGCGGCGATGGCGCATGAGCGCATACTGCTGCTTGAAGCTCATCTGGCAGAGGTCGCACTTGAAAGGCCGCTCCTCGCTGTGCGTGCGCTCGTGCTGCCGCAGGTCCGAGGGGCGCTTGAAGGCCTTCTGGCACTCACCGCAGCGGAAGGGCCGTTCCCCACTGGGTGTGCAGGGGTGCTGCAGCAGCTCTGACGACTCCTTGAAGTGCAGCTCGCAGACGTTGCACTTGAAGAGGTGCTCGCCCGAGTGCGCGTACATGTGACGCACCAGGTGGGAGCGGTGCTTGAAGGTCTTCTCACACACCGTGCACTTGTAGGGCCGCTCTGAGCTGTGCGTCCGTTTGTGGTGCACCAGGTGGGACGACTGGCTGAAGCTCTTGTCACACAGCGTGCACTTGTACGGCTTCTCACCTGTATGGATGCGCTCATGCCGGGACAGCTCCGAGAGGTGCTTGAAGGTTTTCTGACAGATGGAGCAGCTGTAGGGCTTCTCTGAGGGATCAAGAGGCTGCGAATGCTCTGCCTCAGGAGGTTTGTAGGTCTTCTCACAGATAGAGCACTTCATGGCGTTGCCATTGTGGACATTGTGGTGCTGCGCCAGCGAGGTCAGGAGGGAGAAGCCCATCTTGCACACGCCGCACACAAAGGGCTTCTGCTCCACCTGGATGCACTGGTGTTCGAGCAGGTCAGTGGCCTGATGGAAGATCTTCAGACACTGGGTACACTGGAAGGAGCGGTCATGGCCTGGCAAGCACTGGTGCTCATGGGGGTTGGAGAGGTGAGCAAGGTCGTGGCCACACACCCCGCATTTGTGGGATGGCTCTCCAGCCTGGATCGGGGCGTGCTGGTGGTGCTGCAAGCTCGGGTCCGGCTGGAGCAGGATGCCATACACGGCACAGCCCAAGGGGTTGTCAGCAGTGCCGGGCGGGATGGCGTGCTCTGGAAGGGCGGCTGTCCCAGCGTGGTGCTGCTGTGGTGGTGGCGGCTGCTGCTGCTGCTGCTGCGGTTGCTGCTGTTGCTGCTGCCAGCTTTCTGACATGCTTGGGAAAAAAAAACAGGGTTTTAGCAGTGACAGCTTCAGCTTCTCAGTTGAAAGGGTTCAAGTGAAAATAAAAATTGAAAGTATCCAAGTTCCCGATTCCCTGCAGCTGACCCTGAAATCGGGGATAGGAAATCCAGCCCACAGCCAGGATCTTGGGAGGCAAGGAGGATGCTGAGATGCCACAGGCTCCTCCTTAGATCAGCAGAAGCTCTTCGTGGACTACGTGTTCTGTTTTTCTGTTTTGCTTTTTCTTTCTCTCTCTCTCTCCCTTTTTTTTTTTTTTTTTGACAAATGAAAGGAAGGTAGAATCAAGTGCCTTGAAGACAAGAGGAGGCCCTTCGCTGTGCTGGCTGTGATGTGTCACATTTGGGAAGGGCAAGAGATGCAGCCCAGGGACCAGCTCTCTCTGCAAGGAAGAAGACAGTTCATGTCAGGTCTCAGAGGACAGACAGGCAGCTCTCTAGTCGACACCCACTCACGGCTCACTTAGCAAACTCTCCTGCACCCCTGCAAAGCGACCTGGGAGCCAGTGTAGGGGGAGCTAACCAGAGCTGGAGCTCTACAAGCTGCTGTCAGAAGAGCCGGCCATGCTCAACGTGGACAGGGATGGGCTCTGCCTGGCCAAACCAGACAAGAGTTTGACCGGTGAGCTCACAAGAAGCAGCAGAGGCTGCCCCGGTCTCTGTCAGGCCCAGCGCTGGCAGTGCAGTATGCCATTCACTTGCATGCTGATGCTCGCTGGTCGCCCGATTTCCCAGCCCGCGTGGGGCACTGGTTGAGAACACCGGTGACACATCACCAGCTCCTGCTTGAGCGTTCAGGGAAGCACAGGCCAGACTACTTTAAGCAAGATTTGCTCCCAGACCAAGCAGCACTTCTGTGACAGCAGCCTTGACTACGGAGAGCAGCAGGAGTTTGCTAGTTACAATTTCTACTTGAGCTTTTAGATTTTTTCACATAAGCCTTCTTCTGAAAAGCACGCAATGTGCAGTCTGACCAAAATGCTCGCTTGAAAGCTCCCAAACATCTGCTGGAACAGCTCTAACAGGATGAACACATTCACTCATCTCTCTGCATGGGCTGAGGTATGCCAAACGCTGTGCACTCGAAAAGCTACTAGGTGAAATTTTACAGGTATCAGAGCAGATTCCAACCTGATCCAAGCACAGCTGAAACACCCCAGTGAAGCAGTTCCTCCAGTCCCCAAACTCCTCCTGAAGCTCCAGTTATCGAGCACATTAACCATTTACAGCGTCAGAGAAGGGATGTACTTATGAGGTTCCCCCTTCTGCCTGTAGCAAGTGTAGACAAGGAAGAGCCAGAGAGCTCTGGGAAAGGTTTGCCCCGAACGTTATCCTATCTGCAGACAAAACACAGAACCCACAGGTATCATGTACAGCATTCCCCATGAAGATAAAAGAAGCATTAAAGCAATTGTTTGGCTGAACCTTCTACCAAACCGTGGAATAACAGTACACCGGAGCCCAAGAACTTGTGCCAGATGTACTCCTTGGCTTTACTCTAAGGCATCACAGGGTTTTCGCTCACGGGAAAGTTTTGGTCTTTTTGGAGATGTCCAACAAAACATGATATCAACTTAGAGAAGAGTTAAATCCACCAGTGAGCAGCAGATATGAACCATGCCGAAACACCTCAAGAGAAAAGAAGTGTGCAGGCCTTAGCAAGAAGCAGCAGCTGGCACTCCTGGGCCACAGTCCCCTACCCCCTCAAAAGCGTACCTATTTCTGTGTAAAACAACCCGCTCCCTGACAGCCTAAGTAAAAACCTTGGTCTTCCAGGAAGGGGCTTGTTTTATTTTAAGCTACGTAATAGTGAATGCCAGAGAAAATGACTTCTAAGGATCCCCACCTACCCCCCTACTCAGCTGAGACCTGACTACACCTCACAGTGCAGGCAGCAGTGGAACACGCTTCTGCCTACAGGGACATTGAATGACTTTGTCCTCCGGCACAAATTTGGGCAGTAAAATACCCTGCGGCCCCCCCCTGCCAGGACACAGTTTCCCAACAGGATCTCCCGTTTCAGTCCTACGAGGCTCACCTTGACTGCTGACATGACGGGAGAGCTTGCAGCTACCGTACCTACAAGACGAGATACAAAACTCCACGTCCCACTGCGCACACCAGTCACTAACTTCTCCCGCAGGCTGCATTAACTATGGCAGCAGCAACACGACAGGAACAGAGGCAGCATCCCAGCCCACCCGGGCTGCTGGCCTAACACAGAGAAGCTCGTACAACTGCAGAAGAGAAGAAGAAATACCAACCTGGCTCACCAAGTGCTCTACATAGATAACCTCGTCGGCGCCAACTCTGAGTCTAACTCATCCCTCCGTGGGAGGTACGAAGCGACAACCATTTAAGGAGAGCACACAGGAGAGGAGAGGTACTTTCAAACCGGAGAAGCGGCCCACGGCATGGTCCTCTCCGAGTCCCGCGTCGCGCCTCGCTGCTTCCCGGCGATCCGGGCCTGGCGGTGCCGGCTCCCGAAGCTCCCGGCCGGGCCTCAGGAGGAGCCGCGGGACCCCATGGCGCGGGGCGCCGGAGCTCAGATGCCGGCCGCCGGGCTGCGCCGCAGCCTGAGCCCCAGCCCGCAGCCGGGCCCGTGCCGCCCTTCGCCTCTCCCCATGGGACGGCTGCTCCGAAGCCCGGGTCCGGCCGGCCTGCGGACAAACACGGGTTTTAGGGCGCCCCGAGGGGCAACTTCCCGCCGGGGCTCCCTCCCGCCCCCGCCCCGGGGTCGGCTTCCCCCAGCCCGAGCGGGCGCTCCAGC
>VXAA01002847.1:210009-224950 GCA_013399115.1 Anseranas semipalmata
CTGCCAGCCCCAGAGGGAGGACCCCCCGCCCCCTTCCCGTTCACAAGTGGGAGAAACGAGGGACGAAGCCTTTGTACCCCTGGACCAGCAAGGGAGACCCCCCACCACCCCGCCCTTTCTGGGCCCTGGGGCCGCTGGCACAGTGCCACAGCCTGGGCTGCGGGCTGCAGCCAATTCCCAGCGCTAAATTACCCAGCGCCTCCGCACAGCTAATTGCTTTAAAAGGGAAGGACCGCCGCTGGCTCTCACCCCGCTTTCCTGGGCTGCCAACCCTGGCACCGGGGAGCTCCGTGGCAGGGGCCACCCATCCCCTGCCCCTCCCTGGCCCTGGAGCCATTGCTCAATTCCCTGGGAAATGCGCTCGGACTCGGTGAGGCACTACAGCCCAAAGGGAAACCACCGTGAGGGACAAAGAAACCCTGAAACCTGGGGGAAAAGAACCCTCCAGGTGGCTCTGCTCTGTTGTTTTTCACCTGCGAGGCCATGCTGGGTCACTTCTCCTGCGATTTGCTCCCTTTCGATTAGGTTTTAACCTCCATTTCCCCCAGACTTGGGGAGGGGGCGGCTAGGAGGCAGGGCAGCCCCCCCGAGGCCAGGCTGCCTGATTTAGCTCTGGCCCACGAAACTTGGAAAACAAACAAACCCAAACTCCTCTCGCAGCACAAATGCATTTCTCCTGCCACTCTGGGGACCCACTGCCGGTGCCAGTCCTGAGGACACACCTGGGAGGGCCTGGGGCTCTGCGGGACCGCCGGCGTGCCCAGCCTGCTCCGAACCAGGGGTTACCAAAAGGGATGAAGCCGGCCAAAAGGCGAGGCAGCAGGAACGTGCAGCCGGGATTCGCAGCTCCCGCCCCCGCGAAGGCAGCGCCAGAGGCAGGCTCGGCTGCAGTTCCCATGGCAGATGCATTTCCCACGGCAGCTGCGCTCCCCCTTCTCTCCTGGGGGCTCAGCAGGGAGCAGGGTGGGCCCCAAAGCCTGGTACCCAGAGCCACCATGGAGCTGCCCAAGGATGCCCAGGGGCAGATGCTCACAGCATCCCCTTTCCCTGGGCAGCCCTGCCTCGGTGCAGGGGGACAGGGCCCGGGAGCGATGGGGGTGGGGGTAGGGGGGGGGTTGATGAGCTGTGTGAGAGCAGGGGACCGGGCTGCCCTGCTTCGGCCAGCTGGGACGTCACTTCCCAACACCCCCAGCTTTTCCCCGGATGCTGCAGCAGAGCTGGTGCCAGGAGCCCCGGGGCCATCTGGAAACACTCGCTGACAGCAGCCAGGGACCCTGCCAGAGACAAATCCCAGCATTTCAGCGGGGCCCAGGTTCTTCGCTGCAGGCTCACGCTCTGCCCTGCACACCTCCAGCGGGGGCTGCACTCCTCCAGCCGCCGTGGACAAGACCCCTGGGCAGGGCAGGGATGTCCCCGTCCCCCCCCCCACCAGCCCCAGCAAGGGACCACTCAGAAAGCTCCTCGCCTCCTCCAGCAACTCTCCCTGGCTCAGGGAGTGCGAGTCCCGCTCGGCTGAGCCCTGCCAGGATCCACCCCTGCTGGGCAGCCCCAGCTTCCCAAAATAGGCTGGAGAAGCCCAACCTGGAAAAGACCCGGAGCTCGTCATCCTCTGGGATGGGGCCTCCGGCACCTGCAGCCCTGGCCTGCAGATGGGCAGGAGGGGACCCAGGGCTGGCAGAAAGGATGTCCTCAGCCGTCCTGTATCCACATTCCCCTGCCACAACGCCCTGGCTCGGGCAAGACCAGAGCCTGTGGCTGCATGATCCAGGGCAAGGCGGCTCCTCCTGCCCCATTCTCCCTTCCCAAGGGCCGGGCACGCTGGGAGCCACCTCTGTAGCCACAGGGAAGGGACCAAGTGCTGAGCCAGTCCCTGGCCAGCAGCACCCAGCCCTGCTCCTAGCAGCACCCGCTGCCCCTAGGGAGGAGGCGAGGTATAAATAGCTGCAGCTGATAAGCAAAGGCCGCCTGGTGCTGGTGAGGGGCTGACAGCAGGAAGGCAGAGAGGCAGAAGCATGCACAGGGAGCTGGGAGCCAGGCCCCACTGTGCCCCTTCTCCCTGCCTCAGTTTCCCTCTCTCTATTCCAAGGGCGGTGAGCTCCATCTTGCAGGAAGAGCCTTGGCCACCCAATGGGGCATCCCACACCCTGCAGCAACCTTCCCATGGGGGCGATGGCGGAGACCGGGGCTGGCAGAGACTCGCTTCTGCCTGCTCAGAGCCATCACCGGGGCCAATATGCTTCCTCCTCTGGCAAGGCAAAAGGGGGGATTGCAGCCCATGGGCCTGGAGAAGGAGGTGCAGCGGGAGCCTCCACCCTCCTCTTCCTCTGCAAAGCCAGGGCAAGGGCCCCCGTGCGCCACAGGGAGAGGAGCTGGAAAGCAGAGAGGAAGCCAGGCTCAGCGCAGAGGAAGAGCTGGGGCCGGGACACGCCAAGCACTGATGACCGCCCGCCTCAAGGCCAGAGGAAATGCTGCTGCAGGAGGATGGAGGGAAGTGCCGTGGGGCCAAGGTACTCATGAAAAGCCACTTGCTGTGACCATGGGAGGCATTGAACCCGCTGCACACGCATACCGCCAGGAACGGCTGAGGCTCGGGGTGCTGCCTGGGCAGGGGCATGCGGTGGTGCCAACGGGGCTCCGCCGTGGGTGGGACGCACCCACCAGCCACATCAAGCTCGGCACACGTGCGCTGCTTGCACCCATTACCTCCTCCCACATCCACCCTGCGGCCACCTGCCTGCTCCCCTTGGTGCCGAAGCCTTCATCTCGCAGTGAGGAGAGTTGCCCCAGGGGCCGTGGGCCTTTTGCGTTACGCACAAGGAGATGGCAGAGCAGACAGTCTGCAGGTTTGTTTCAGCACAGCTTTGCATCCATCATCTTCTCGCCTCCAGCGACACCAAGGCTTTCCCCACCCTGTGCCAGGGGTAGCTGTCAGGGCGCACAGCTGTTCCCTCATCCAAATAAAATCTTGCTTAGGTGGGCCCATGGTGCAGCTCGCCAGGGGAAGTGCTCGCTCCTCTCCCGCACATGCTGGTGCGGCACGAAGATCACCTCCCCCTGTGCACAGAAGTGGCCAAAGCCCCCGGTATAGTCATTCATTTTTCCTGGGCAGTGGCCAATGGCAAAACTCAAAATAAATCTTTCCCTCACCTCCAGCACCATCCACTCCATGCTGGACAACAGCTGCAGAGGATTAGCATCACACTGGAGGTGTAATCCCTCTATAGGGAGTGCAATGCTTAGCTCAAGACATCCGGGAAGATGCAGAAAAGGGAGGCAAAAAGGACAAGAATATGACTTTGGCCCAGATCTTCCTGATTCCTGGATATCACCTCCATGATCAGATCAGAAGCAAATGAGACTTACTCCTTTGCAAGGCAAGGAGCTGAGGAGACACAACCCTGCCCATGAGGGTACCTGTCACTTGCCTTCCCTGCACGCTCCCAATGGGGGATCCCTTGTCTGTGATCCCGCTCTTGGGGCTTTATGTCAGGATCCACTTAACAGGAAGGGGACAAAGAGCAAGGGAAAAGCCACAGGCAGGGACACTGCCCCTACCAATAGCAGAGGAAGGCAAGAAGCTTGCAGAGGCGAGGAAAACTCTTCTCTGGGCCTCATCAGGCCCTGCTCCACCCCAGGTTGAAACTTTCCGAGGGCTCCCTGTGAAGAAAGATTCCTTTCTCTCCCTCTAGACATGAAACGCAGTAACGATTCAGGCAGGAAGGAAGGAGCAGGCCGCCCACAGAAAGGTGAAGAAGCAGGAGATATTTCAGACCAATTCTCCACAGGCTGTCTGAACCTGACCAGGACCCTCCCCACCCCTCTGCCCACTCCTTGTACCAAGCTGGGAACAAGCATGGAGAGCGTGCATGCAGCAGCCATCCTTGGGGTAGGCTCCCATTTGTGGACCTGCGTCCCTCCTGCTTCCTACTCCTCCCATGTTGGGGGATTTCACATCCCAGCTAGGTCAAGAGCCATAACCAAAGCAGTAAAAAGGTGGGCCCCTCATCACAGGAGTTTTGCTAATGCACATTTACTCTAAAAAGTGACGACTGACACGATTCCTGTGACATTTTGACCTGTCTGCCAGCAGTATTCTCTTCTCCTGTGTGGAGGGGGGAGAACATCCAAACTTCACTTGCCTTCACAACAGTGAGATAAAGTTTTGATGAGAGAGCAGGATTAAAATAGGAATATTCTTGAATTGCACTCTAAATCCACCACCATCTGCCCCTACAGGAAAGAGCCAGTATCTGATGATCCTCCACTTTGTGCAGCATGTAAACAGGAAGATTCAGTATTTTGCTTCATATTAAAAAATACACAGAGAGCCCACATGGATGTAAGGGTTTGTGGCTAGGCGTTTATTCCAACAAACCCGCTGGCACAGCTCCTAGAGGCTGGGCAGGAATTGGCAGCAGGGCCCATCTCATCCCTCCACAGGGGCAGCCAGCCAGCTTGGGGACCCAGGGAGCCTAGGCTGTGTTAATGCAGTAAGGTCGGTCACCCAGAGCAAGCCCGAACCCTCAACAGAGGATCGACAGCTACCAACGGGTGCCCGGCAGGGCTGGGAAAGGCAGCAACAGCTCCCTGTGAGCATTTGGCTGCTGGCAACTTCTGCAAATGTGCTCATGAGCAAGGGCCTGTGGGAAGGGATGCTTTACCTTGCCAGGGTTTGATGGATTCCCTCAGCAGCTGAGACTCCCCTGCTCCCCCAGGCCTGGCAAGCTTTGCAAACCTGTCAGGAAAGCCTGGCCATATACTTCATTGAGGCCGATCCTTGGCACACGATACAGTGCGACTCCACTTAACAAATCTTAAGTCCAGCCAAACCCTGACAGACGTCAAAGCAAGATGGATTGTGCATTCCCATGTGGGCTTCCTTGCCTTGGCTCCTTGGAACTACCAAGCTATTCGGCTGCTATGAAAATTGGAAAGATTTTCTGCAGAAAGCCTTCTGCAGTCCAGCACCAAGTGGCAGCATGGGGTCAGTACCTCCCTTTCAAATCACGGCAGCTTCAAGGTGCATGTAAGTCAGGTGCACCACAGGTAACCCATGTGGGGCCCATGTAAAGGAGCTGCTGACTGTGGGTACACAGCCATGCCAAACCTTTAAACCAGCTGGATTGAACTCAGAATCTGGTGCAGATTCAGGGCAGATGTCCCCCAGCACACTCTCCTCCTGTGGACACCGGCTTCGTCTGACAGGACAATAACGTATAGGGAAGTTTTCCCAATTTGCTGCACAGCCCAGCATCAAGGAGGGACCAATACCAGCCTTTGGTACCCACCCACCCAAGTAGCTGCTGGGGCTTGGCCCCATGGAGGAAAGGCATCAGCTTCTCCCAGCCTTTCTCCACTACTGGTATAGGTTTGCAGCCTCCTCTCAGCATGCCTTTCCACAACAAAGGCAAATTAGTTTGAGGCAGGGAAGGGCAGCTTTAGAACAGGAAAAGACTTCCGCTTCTGTTATGCTGCTTCGCTAAACCTCCCCTTTGATCCCCAGGGAAAGGGACAATTTGGCAGCTGGAAGGCTATTGTGTGCCTTTTGCTATAAGTAGCTGCTAAATGCTTGGCTGAGAGCAGGAGTGAGCTGTTTAACTACACAGCTATCAGAACTGTACTCGTTTAACAAGCAGGTAAGACCAATTTGTCACCGCTGGGAAAATGGCTTCAAATAAACAGGGAATGAAAAACCCATTTCCACGTACCAAAAGTGAACAGCATGGGTTTTGTCACAGGTCGATTATCACCAGTTCTTGAACTGGAATAAGCCACAGTGGAGAACAGATCCTGTCTCCTCTATTGAAACCTTACTGTTTTTCCTCTCTCCAGAATACTGTTGTCCACATCCGTGCTGACCCTTAAGAAGTGAGGCTGCCAATCAAAGACAAATTCAGAGACAAATCCTAACATCTGGGTTCCTAAAGAAACTCCTCAGCACTTTCTGCAGTGCTAACACGTGCAAATTAAAGGACCCATCAAAGGAGGAAGACGCCAGGAACAGACTTACAAACAGTCAAATGTTTAATAACTTTCCAAGAGCGAGTATTACATCCATACTTAGAGCATATATAAAATAAGAGATGGAAAACAAGGAAAGAAAGATAAAATTGGTATCTTCAAGAGGGCACACTTAACCCTGTAATTCCTGCTGAATCCCCTACTTGGAGGGGCTGTGGCCACTTTGAGCAACCCCTTTGTGCAACACGAGATCAGGTACCATGCCACTTGCAGTGTTTAGGCTCAGCACTTTAGGAACAGCTGGGAAAACTGTGATTCTGTGCAACTTGCACACCAACAACGTAGTCCCAGACCTGTTACACGGTTAATTGTGTCCTGTCCAGAAGAGGGATACCAGATGAATCAAAGTTGCCCTAGGCAAGGTGAGCTGATCTAAAACTTTGCTTCAGCAGGGCCTTCTCTTCCACCTGCTTGTGTTGATCCCAAATATTTCTCGCATCTCTTCTCAATGTGGTGTTATTGCTGGACAGAGCAAGGAGAAGAAAGGAGACACTTACAGGACACTAAACATATAGGTAACAGCAAGAAGACTGTACTGGGAGGGCTCAGAGTTCCCTGGACAGCCCAGAAGGCAGCAATGGATTCCTCAGAGGTGTTACCTATTGTTAACACTGCCTCCATCTCCCACTAAGATCAGGGTCCAAGATCCTTCAAATTCTGCCAAGGAATCATCTCTGTTAAAACAAGCATCTGCACTGGGACAGCCTGGCCCTGGCAAAGAAGGTGCTTCTCTACGGTGACTCAAGACTGCTGCCAATACACCGGGGACTCCTGTCCCGTCACTGGGAAAGCAGAGCTCAGCACCTCCTCCTGCTGGGCAGCCACAAGCTTGTCTATCTCCGTCCCACCCCACAGCACCACCATCCCTGGAAGACAAGGGTGGAGCTGCAGCTAGCTGTGAATAGCAAAGGCACTGTGCTGAGTCACGGGTGAGAGCTCCCCAGAGATGCCAGGAGGCTGCCACTCTGTCCAGCGTCCTTCAACACGAACAGGAAGGACATGGGGAGCAGCTGCACAGTTCTCCCTGCTCCCAGATGGGAATGACAACTTCCACGTGCTTTGGCAGGAAAGCCACTCAGCAAGCCACCAGACAGACTGCTCATCCTGGCAACAGAGAGGGTGCTCCCTGGCTGCAGGCCAAAGCTGGCGACAACTTTGCTGCTAGAATAAACTCTAGATTGTACAGTCAGCAGGGAAAGGAGTAATGCTAGCCTGGCCTCACTGCTGCTCCCACCCTCCTTGCCCACAGCTAGCTCACCTTGGCCTTGTTCTGGACAGGCAGATACAGCTTGAACTCAGCTGGGAGCTCATCCTCAGAGTATAGCCGGTCAGAGAAGTACACTCGTCGGATGCGACAGTTGGCATGGATCTAAAAGTCAAAATAAAGAGAGTCAGTCCCTTTTCCCGCGTGCTCTCTCCACATCCAGCTTTGCCGCCGTGCAGCAGCGTGGATTCCTTGGCTCAGCAGCCTGCGCTGCCTGAAGTCCTCCCAGCCTGCCCATTGCTGCTGGGTGATCTGTGTCTCCTGCCCCAGCACCCCCACTGCTTTCCTCCTAGCAGTTCCACTCCTCCCCACACCACAGGTATGGGGGCAAGGGGCCACAGCATGCCAGCTCTTCTCAATATCTGTTTGGGGTCCAAGAACTAACCAGCCAGCAAACATCCTTGTTTGTTTTGCAAGGAAGGAGACCTATTTTGGTTACCCCACTGTAAATGTTCTGGCCTGAG
Source organism: Anseranas semipalmata (assembly GCA_013399115.1). Classification (NCBI taxonomy): domain Eukaryota; kingdom Metazoa; phylum Chordata; class Aves; order Anseriformes; family Anseranatidae; genus Anseranas; species Anseranas semipalmata. The sequence goes on from VXAA01002847.1 coordinate 217,759, forward strand.
CCTTCTCAGGAGACCTCACTGTCTCTCTGAATCTAACAGGACATCAGAGAACAAACACTGGCCCATGCCCTCTGCTTTGCGTTAGCTGAGCAGTTACACAGGCTGTCTCAAGAAGCATGGCCAAACTCTGGCATCTCTACAAATTGAGATCTGTCTTCGTTGCTTGGTAGCAAAGAGTTCTTTGCTGTGAACCCACCTCTGTGTCTCCACTGGCATCAGCATTAGCCAGGAGGACACTCTCAGCCTGCTGCATTTTTAGCACTCCATCTCTAGGGCCTCTCTGAGGTCAGGAATGAGACTGTCCAGCCTGTGCTGCCTCCACTACCAGCTGAAGACAGAGTCACTCCAGACTCCCTTGTGGGTATGCAAGAAGCCAGACACTTCCCAGGTTGGCTGTTTGCTCATCTCAGGGCAACCCCGCGAGGAACTGCAGCAGTCTCTCCCATCATACTAAGGAACAGGCATGCTCAAAATAACACATGCCACTGTACGCAGTAAATGTGAACCCCTAGCATAAGAAACAAGTTACACAGCCTCAGCAGGAACAAACACTGAATCATCTCTGGTTCAAGAGACTCAGTGAGGAAAGGGTCACTCCACCCGCACTAGGAAAGAAGCCTAACCAGGGATATGTAAGGAACATACCACCCTGGGTTTGTACGGGGCTTCCACCTGCCCCACTGCTGTCCGGGACATTTGGACAGTGCAGCAGCACATGGCTGACTCCAAGCTAGTATCCACCCAGGAGGACGTATGGCACACTGCAGCTTGAGGTGGACTGTGACTCTTATCTTGACAGCCAGCAAGAGAAACAAGATGGAAATGGGCTCCTTCATCCCTGTCTGGTCTGGTGATGTGAGGCAGCATCAAGACCTCCACTATCTCAGTCAGGCCTTTGCTCCCCCAGCTCTGCAAAGAGATGGACTGGCAGAGGAACCAGATGGGGCTAAGCCTGGATTCCCAATCTCCAGCAAGGCTGTCCCAACCAGCAGGAAGACTTCCAGGCTGGTTCCTGGGGGAAGGACATGCCTGCTTCTTACCTGAACTCTCAGGGTCTCAATGTAATTTGTCCCGTAAGCCCGGCGCGTGAAGTCCGAGAGGTTGAACTGGATTTGGTTCCAGCCGTCATCCAACCGCATCGGCATGGTGCAGATGAAGGGCTTCACCCGAGTCGTGCTCTGGTAGTTACTTGCCCGGAAGCGTCGGCGTACGTTCTTGTCATCCAGCACCTGTGGCAAGGAAGGAAGGCTGCTGAGCTTGACATCAGCAGCCCCCAACTCCCCGAGACAGCAGCTGTCCTAGACTCAGGCTCCAATTGTCTCTGAGATGGGGCTCTCCTACTCTCCCCCCCTCATTTTGCAGCAGAAGTGTTTTTAACAGCAAACAGACACACTTTCAGGAATAGCCATGAGATGCTCGTGAGCTAACTGATGAGACTGACAAGGTGAGCCTGTGACTGACATAGCAGAAGACCTGTTACATCACACAGCCATGACAGCACAACTGTTTTGGGGACCACATGCTGCCAGGGACAAAGTTCCAGTAAGAGCACAGACCCCCTGGCACCTTCCTCACTGGTCCCTGAAGGGACTCCCCACTCTGCCCTCCTCACCTGCACTTCGAAAGTGAAGTACTTCTTCAGGTTCTTGATGATCATCACTAGGAAAGGTAGTTTGATACCCAGGGTCTTCTTTGGATCAGCAGGGCACGTGATGTACGTGGTGCTGAGAGGGACAGAAAAATGCTTTAGGATCTCATATGGCACAAAGCACACAGTCCAAGTCCCAAGCCTTTCACTTGTCTTGGAGGACAGGCAGAAAGAGACAGCTGTGACCGTAAGATCTCAGCAACAACCAGGGCTTCCTGTAACAGGAGGGAGAATTTCAGAAGTAAGCTGCAGAGAGAACAAGCTAAAAGGCCCAAAGAAGGCATTTTAAATCCCACTTTTCCCACCCAGGGCACGAAACACCTTTCTGAATTGCTTCACCTCCCCACTTTCAAGGCTATGTCAGCACCGTTTCTTAACACAACCTCCTTAACCGAACAGGTAGAGCTCCCCGGAGCACAGCAGAAGCCCTGTGTGCTGTATATGGCTGGGAAGACAGAGGTCGTAAGCCCTAGAAGTACACGTCATGTCTGGCAAGTTCTGTATCAACACATCTTGGGAGGAAGAGCTGCGCTGGCGCAGCCTGCCTGCAGGAGAGGAGCCTCCGCTCCCTTATAAGGATCGCCCTGCTCCAAACCAGCCCGCAGCAGCGCGGCCGCTGAACCCGCTGATGGAGGAGCCCGCGTCTCCCCCTCCAGCTGGTGGGGATGAGGTGGCTAAGGGAAGCACCGTAAGCTATCCGTCTCGTAAATCTCCCTCTGACCCTCCTTTCTGCTGTCGGGAGAGCAGCTGTCACACGGGGAGGGCAGCAGAGCAGGCCTAAGGCAATAAAGATGCAGAAGGCAGAGGGCTGCTTTCTCAGTAACTGGTGGTACTGAACGAGAACCAGGTACCAAATACATCTTTTTTTCTTAAGTGATGGAAAAATAAAAGGACTCTCCCCTCAGCCCCACTCGGGATGACGGGGAGCTCCACAAGTGTGCACTGCACCTCTCCCGTGAGGAAAGGCTGAGGGAGCTGGGACTGCTCAGCCTGGAGAAGGGGAGGCTCAGGGGGATCCCATCTATGTCTGTAAATACCTGAAGGGAGGGTACAGGAAGGACAGAGCTCTACTATTTTCAGTGGTGCCCAGTGCCAGGACAAGAGGCAGTGGGCACAAACTGGAGCACAGGAGGTTCCTTCTGAACATCAGCAAACACTTGTGTGCTGTGCGGGTGATGGAGCACTGGCACAGGTTGCCCAGAGAGGTTGTGGAGTCTCCCCTCAAAATCCATCTGACATGATGCTGGGCAAACTGCTCCGGGTGGCCCTGCTGGAGCAGGGGGTGGCACCAGATGACCTCCAGAGGTCCCTGCCAGCCTCAACTATGCTGTGATTCTCAGAGGCACAGTACCTTGCCAGAGAGGCAGCAGTGATCTGACCCCATATCATTTCCTTTAGTTTATTTAAAAAGAGACCATGGTAGAGCCTGAAGGAGATGTCTGCTGGGCACCAACATCTTTCACTCAGCTCCAGGGCCAAGCCCCCAGGGCACGCTAGGGCAGAAGCAGCCCTCTCCTACCTGACATTAGTTCCTTCGATCTCCAGCACCAGTGACTGGATGTCATTATCGGTGATTCGCTTGATATGGCCATTGCGCACCTGGAAGAGAAGCAGGGCAGATGTTATTTGAGAGGGAAACAAGAGACACCCACAGCTCCGTGGACAAGGGGAAAAAGACCCTGGGAGGACCCATCTATATTCACTTAGCTCCTATTGTCCTGGACATCTCTGTTTCCAAGATTTGATCACACCCCAGAGTCTGGACTCCAAGCAAGTGCCTGCGGCCCAGCATGCTGCGCGAAGACTGAGTGCAAGACTTCAATTTATCCGACCAGGCTACAGCGAGCACAAGTGACTCAAAGCTCACGTTAAGACGCCCAAACAAACCGAACAACGTCAGAGCAAGATGGGCAACACAGGTGCAAGCAAAGGGAGCCACCAGCAGCCACCAGCCACCCCAGGGTCTCAGCCTGTGGCTGGGCACAGCTGGCTGCCTCTGTGGCAGAGCAGGACCGGGTATGAGCTTGGTTCAAACTCTGCACAATTACAGAGCACACAAGCGCAGAGCCATTGTCTGCTCTTCCAGGGGCACAGCCAGCTCCCTGCAGAGCTCAGGGAGGCCAGGGCAGGAACCAGGAGCCAACCCAACTTCATTTTTCTCCATGTCCGAGGATTTATTTCTTTAATGAAGCAGCTCTCTTCCCCAACAAATTTATCTCAATTTAAAAGGCACTTTTGCTAATTAAGCCTTCTGCTCTTCCTCAATGCTAGATCAGCAAATTGCAACACTCCTTCCAATTTCACAAATTAATTTCTTTAGCACCTATCACTGCCGCGAATATTCAGGATACATTAAGCTTCTAATGGGATGGTTCCAGTCAGGAGCCACAAAATGATTTACAAGTTTGGCAATTCATCTTCGAGGTTCATTTCTTCATAGGGACCTACCTGGGCAACGTCGCAGACATTTGCTGGAAGAAAGAGAAGCCCTGCAAGCAGCCCACATCCCTGGCCTGTCTCTTAGTGAAACCACTACGCAGTTTCTTGAAACCTCAGCCTGGATCACCCAACCGCTGCGAAGTGCTGGAGTGCAGCTCGTCTGGCCAGACTGCTCTTAACCCACACAGACGCTCCCAGAAAACATCAAGCTCAGAGAGAGGATCCTTACAGGACAGCTGTATCCCTCCTTTGCATGAAATGCAGCACCCGGGGGTTTATAGGTCTGTTCAGCAAAAAACAACTACACGGGGTCTGGATCCGTTGGCTTTTTCCAACTCACCCCCATGACTTTTTTTTTCCCCCCCCTTAAATCATCAGCCCAGCAGAAGCCCCATGTGCCTCTCTCTATTAGAAGCAGCAACTGGCATAAAGGAAACCAAATCCTGCAACCCACTGGGGTGCAGCATGCCAGTTTAACACCAGGAAACAACCCTGCCCAAGCTGGCCACAGCACAGACGTGCAGACGCCGCGAGTCCGACAGACAGCGGCTTGAGGCTCCGACCCAGGCCGCGTGCCGGTCACACGCAGGAGCGCTCCTCTTCCCCCGTCCGGCCCGGAGGTCCCTTCCCAAGGGCCACGAACGTGGGGCAGGAGGGACGGGCACCACTGCATTCGCAGCGGCAGCTCTGCAAGAGCCGCCCATCTTCGGGGGCTTCCCGCTACTCACAGTGAGGCAGAAAGGTCTAATTTCAGAAATTTTAGGAAGATGAACAAAACGCTCCACATCTCTACCCAGCTACTATTTTCTAGCTGCCTTAAGCCTACAAAGGTAGGTTTTTGGAGATGGCAGAAAGGGTAACAGCCTTCTCAGAAAAGAAAATTCCTTCAAGTTTCCTCTGAATTAGGATAACCAGGAAGTTATCTGCTGTCTAAGGACAAGCTGAAAAACCTTGTTTCACAGATGCGTATCCCAAAGCTCGCAGGGATTAGAGAGAGCAGCAATTGTGTCTTAACACACAGATTCCTTAAGGCCGTGGTTGCTGCTAGCAGCACTCAGCCAGTGGAACAAAGGCCAGAGGAAGGCGAGCCAGGATGGCACGGACCAAGGCCGACCTCTGGAGGCTCGCTCCCGAATCGTTGCCGTCATCGGGCGATGGGCTTGCGCAGGGCTGGAGCCACGCCGGCAGCAGCGAAACACGGCTGGCGCTGGCGCCATCGAGGCAGCAAAACAAGAGGCAGAAGCAGAGGCTGAGGGGCTGTGCTGCTGGGGGGAGCAGCGAGCGAAGCGTTCGAGATGCAGAGAGCTGGGGCAACCCAGACAAGGATGCTGTATGAGAGAAGCAAAGGAGGGTCCCCACGCTGTCAAGTCGGAAGGGCCACGAGAGAGGTCCCCACCACAGCGTTAGCAGGGACTCAACCCCCCGCCACATTCATCAGGGAAATCGCCACCTGCATCCTGCTGGCAGAGCGCTCATTTGACATTCAGACGGGTATCGAACGCTGGCCGACCTTGCACCCTCCCAACAGCATTTGAAATTGCTGTGATATTCTGCCTCCGCTTGCCGGCAGAAGGAACGCAGAGGAGTCAGCGAGAGGATTGATAGGTCTGACAAGCTCCACCAAGCCCTTCCCATCTGCTCCGCAGAAAAGCGTCAGCGAGGCCCCTGGAGACCAGGGAGCGCTCCTGGGCCTGCCCAGAGCTCACGCGCCGTGGGGAGAAGGGAGGGCAGGGAAGGACTGTATCTGGCCCCACATAGGGACACCACAGACGCCCACACGGCACAGGGAGGCGAGGCTCCCGGGGCCCCACTTCAGCCTCTCGTCGAATGAAGAAGCCTGTACCTCGCACCCTACTGCCTCCATCAGCACAAGCAGCGCACGTCCTGCCAGGGACAGACAAGACGTGTTTTCCCCCATGTCACAAAGGCTTGAGATTCCCCAAGGTTTTCATTTTATGGGAGGGCAATAAAAAAAATAAAAAAAAATCACCACCTGCTGGTAATTTTTGCAAAGATAAGAAAGTCCACATTAGGACATGTGGGGACAGGAGGCATGCCCAGCGGTGGCAGGAGATGAAGTAGCAATGGCCCTCAGGAGCACCACCATACAGCCAAGAAACAGCCTTGCTCAACTTAAACAGCAGAGATCCTAGAATCACAGACTGCCCCGAGTTGGAAGGGACCCACAAGGACTCAGTGGAGTCCAACTCCTGGCTCCACACACGACCACCTAAAAATCAAACCGGAGGTCTAAAGATCAAACCATATGGCTAACCATTGTCCAAACGCTTCTTGCACACCAACGGCCTTGGGCACTGTGACCATTTCCCTGGGGAGCCTGTTGCAGTGCCCCTCCACCCTCTCGGTGAAGAACCTTTCCCTAACACCCAGCCTGACCCTCCCCTGTCACAGCTCCATGCCGTTCCCTTGGGTCCTGTCGCTGTCCCCAGAGAGCAGAGCTCAGCGCCTGCCCCCCCGCTCCCCTCGTGAGGAAGCTGCAGGCCGCCATGAGGCCTCCCCTCAGCCTCCTCTGCTCTGGGCTGAACAAACCAAGGGACCTCAGCCGCTGCTCGTACATCTTGCCCTCTAGACCCTTCACCATCTTCGTAGCCCTCCTTTGGACACTCTCTCATGGTTTTATGTCCTTTACATTGTGGCACCCAAAACTGCACACAGTGTTCGAGGTGAGGCTGCAGCTGCGCAGAGCAGAGCAGGGCGATCCCTTCCCTCAACCAGCCAGCAGTGCTGTGCCCGATACCCCCCGGCACACAGTTGGCCCTTTTGGCTGCCAGGGCACACTGTTGACTCATATTCTTTTTTGCAATATTCATTACCATCAAGTTTTGGTTGCTTTCTCCCCTTCCAGATGCCCCAACCCCAAGTAAACTTCTCCAGTAGAGATGCCGGAGCTGGAAGATTCCTGGGATGCCTGTGTTTGGACAGATCAGCATTTCCCAATAAATAAAAAACTGGAAAATCCATCACAATTTCTGGACACGTACTCACTTCAGGCCTGCTCATTCCTCCAATACGGATGCCACGCCAGCGAGCACAGCCTGGCCAGCACGAACACGCTGCCCAAGCCAGACACTGGCTTTCCCCCCC
>VXAA01002847.1:229088-260396 GCA_013399115.1 Anseranas semipalmata
AAAAAACTTTTTTTTTTTTTTTTTTTTTTTTTTTTTTTGTGAACTGGGATAAAATGCAGTACCTTGCCAATGTAAGGAGAGGCTGATGTACAACTTTACTGGTGTGAAAACGCTTTTACATATACACAGAACCTTGCACAACTGAAGAGGCTTAGCAGGGACAGCTTGAGCTAGAAATTGCATTTTTAAACAGAACTATATTACATTTCTGCCTGCTGAAATAATGCCTATGGCATCTACCTGCAATGTATAGACACTAAACAGAATAAAAATTATCATCCTGCATCAGCTTTATTGTCCTGCTATTTAACTCCAGGGCCACAAATGCTCTGACTGTCCCAAACGTACAGTCCCTTGTAGCACCTGGGTTAGCAGTGCTTTCTCCTCCATTTACAATTCCTCACCATCAGGCTGTCAGTTCTTGCACAAACAAGTGGAGCACATAAAAAGCAAGGCATTGTTTAGAAATGATCAGCTATAGCTCGTCAATGGTTTGGAGTATGCTGCATATGGCAAGATTAAATAACTTGTTCCCTTAATCAGATGGTAACAGACAAGTGGGACAAATATCCAGCTGCCATTCCTGAACAGCCTGATCATTCACAAGCTCTCCACTTACCGTTTTAATGTCGTGTTTTGCTTCAAGGGATGTACATGGAAACATGTTGTGGTTTCAAATTGTTCCTATTTCTCAGTGAATTCTAAAGAAAAATAATACCCGTTGTCTCTCCTCCTTCCTTAGGGCATGCGCAGGCTGAAGGAGAGGGCAGAAACAAAGATGGCATGTTAGCCTAACGGGATGTCAACATATATTCACAGCCAAGGCTGGCATTCAGAAAGAGGTCTCTGGGAGGTGTATTTTGATGAGACTTGCACATTGATGTTATCCACCGGAAAGATTGCTAGGAAGGTGCTGACAACCCCTCCCACCCCATTCCTCATTCCCAAGGTGTAGAGGAACCGAGTTTTGGGGAGCACACAGAGGAAAAGGCTCATCTTAAGAGAATAATCTGGTCCAAGAAGTGAGCAGCTCCAAAAATAGCTGTCCACTAAAGCATTTCCTGCCCTTCAGAGTTCCCAGCAATCTGATGCCTTCAGAGGAATGAGATCTTCAGGAAACTCCTAAAATGTTGCTCCTCTGAAGTTTCACATGGCTGGATGCAGTTACTGGAGCCAAACATAGCAGCTCTCTTTAGTAGCTGCAAGCCTGTGCTTGCCTTGGAGCACACACTCTGGGTTCACGGCCTCGGAAATCCTAACCAAGACTATGCCCTCTCAGCATAAGCCATCACTGGAGAGCAGAGAAACTTGTTAGTGTTGCATGTCCCAGTGGGCCAGCTGAAAGGATAGTGCTCAGACTGCAAAAACAAAACTAAATTCACTCAGTATCTCTGTGAGCCAAAAGCCTTCATTGCATGGCAAAACAAGAGCAAAGCCATGACTTCTGCAAGGAGTGTGAGACCCTGGGATCTGTCCAGATGACTCCAGCCACCTCCCCCAGCTTGGATTTTCCTCTGGGAGCAGGACTGGGTGAAAGGCTGCTGTAACGGGGAAACCAAAAAGGGAATTAGGAAGGAAATGCATAGGCAAAACACATGGGAAGGCAAGGTGTGAAAGTAGCTTTGGTTGTTGAGGGAACTTGGATGAAGGCTGTCAAAGGCTTTGGGCCTCATGCTGGCTGAACTCTGAGCACTGCAGGAGGAAGCAGAGGAAGCTGGGCTGCTGATGAGCAAGGGATCAGAAAAGAAAAGTGAAGAGGCAGTGTGTTCAGGATGCAGTGCCAGTGTGGGCTGGAGCTCTTTGGCAGAGAAAGTCAAGGAAGTGGGACATGCCACCTCAGTGGGACCACAGCACACACATGATGGATGTCAAGGTGGAGCAAAGTGCAAGAATGAACAACATCTTTCTGACTCTGGACAAACCAAAGACAAAAAAAATGAGCTGGCATAGAAGACTTAGTTTTGACAAATGACAATAATAATAAAAAAAATTGTAAAACACTAGTCATAGAGAGCATCCTTTAGAGACGAGTTGTTCTCTAACAGCAGGCAGGCAGCAAGTGGGGATGGGAAGCAAGCCCCAGTGGTGTCAGGAGAGGGATGGATGAAGTGGCAACGGCACTCACAGAAGCATAGAATATCCTGAGTTGGAAGGGACTCGGTTGGACAAGGAGTTGGACAAGGACTCAGTGGAGTCCAACTCCTGGCTCCACACACGACCACCTAAAAATCAAACCGGAGGTCTAAAGATCAAACCATATGGCTAACCATTGTCCAAACGCTTCTTGCACACCAACGGCCTTGGGCACTGTGACCATTTCCCTGGGGAGCCTGTTGCAGTGCCCCTCCACCCTCTCGGTGAAGAACCTTTCCCTAACACCCAGCCTGACCCTCCCCTGTCACAGCTCCATGCCGTTCCCTTGGGTCCTGTCACTGTCCCCAGAGAGCAGAGCTCAGCGCCTGCCCCTCTGCTCCCCTCATGAGGAAGCTGCAGGCCGCCATGAGGCCTCCCCTCAGCCTCCTCTGCTCTGGGCTGAACAAACCAAGTGACCTCAGCCGCTCCTCATACGTCTTGCCCTCTAGTCCTTTCACCATCTTTGTTACCCTCCTTTGGACACATTCAAATATTTTAATATACTTCTTATATTGTGGTGCCCCAACCTGCACACAGTACTTTGAGGTGAGGCTGCACCAGTGCAGAGCAGAGCGGGACAATTACTTCCCTTGACATTCCCTAGCAATGCTGTCACCCCAAGACGTGGTTGACCTTTTTGGCTGCCAGGGGACACTTCTGGCTCAGGTTCAACTTGCTGTCAACCAAAACCCCCAGATCCCTTTCTATGGGGCTGCTCTCCAGCCTCGTCTTCCAGTCTGTACGTACAGCCAGGGTTGCCCTGTCCCAGGTGCAGAATCTGGCACTTGCTCATGAAATTTCATGTGGTTGGTGATTGCTCAGCCTTCCAATTTCTCAATATCGCTCTGCAAAGCTTTGAGAGAGTCAACAGCTCCTCCTAATTTAGTATCAACTGCAAACTGACTTAGTGTGGATTTGACTCCTGTGTCCAGGTCATTGAAACACTGACGAGAACTGGCCCTAAAATGGAGCCCTGGGGAACCCCACTAGTGACGGGCTGCCAGCCTGATGTAACCCCATTTACTATAATCCTTTGAGCCTGACCTGTCAGCTCACCCATCGTATTGTGTACTTGTCTGCATGCTGGACATTTTGTCCAGAAGGATACTGTGAGAGGCAGTTTCAAGAGCTTTGCTAAAATCCAAAAAAGTCACATCTACTGACTTCCCTTGGTCAAGGGAGGGTGCAGAGAGGATGGAGACAGGCTCTTTTCAGTGGTGCCCAATGCCAGGACAAGAGGCACTGGGCACAAACTGGAGCACAAGAGGTTCCTTCTGAACATCAGGAAGCACTTCTGTGCTATGTGTGTGACAGAGCACTGGCACAGGTTGCCCGGAGCGGTTGCGGAGTGTCCCTCCTTGGAGATCTTCAAAAGCTGTCTGGAGATTGCCCTGGGTACCATGCTCTAGGTGTCCCTGCTTGAGCAAAGGGGTTGGACCAGATGACCTCCAGAGGTCCCTTCCAACCTTAACCATTCTGTAAAAGGAAATTAAGCTAATTAAGCATATCAGCACAGCCCTGCATTATCCTGTGTACGAGGGCTATCATTAGACCCTGACTTGGCAAGGGCCAAGGGACTGAGCATTAGTGGCTTGCACTTACCTGTACTGTTTATGTGAAGGTTACCCACCACATACCATCAAGTACACATCCTTGTCCGACTCCATGCCAGCACATAGCCAAGGGTGATACATGGGAATAGCAGGGGCAAATTTCCACCTGTACCACCCACAGGCTTCATGCAAAGACTAGCTCCAGCATTTCTACTTCAGCCGCTGCCCAGGGACAGGGCTGAGCAGCACCGTGTGGTCCTGTGCCAGGAGGACCCAAGGCTCACCTTACCCGAACTCCCCTGCTGGGAACCTGCAACGGGTCTGTCCTTCACACAGAGAGCCTTGTCTCAGAGGTCCCCTCAGCCTGGGCAGCTTCAGTAACTGGAGCATGTAGGAAAAAACACACGGGGAGTGAAGGAGTGGGGCAAGGCAAGAGAAATGACCACATACAGTCATAGAGAGTCCAGTCAGAAGGGTTTAGACGAGAGTTTCAAGTGCTTCAGAGTTCAAGTTAACATCTAGCCCTCAACACTGGCTTGGAAATGAAGGCTGCCTGCAGTGACAGTGCTGGGAGGGAGGAGGAGGAAGGTCTCAGCCCAGGACAGAGGAAGAGAAGGGAGCTCCTGGAGTGCCGACACAGAGCCATGAACAAGCCCCGTGGGCTGGGAGAAGCAGGTACCAGCATTAGCACCCAGGCTGCCACCCAGACAGGCACCTCCAGAAGAGCATGGGGGTCTAAGAAGGAATGCTCCTAAAGGTGGCAAGTGGCCCCTTTGCCTCTGCTCTCAGCAACTTTGTACTACTAGCTCCTCCTGCTCTCCTCACTGAGCCCACCCTGGCAGGCCACAGGGAAAGGCTCTCGCTGCAGGCATCCTTCAGCGTGGCCGGTCCTGCCCCACAGTTCCCTCCTCACTGAATACTCTTCCTCATACGTTTCTTTTAAAACTTTTATTCAACAATATAGAATTATTTCAATTATAATATGGAACTGTCCATCATGATGCTACTTCCCCTGCCACCCCAGGCCCTGGCAGAGACTGGGGCAAGTTGGCTAACCGTGGTCCGTCAGAGGTTGGGGGGAACAGCCAGGAGAATGGAGGAAGGAACAACTGACCAACAACTGCTTGGCACAGCCTTCACATTTCCATGCTTTCTGGGTCAGGAAGAGATCAACAGGGAACCAAAGGCAGAAGAACCTTTTATGCTTGGACAGAAGGGCTGTGTTCATAAGGAGTTGGGTGCCATCCAGCCAAGCACGCTGCCCCACTCTCAGCCCTGCCCACGCTGCGCAGTCTGCCCGCCGTCACTCTACGCGCGCCGATAATGGTTCTCATTCTGCTTATGGAAAATTGGGAGCAACAGCATCAGACCTGGGGAAAGACAGGAGGAGGGAAGTGAGCATTGCAGGATGCTGCCCACACGACACAAAGCTCCTCTGGCCCTGGTGGCGAGGTGATGGGCAGGCGCACTGCCCCACGTTGTGCCATGCCATGCCACCCCACTCCCAGCCAGGCCCAGCCATCCCCTCCACCGACCTCCCAGATGTGGGGACAGCAGGGACCTCAGCCTGCTTTGGAAGGGGCGACAGCGTGAGCGGGGAAGGCAGGGCTGAGCAAGGCAAGGGAGAACCACAGTCCAGCAAAACGGTGCTTTCACAGGCAGCCAGACACAAGTTCGGAGTTTTTTTTCCCCACCCTCCTGCATTGTCTCCCTCTGCTGCCTCAACCATCTTCTCTAGCCCAGCTAAAGGCCCCCGTCGGTAACAGTACACCATTGCAAGAGGCACGACCTCTGCCAGAAACCTGGGGCCATGCCAGCTGAAAGGCCAGCACCTGCACCAGGACTCGCCTGTGCATGTGGCAGTGGTAGCCAGATCCAGGAGAAAGGGTACAAAGGCCCAAGTTCCCCAGACTCCTCCCTTCCTAAGGATGAGGCACCAGCTCCACCAGCTCCTGGCTGCCCCTACAGGCAGGACAACACTTTGGTAATGTCCAGAGGAAAGCGGGGCTGAGGAGCACAGAGAGGAAACAGCCTTAGCTGCAGCCAAGTACACGCACCACAGGAGTGGCGGTCAGGAGGCTCCACAGGTTGCAACCGCTCAGCTGCCTCATTTCCCTCTGGGATGAACCTGTCACAGGTTATCCTGCCCTAAAACTGGTGTAGGGATGGTGGAAGATGCGGGGCAGGTTGTTGCGGCCTCTCTGGTCACTGCAACCAGGAAGAGCCATCTACCTGTTTCATAGCCCCTGCTAGGGAGAGCATCTCTTTTCTTCTGCTCGAACGTACCCAGAAAGCATTTCTGTCCCTAGTTCAGACTGACAGAATTGCTACTTCCTGAAGCACTGCCTTAAAACTTCCCCATCAGGTTTGGACACTGTCAAGTATCATATGTAACTATTAACATCTTTCATCCATGGAACTTTCCTCAGTGAACTGTCTTCTCCTTGATGCCTCTTCTGCCTTGGCCAACACAGGAGAGCTAGAAGACAGGCAAGTTTTCCCCACAGCAGCTTGGACAGATCATGAGAAATGTTCACTCCCGACTTCAAGGGACCAATTCACTACTTAAGAACAGTTATGAAATCGATGTTAAAATCCCCCAACCGACCCTACTGGTGTTAGCAGAGCTTAAGAGCATGAGAGACCCCCATGCCTCTCAGGCCAGGCAGCCTGGAGGCAGGGCAGAGGGAAGGTCAGAGGGCTGGAAACACTCACTGAAGTCTTAAGCAGCATCTGTGGGAGAGTTCAGGTTAGCGAGGGCCCTGCAGTGGCAGCACCACCCCAGTCAGACGGCTCATGCTCGTGTCGCTTCCCGGGGTGGGAGGGAAGCAGACCTTTGGAGAAAGCCATCCACCCGGGCTGCGAGGAGACAAGCATGCGGGGACACGCATGGAGAATCCCCGACTTCCAGCCACACAGCGATGACTTCTCTGACCAGCCACGTTACCCGTCTGTGACAGACGGTCCGAAACCAGCACCTGGGCACTGCCTGTTTGAGTCCCGCGTACCACAACAGTTGACTCCCACGATGCACCAACACCTTGCGCCTCCTCTGCAACCCCACGGAGTACAGTGAAACTCTTGGGGCTGATGGCAAGAAAAACTGCAACCAACAACTAAGAGATCCCAAAACATTCACATGAGGGTGTAGAAAAGCCATCCTGACTTCCTTGGTGAAGCAATGCCTTCAGCTCTTGCTCTTTCTGGCTATCCCACAGATTTGAGACAGCAGACGTTCAGACGAATAGATATTTATTGGTTTCAGTGAATTATACAAATGGATTGACCTGCTATCGATGCCAATAGAACTTTATTGGAATATGGAATGTAAACAGATGTTTCAAATAGAAACATTGCAACCTTATAAAAAATTAACTATTTCGACAATGCCGCAGAAGGAAATTCTGTGTTTAGGTGCTGGTGGGAAAACACTATCTCCAGCTTCTAGGTTTGAGCATCACCAGAACCACTTGATGAAATTACACACAGAACAAGTAGAGGAGGCAACTGTGAATTGTGGGGCTATAAAGCCATCGAGGGATCTGATGAAAGAACCCGCAAGACGAACACCCACCCCCCACAACAGGATCGGCACCCCAGAATTCAACAAGTGGCTGACTTTGTTAAAACACTATGTGGGATCCCAAATCCCGGACCAGGAGCTGCACAGCCCCCTCCCCAACAGACCACGCCGCTGTTTGCTGATCCTTCCCCTCCCTGTGCTCTCCTCCCAGGCCTCCATTCCGCTCCTCTATCCTGCGGTGCTGGATTGAACTGCTCCAGAGCCGTGCTCTGGCACAAGTCCGCATGTGGCACAAATTCTCACGGGAGCCACGTCATGAGGTACGTGGTTGCACACCTATCACAAGAAGTCTTGCAGTTCTGACTTTCCTGAGCTCGGTGGGAAAGTCTGGATAGTCCCTCCCCTCTCCTGTCACAAAAGCAGCCCTCACATTCACAAGTTTCCAAAGCAGGTCTATTGAGTTTCTTCTCAGAGCGAGCCTTTGTCAAACACACCTGGAAGGGGGATCTCACTTCTCCCCAGCAACTCAGCTCAGTGCCTTAGTTTTAATGCTCCAGACCAATCCTGAGATGTTGCTGGGTTTGTGGGCTGTTTTTTCTTGAACCTCCCCCCTCCCCTCCCCAAGACCCCGGCATTTGCAATTAAAACTGGAATTCAAGTGCCAAATTCAAGCCCAGAGTGAGCAGTAGACTTGGACCTCAAAGCGGAGTTGCACCTGCTGACCCCCAGCCTGAATTTGGTTCATCGAGAGTCTACAAGTCAGAAAGGCATGTTTAGAAAGAGGCATGCTAAGGGCTGATGGTGGAATGGCCAATTTGTCCCCACCAGCGTGGTGGGGAAGGCTGGACTGAGAAGGAAGAGAAGGATCCATAGAGATGTGAACCAGAATCAGTCGTGTTGAGCCCTGGGGATATCACTACATGTTTAACTCTTGCAAGACCATTTGCCCAGGGCTTTGGTACCACAGGGTTAGAGTTACATTAACCACAACCACCAGAGAGGAACTGAGGTTTATGCCCCCCCCCCCCAGGTTAGATTTCTGCCGAGTATAAAAGGGAGGGGAAAGGGGGGGGGGTCCTTGGTTCATTTCCCTTCACTGTGTGACCGAAGGTTTTGCTTTTATTTGTAAACATCTTGAATTACCCGTCGTTTTCCAGTCTTCATCGTGCTGTTGTCAGGCCACTGGAGAGCACAGCGTTTTCTGAGCTGGGCTGGGACTGCTCCTTCACCACTGGATCTGCAGGAGACACAGACCAGGCAGGAAGGGGAAACAGCATTTAATAAAGCGGAAGCTCCACCCTGGCAAACTCTTCCAGAGAAACTGCCTTTAAAACCCACGGACCTGCTAAGGCTTTTGCTGAGTGGGGAGCCGAAACTTCCCCCACAACCCAAGACCCTCTCTCTCCATCCTAGCTGGCCCCAGCTTCTCCGCATACTCACAGAAATAGGGGTGCTCCATTGCCTCCTTAGCAGTCAGCCTCTGTTGATGGTCATATCGCAGGAGCTTGTCCAGGAGGTCTAGAACTTCAGGGCTGACCAGGTGTCTGTTCTCACTGTGGATGAAGTTCTCCCAGCGCTTCCGGGAATGCCTGCAAAGGGACCTGTTGTCACTGCCCAGCTCTGACCAGCAAAGCAGTACCGAGAGGTCCCAAGGAAATCACTCTCCACTTCTGTGAAGAAATGGCTGTGACAGACACTGTCTTCAGCTCTTCCTTGCACAAGCTACTGCTCGGCAAGCACTTGCCAAAGGGGGAAAGCCCTCTTATTTAGGCACACAATTGGGTGAATGTCCAATGTCTGGGAAACAGGAAGCTGGGAAAGGCACAATATTGCAGTCTCTTCTGTCTACAGGGACTAGACACCAACATACAGCAGGCAGGGTGACACCCTCGGGACCAGAAGTGCTCTGGCCTGCCAGACAGGCTCACACAGGCTGTCCTCACTATCCCATCTGCCTCTGGTCCTTTTAAGAAACCTCAGCTGGGAGATTTTGAGCCCCTCAGCCCACACTCAACTCCAGTGTTTACATCTCCATTTCTAGGATGTCAACGAGCAAGAAAGGGAAGAAGCAGGGGAAGGCTCATGGATCATGGGAGAGGCAAAAAGAAAGAGCCCGTATTTCAGTGACCTGCTGGGAGGCCTGCAAGCAGCACTGTGATCCAGAAGATCAAAGCAGGCTTTGGCTGAGAGTCCTTCAGGGGATGGACATTCAGTTCATCTCCCTCTCTGTGTTACAAGGAAAAAAAAGCTGCATTTCAGTTCTCCACTTACTGGCCCAGGATATCATTGAAGTGCGGGTCCAGTTCTATGTGGTACTTCTTGAGATACCCATACAGCTCATCTGTGCCCAGGACCTTTGCGATGCGAACCAGCTGGAACAAAATGCAAGTTGAGAGAGAGCAGAAGAGCAGGCCACCAGCTTGGAAGAAGGAGCAGATTCTGCTGGAGCAGTTGCTATTGAACCTGTGGCTCCTTTCTGGTTTGATGTCTACAGACAGGACTGGGTACCGTCTTACAGAGGCAGAGCTGCCCAAATCTAAGAGCTCTTCTTCCGGAAACTTCCCAGAAGGAAGGAATATCTCCCTTGAACCTTGTTTTTGCAATATGCACATAAAACAATCTCCTACACAAGGCAGTGACGTGTAAGCCCAGATGGCTCAACTAAGCACACAGCAACAGCCTGGTGGTCCCATCCCCAGAGCCTCCCCACCGTACACACGCAGTTGAACTGGTGACAACTGTCTCGCTAGATAAGCCAGGTACCAAAGTCCTTACCTGGTCATAATTGTCCTGGCCGTGGAAGAAAGGCTCCTTTCGGAAGATCATGCTTGCCAGCATACAGCCTAAACTCCACATGTCTAAGCTGTAGTCATACATCTAAGGGGAAAAGGGAGAGGCCATCAGAAAAGAAAGGCATGCTCATCGTGGCCTGGTTGCCCAACAGCAGCAAACCTCAGCCTTTCAACTTCACAGCAAGCCTCTTTCCAACCCAGGCAATGCCCTGACAGGCAAAACCAGACAACCCAAAGGTGGCCGAAGCACAACCGCAAGCAGTATCACTGGCTTGCAAGGAGGAGGCAGACTCTTACTTGGTAGTCCACAAGGAGCTCCGGTCCTTTGAAGTACCTAGAGGCCACGCGGACATTGTATTCCTGAGCTGGATGGTAGAATTCTGCCAGACCCCAGTCTATGAGCCGCAGCTGAACATGCGATAAAGAGACACAGAGTCAGGAGCCTCAGTATGAGCAAGCTAGGCAAAGCTGTGCCTGCCAAAGCCTCTCAGTCCCATGATGCAAGCATGGAGGATGGGAGGCAGGGAGGCGCTCTGAGGACAGGAGATGCTCTCAGCAGTGCTCTTCCTTCCCCTTGTCACCATACAACGCTGGCAGGGCAGATCCCAGCTTAGAGAGCTCCTCTGTCTCCCAAGTCCAAACAGACCATTACTGCTGGGTGACTGGCTCCTTACCAGTGCCACCAGCGGGCAGGACACTGCATACTAGGGAACAGGCAAACGCCAGCTGCTTTATCCTGCTGTTAAGAGGGGCTGGGCCAAAGGCAGCGTCGATTTAACTGGGAACTAGGAGCAGGCGAGGAGGCAGGAGGCAGCCCACCACATCTTGCAAGGCAGAGTGTCTCTTCCATGGCCACAGGCATGGAGGACCAGCCGTGTTACTGAAGGACAACAGATCTAGTAAGAGATTCCCCCTCCTTATAAACCCTGCGTTGCCTGTACAACCACTGCTGATTCACATGGAGGGACCTGTGGAGCAGCAACTCATTTGCTGCTGCAAATCCCAGGTCCCTCGGGAGGCAGGTACACACAACACCCGAAGAGGTACAAGTACCACAACAGGGAGGGGAGGCTCCCTTTGCTGCCCATTTCCATGGTAGTGAGCTTGGTGCAAACGTTTCCTTTGATCTAACAAGCACGTCCCAGAAGCAAGGAAGCCACTGTAGGAAGGGCAGGCTGTACTACAGAAGGAGCTTATGTTCCCTAGGTAAAATTATCCACGTGTATTTCAGACAAGGCCGCTCTTCTCCTAGCTAAGGTCTCTGCACCCCACCACCACGCCTCCCCAGGTTAACAGAGCAGATCTGTTCCCCTCGGCAAAGACATCCAGCATGGTTGGCTGAGGAGGAGAGCAACCTCCAAGTCATGGACTCCCACTGTGGTGCTCCCCGGTGGGACTCTGGCCACCTCCTGACATGGATGGAAGTGGAGGGGAGCAGATAGAGAAAGGTTGAAGGGGTAAGTACAGCTGCCCTGACTATGGGTACAGAGGCTTCCCTGGTAAAACCCTGCTCGTAAGCCTTGGTGCCATCGTACCTTTTTCTGTTGGTGGTCTATCATGACGTTGTGGGGTTTGACATCCCTGTGCATGATCCCCATGCTATGACAGTAATCCAGGGCCTGGCAGACACACACATGTGTTAGACATCACCATAACCACAGCACAGCATGAACAATATAACAGACAGTTCTCAGCCAGGAGCAAGAGTGCCCCCATCCATGAGGAAGTGCTGCAGCCCTGGCACAAGGAACTGGCATTTTCAGCTCTTACGCTGCACATGGCAAGCTGGCAACAAAGATGGCACTGATCTCCTGTCTTACTGTAGTCACAGGTCCTGGACCCATGTTCCCTGCATGGTCTTGGGAGAATGCGATCCAGAGAGGTGTCCCACCTGGAAGCAGGCCCGGTGCTCCAACCTGGGTAGCCCCGGGCTTACTGGGTCACAACAGCAGAACAGCTCTTCTCCCCAAAAGGGGACAATTCATACAAGCATACAGTCTTATGGCCTTCCAGTGAAGCCTTCCATTGGTGTCCCAAAACACACTTAAGCTAGAAAGTCACCTCTGCCCTGCTCATTTAAGCCAAAGCTGTGCTTACAAAAGGCAGGTGATAGCACGCAAGGAAGAGTGACACTGCTTAAAGCCTGAAGGCAGGAGCATACAGAAGCTCTTCAGCTCCGTGACCTTGCACCACTCACTCCCCCCATGCAGCTGTTCCCTCGAGCAGGGGGGTGACAATGTTTTCTCAACTCCAAAGGGAAGGGAGACCCATCCATCAACATCTAGCAGATGCACCGAGATCTCCAGTGGCACGGAAGGAGAACACAGCCTGAAGTCATTCAATATGCAAGCCATCAGTGCCAGGGGAGTAACATTGTCCTTGGGTCCCTGCCGCAGCAGGAAGCACAGGAGGCAACAGCTTCTATCACAGCAAGGCCACAGGAAAGATCCCTGCAATGTCACACGGCCTCACAACCAACGGCAGAGTTACAGCAAATGGTGGTCCTGGGATCTGCAGTACTGGAGATCTTTAACAGGTTGGACAAACTGCTTCCAGGGATGAAGCAGTTTGGTGTCTTGCTTGTCCCAAGGCTGGCTCATCTAATCCTTATTAACCCTTCCAACCTAATCCTGACCTCCCTGGGCTCCCCCCAGCCTTCAGTAGGAAGGTCTTTCCCTTGCAGACAGGCGGAGCAAGCTTGGGGGTGCAGAGAAGAAAACCTCCCTCGTGCTCACTAGATCTTTTTCATGTCATCTCCTGCAGTCACCAACTCCTGGAGCAGAAAGGGTTGTCCTAGCCTGTCCCACTCATTTCCAGAGGCAGTGAACCTGCAAAGTGCCAGCCAAGGAGTCCCAAGGCCCTGCTGAGACCTGATACAGACAAGCTGCTGCTCCAGCAAGTCAGCATAAAACAGCCCCGGGATCAGCCAAAATACATCAGCTCTCCCTAACGCCCTGCAGCCAGCCACCCCAGAGAGGTTGTGCGGCAGATCACACAGATCTGCCATGTGGCTCTGTGACCACTTCCATGGGGAGGTGCGGGCTAGACTAGCCAAGAGGAGGTTTTTAGGGCACTCCTCGTCCTCCTGCAGAGGGGCAGAGAAGGCTTTGGCTAGCGGGTTTCAAATGAAGATACCAGTGTTATAGCAATGCCAGCATTACCAGAAGCCTCATTCCCAAGACCACATGCAGTGCCCGCAGGGCACTGACCTCGCCAATGTGTTCTTCAAACGCCCCAGATCCCTCACCCACAGACACAGGGGCATGGAAGACCAAGTGGGCAGAAGTCACCTTCTGGGGCTGCATTTATATACTGCAGCAGAAGAAAGCCTGGAGCAGACAATCCCTCTCTTCTGGTCTCTCTGTGGTTCTAAATAGTCCCCGGTTCCCCATCCCTGCAAACACCTCTCAGTGCTTGTACTGGGTCTGGCTGGGAAGGAGTGGTGTCCTCACAGCAGCCTGACTGGTGCTAGAGACACAGGGAGACAAAGCACAGCCCTACCTGACCACTAGCAACTGTAAACGCTTCACAGGGAAAGAACAGACCCCAGAGAATCAGACTCTTCAGAGGTGACTGAAGGTCCCCAGTTTGGCTGTAACGCCTGAAAGCAACATGCCAGGCAATCGAATCACTTCCCAAACCTTTCCTGGTTATGAAATATGGATTCTGCATTGGATGCAAGAGAAGTAACCGCTTAATAGCACTGCCCCAGTAACCCAGCTACTGCCTTTCTCATTCCTGGCCTCCACATCCAGACTGCCATATGCAATGCCACTCACCTTCAGCAGCTCATACATATAAAATCGAATATCAAAGTCTGTCAGGATCTGGTACAGTTGCTGAAATAGATTTGGGGAGGGAGGAAAAAAAAGAGAAACAAAAATAAATACTCCAGATTTGGATTAGTTTCATTTCCTGCACCCCACCTGCCTTCAATCAATAACCCTACTCCAGGTCCCCTGTGAACGCTGCCACTCCTAAGGGCTGTCCTGGGTTCAGATCTGCCAGGGCTATGCACTAGGAAATCCAGAAGGGAAGCAAGAGCTCCCAGGAAAAGCCACTGGGATCATTCAGACCGGTCACGACTTTTTTCCAGCAGCAGACAGTCAGGCTGTCTGTCTGAGGAGACAGTGAGGCCTTCAGAGCACGCTGGAGTTGGCACAGGTGATCCTGCTTCTCTGTTCACGTGCAAAGTCATCGTGGTGACTTGACAACATCGGGAACGTTCAGAGCAGGCAGGCTTGGAACACACGGGCAAGGCCTCCAAGTGTTTTCAGAGTGGGGTGGGGAGAGAACATTAACCTAAGGCAGTTTGGGGCTGGGAAGCACGACAAGGGACAGACAGCCTCAGAGCAGAGGAGGCTCCCCTCTCTCCCAGGACGAAGGCTAATGCAACTCAACAGCACAGAAAGGCTTGTGGGGGCAAGTAGAGCACAGCACCGAGTCTCAATGAAGCGCCTGTTGCCAGCACACATTTGCCACCCTCCTCTCCTCTGTGTCCTTCTGCTGCTCCTCATTACTACTGGGGAAGTGACAAAGATCCAGGGTGCACTTTAACCTCCACTGTGCCACCAGCGCAGTCACTAAAAACCTCATCATCCTGCTGCTCCCATGCCAGGTCACAACTGTCCCCGTATTTGCCTTTTGCTCTGTATCTGACATCGACAGCTGTGCCAGCTTGGCCCCATTGGGCTGTGCTCTCATCCTGCAAAAGCAAAGCAAGACACCAGGGCAGTGAAAGGGGAGCAGGGCCAGGAAGGACATGCATGGGATAGCAGCAGGAGCAGAGCCCTCTGTCCTTTCTAACACACAAGGATCATCTCACAGCTCAGTTAAGTCACCGGTTGCATCAGCGCTGGAGTGGACTGCCCATCTATGGCACCACTGGCATCTCTGGGAAAAATACCACAGCAAGAGATTGAAATTCATGTTCCAAGAGAGCAGTTCTGGCCCTGGATCCTCTCCAGGCCCAAGGCGAGATCCTCACAATCCTGCCATGCTTAGGACCAGGTCCAAACAGCCCCACCATCCCCACTAGAGTTCTGGGAAGTCATTTGGCAACATCCAAGTGTCACTTACACACGCAGAGCTTAAATGGCCTCCAGGATGCAAGCTGTGTTTTATTCTCATGAGCTGGGATAATCCTAACACTTTGGAGCAACCCAGTGAAGCAGACAAGTGAGCAAGGAGCAAAACCAACATAGCCACAAGCTACAGCAGGGATAGATTTCCTGACTCGGCTGCACATGGCCCTGTGATGCATGACCCAGGGCCAAGCCCCGCCAACAGAGGACAGCTGAGCCCTTTCAAGAGTTTAAATGGCTTGTTTAGATAACAAACACTACAGGGGACAGAGATGCCTAAAAACCATGTCTTTCCGGGAATCACCACCCTGCTCCATTTCACCTGTCAAGATCAATGCATCTGGGGAAGGCTGCTGTGGGCAGCCTCCCTCTTTGCCCAGCACAAAGGCTAGGTCCCATTTTCCCTGCACCCTGGCTCTTCTGCCTCTTGCTGCCTGTGAGCAAGGAAGGGATGGAAGAGAGGTCACCGCTGCCTTTCTTCGCAGGCCCACAGTGCTGTTGGTTCTCCAGCTCCTCCGCAGAGTCAGCTGTTGAGCAAGCAGCTTTCAAGAGACATCCCTAGAAGAGCTGCGTACAAAACCAGCACCTCTGACCCTCTCATTGTGCCAAGGCTGGAGATGCAGCTAGCAGTGCCCTGGCTCCACTTGCTGTGGGAAAGCCCCTGCCTGAGCATGCTCAGCCCCGCTGCATGCAGCCCGCACAGCAGCTGCCCCGAGAAGGCTTTGACAGCGGGCTCTGAATCCCCTTTGCCCAGCATCACAGGGGAGAGCAGACACCTTTTTCACAGACACATCCCATGCTCTGCTCTTTCAGCTGGCTCTTTGGAGTAAAAACTACCAGAAACGTCACTGCGGGTATCATGGCCTCAGACCCCACTGAAATGTGCTCAGCCATCGCCAGCACTGGGGACGGCAGGAGGCCTCAGAGACCTGGGCTGCTCTGTCTTCTCCACACAGAGCACAAGGAAAGGACAAACCCGCCAGGTGGTAGTCTCCGACCTTCCCCAGCTTTTGGTGATTTTTTTTTTGTCATACATGAACTAAGCTATCAGAAACTAATCCTGTTAGTGCCCGAGGAGGCACTGACGTGCTTCCCCTCTCCACAATGCTGACAGGAGCTACACGCTTATTCTTCTCCATCAAGTGAGCAACATGACTGGCTACGTGCAGGAAGCAGCATCTGCAAAGCAATAGGGTGGCTCCAAGCAGCATTCAGAGGAGACAGGCACTGCTTTGGAGTGCAGGCTTCCAAAGCATCCTAGCCTCGGTAGCAACACACGGGAAGAGGATCTTTCATATTTCTACATCTTCTACCCAGGTCAACAACTATTTTTTACACTAACCTTCGATGTATAAAGACAAAACACACACAAGTCCTCAGAGCAAGTGAAAATTCACCCAGTGCACACCAAGTGGAAGGTTTGACCCCAAAGCCCTCTGTCCCCACAACCTCAACAGGCTGAACATCCTGAAGCAACTTTTCATTGCTTGCTTTTCTTGCCCATCTCCTCTACTTCAGCCGCAAACTTGCTGATGTTTTTTTAAGAATGAACTAGCAAACCCAACACAGCACTGCTCCTGGAGCCTTGGTTCTGCCCCTTTCCTTCCTGAAGGATTTGTCTCTTCAATGCAATGAAGGGCCAAGGCCTGCGCAGTAGCAGGTACGCTCACGGACTACAAAAATATGTGACAGCTTATGGTGGTTGAAGGACAGGTGTCTCATTTCAGGTTTGAAAGCAATTAGGAAAAGTTTTCATTTCACTTATGATTACCAGCTTGATTGCATGGCTCTGCAGCACAGCTACGATTTAAGGTAAATGAATGTGGGTAGCTTGAGCACTCACAGGTGACAAGTAATACAACAGGTCTGAAGAGAAACACTAGCCACATACACAAGCTGCCTTCCTTACACAGCAGAATATACATTTATTCTATCTCCAACTCATCATTCCTGTGATCGCAGAACTGTCAGGTTTACAAGGGACTCAGCCAGGTAATTTAAGACAACGTAATCAATTCTAGAGAAGTATCATCTAAGCCTCCTGTTTATACTGCCACTTAAAAATAGCCAAACCTGCTGGAATACAAGCTTGCATTGATGGCCTAGAATTGTCTGTAGCCATGGCTGAGGCCCCACAGAACTGCAGCTCCTGCCTATGCACAGAAAGCTGAGGAAACCCATCAGCCATTTCCATGGGCACGCAGACACGAACAATAACAGCTGTCCTTTGAATGGGCACAGGGGGGAAAGAATTAACATTCAACAACAAAACAAACAAACAAACCAATTTTGTTGAAGGAAAGCAACTGCCAGAAAGGAGGCTACTGATAAGGAGGTATCCAAGCTTGTGAACAACTGTTTCCAACAGGACAGAGAAAAATGCAATCCTGTAAGGCAGTTGGCAACCACCTGCTATACACAAGCTGCCATGGGAATTGCCTCGGGAGCCCCTCAAGGACCCTGCCAGTGATTTCTGAGCAAGATGTACGGTACTCATCAGTACTGTTGAATCTAGAAGTCAAAGCAGAGACAGGCAGATCAGCAGCAGCCACCCTAAAAAGAGGAGAAGGGGTCCCTATCATCAGGATTAGCTTATGTGCCACTTAACTCCAGCAGAATTTGGCTGCCTGGGGAGACCAGGACTGTGGAGCAGAAGGGACAAGAGAAGGACAATTACTCCGGGCACTCTCCAGCTGCTTCATGTATAGAGGTACATGGCAAGCCAAGACCTCTAACACAAGTGGTGTCATCTACTGTGTGTGCTTCCTGCTTGGCATCGCTTCAGAGCAAGGGAAGACACAGCTTGGGAGCCTCTATATGGAAGATATCCACAGGCACCTGTATACAGTAGCAGCTCTGCAATCTGCCAGTTAACTGCAGCCCTAAGAGCCTCCCCAAACAGAGGAACTCATACAAGTGTAACTTGAATAACCCACATGCCCCATATGTAGCTGGTGAAGCTTGGGTAACAAATAAGCTCTGAACATGAACAGCCATACTGCACGCCCTGGGGGACGTGCTTGCACTCCCAAGACAAGTTATTCTTGCCTTGTACCAACCATCATCAGGTTACAGCATCAATTCTTTCAGTCTTGGACTTGTACAGCTATGCATCTGGACTTCCTTGAGGAGTCAGGCTTTTTCTTAGAAGCCTAGAAACGATCTGCTGCAAAATCATCCAGTTGTTTCTAATGCAACAGCCAAAGCTGAGCACTGCTACTTCTGCCGTGGACAGATCAATGTGGCTTTAGCAGCTGCAAAAGAGCCTTTGACAGCTCTCAGCATGGCTGGGAGGGCTGACCTACCTCATAATCTAAGCCCTGCATTTTTCAGAATCATTTCAGTCAGAGTCCCTCTTGGCCATCAGTCTCAAGTTACTATTTAACGCTGTACTTCACAAGCACATTTCAGATATTGGGTGGTATCTTTGACAAGAAATTTTCCCTTTAAGGACACTACAGAATGGTGTAATCACATTTTGACTAGGATACACAAAGCAACCTCCAGCAAGGCGTGCTACTGCCTTAGTGATCTATTTTATCTCAACCCATGTATTAAAATGTTTAAGAAAGAGAAAAGACTCAAAATAAAGTTAAAAATTTCCACAATCAGCCTTATTAAGAGTCCCTGGGTCACCAGTAGAAGGAAAGGGGCACATTCCCAACATACACACAGCACTGGAACAGACCAGCTGATGCCAACGAAGCCCAGACAACCAAGCCTGCTTTAATTAGCCCTGAAAGGTCACCACAGAGAACTCCTCTTGTGGCTGTTTACTCGGAGGTATCACTCTTCTCCCTGCCCAGAGCTGTCAGGGCAGATGCTCCTGCAAGTTATTCTAGCCTCTCTAGTAAGTCTCTACATGAAATTAAATAGCACTAAGGACACCGCCACCAGAATGGCTGCAGTTCTTGCAGTGTCCCACCCAGTGGGATTCATCTTGCCAGACAAACTCCAGGGGATGAAAACAACACATGCTGCCTTGCAGCGTGCAGGGCTACAGCAGAGATGGTCCGTGGGCCGGGTCGCAAGGTCTGTCCTTTCCACCAGCACCAACCTGGAGTCTTTCTCCAGGTGTTTGGTGCATCTGTTGAAGCTGCATCCTACAAGGTGCACATCTACATAACGCTCCTGTACAGACAGGAAGAAAAAAGCACTGTCCTATAATATGAAACGGAAGAGATCTCTGAGCACTGCAGGAAGGAGTGATGCCTGGCTTTCTAATGGTAACTGCTCAATTAATTTTACACCACTAACTTAATAACTTAGGGTAAAGATTCACAGGGCGGAAGCAAAGACACCGTTAAAATAGGTGCGGTTGCTAATTATATATCCCTTTTGTGTATCAGCTTGCCTCTGCTGGCCAGAACCATTTCAGCAGCACATGCATGCATAGCTGTACTCAGACAGAATGACCTCAAGCTTTAAAAAGGAGTAATATTACTTGGAGCTCCCCAGAAACCAGCATATGCTGCAGCCTTGGGCATACAGAAGAGCTCTCAAGACTGCTCAGTCCCTTGCTAGAAGCTTCACTGGCAGTGAGAAACCTGCTCCCCAGCCTCAGCCATCCCACGGTCCCCAGGTCTGAAGGATTCCAGCACAAATCAGCATCACCTGCTCCATCAACTGCACTGCCATAAATAAAGCATTACGGTATGGGTATTAATTTGGGCTGAATATATAGCACAGCAGTGATTAGTAAATTGAGAGGGGAGTAAGAAGATCTAACCTGTTGAACCCACCCCTCAAAGCTGGGAGGAGATTCAGCACACAGGCTTGTTATTGCTTCTCATCTAGAGCCTATTCAGCAACTTCACAAGTTTCTCATTTATGTGGGGGAAGGAAGGTGAAGCTGACATAGGGAACAAACCCAAATTCCTCCCATACTTCTCGAGGAGCATCTGACAACTCAAGATCACAGCAGTCTTAACAGAAATGGAAGGCCTCCCCCCTCTACACCCAGGCAGACTCACCTTAAAATCTGTGTTATTGATGTACTCAAACACCAGAGCGGGGGTCTTTGACTGTAAGAGAGAGAGAGTCATGGTTTAAAACACCCTCTTGACCTTTCTTGGCTCCAAGAGACCTGAGGAAGCTTTGGCTTCCTGCCCAGCCCTCCCTGCAGAGAGTGGGGAGGGAGGAGGACAGCAAGAGAAGCACAGCCCCACTCCCTGAAGCAGGGGCAGGGAAGCTCCGCTTGTGCTCCACACAAAGCGGCAACCCGGCATTTCGGCCAGCACTGCTCCCCCAAATCCGCCTATCAGAAAATGTGCTGGACAAGGCAAAAGGTGTCATAAGGGGCTAAAGCCTTGCAGCCCACGGCAGGAAGAAGGTCAGCCAGGACTGCCAACGCTACAGCAGCGTCATTTCCTCTCCCTGGCTACCAGCAAGCTGGGAGTCGCAGACCTCAGCCAGCTGCTGATCAGAGAAAACTTCATGGGAATTGGGTAATCGTGGCAATGCAGACAAAGGATATGACCTCTGGTCACTGGACAGGACAGCAACCAGAAAGATGGGAAGTGCTTAATATCGATAATCGCCCTGCAAAATATTTATGCTCCAGATGCCAGACAGAAGCTGGAAGGCTGCGGTTTCTGCTTTCTTACAGCAGATTTGGAGGGCTACAAGACTTCTCCCCCATCAGCCACAGGAAACTCACAGGAGACACAGGTGTGTAAAAGAGTCTCGGGACCACAGAAAGGAACGTTAACTCATCCAAAGCAACCCACCTCAGGAGACCCTAATGAACTGGATGCCACACGCCCCTGGTAAGCAAAGGCACGGGCACAGTCAGCACCTCATCCCAACCACGAGCAGAACTCCCGCCAGTGGTGTCCTGCAGGATGCCCGCGGCCATGCCTACAACCAGCGGCAAGGCAAGCCCACCACGCGCACTGCAGCACGCAGGCACCTACCACTGGATCCTTGACAGTGTCAATCAGATTAATGATGTTGGTGCCACCACGCAGATTCTCCAGAATCTTCACCTCACGTTTTATCTTCTTTTTCTTCACTGGCTTAAATAGACAAAAGCAATTAGAAGTGAGAGTCCTTTCAGACATTAACACTGATTTCTGCCACGGATTTTGACTGGATCCCATTACCTCCCCTCTTCCCCCTGCTCCCACCCTCACAAGGGAACATTTTTAGCTTCAAAGAGGAGGCAGACACTTTGAATGAACTAGGATTTGCCTGTCTTCAGTCAAAGTTTTCCAGCCACCAGGGTAAGTCAAACCACTCTAGACAAACGTAACTGTGACTCCAGTAACTGTGGTTAAAAGCACCTTGGACTGCTGTGTGGAAATCTTGGCGTGCTAATTCTATGTTATGCATTTAGACCCAGAGGACACACATGGTAAGATCTCATACCTCAGCTTTGTTTACTGGCACAAAACAGTTTTTTTACTTCTTACTCCCAGTGCATTTCTCCCAACAAGTACTTTAATCCAGTGAAACGACAACCTGAGGGTCTTCAACACCATGATTTCTAGTAAGCTCAGACACTGCTGTGCCTAACTATGTGCAAAAGTGTTTTACAGCCACCCCAAGAGAGTAGACCCAACTGCATGGCATGCCGTCGCATCTGTATACCATGACTATTTTTAAAGCATGAAGACATTTTAACAGTTTTTGACTCCTCCTCGAATCCATGCAGTCCCAGGAATTCCCTCTGCAAAGTAAGCTTTCTCTGGACATCACCCTGCACAGAGTGACAAAGAACAGCTGCTCCCAAGCCAGGGGCTTGGAGGTTGTCTTAGCTTTTACACTCTGCTGATCCAGCAGTTCATTGTAACGCAAAGGAACGATCGTTTCTGCAACTCATCCACTCCCAAGACAACTTTAGCTCCGGGCAGCTTAGAGCAGCTACGAAGTGAGACTTTATTTAAGCCTTGGCTAGTGACCAGTGTGGGCATCGCTGGTTGCATAGCACTGCTGGCTCCAGCAGTCTTCCTTCACTGCAGAGCTGGAACAGCTCCCCCTGCACCTCTGGTACCCTTACAGAGAGCTACAGAGACATCTTACAGAGACTAGCAAACCTCTTGCACCGTCTGTGAGGTTTGCGCATGGAAACGCTCTTTTCCAGTCATTTAGCTTTCTAAAACATTCACCATCCAGCATGGAGTCTGGTCTGTGAGGAAGGCAGTAAAGGGGAACAGAAAAGAGGTAAGAGGCACCTTACCAAAGCGACACAAGTTACCAGATGTCAGCAACTTCACAGCAACCTTCTGCACAAGGGACGAGGAGCCACAAGAGCTCGACAGCTTGTGCTCCCCATTGCATCGCCTCTGCCGCAGCCTCCCACGCTTCGACAATGGCTGCAGAACGCCGACGTGGCAGCTCGCACTCATGTTAGGCAACCCCTGGTTTCAGACCACTCAAGTGAACATACATGCAGATGGGAGAAGGAACCAAAGCTTTTCATATAATCAGAAAATATGGCATTTACCTAAGTGATAAAATATGCTGTCTCTCTAGGTTCTCCAGGTAGCTTCAGATTCAAATCCTGCTCTCCTCCTCTTCCAAGTTAAAAGGTAGGAGCTAGACTTTCAAGCCAAAAAGATGAGAATCTCAGCCCTAAGCAAAGTGCCCAAAATAACACCTATGTCGGTACAGGGAGCGTCAGCACTTTGTAAAGCCACTGTGGAAAATGGCAGCAAGGCCACTGCAGCTGTCAGCCAGAGCTGGAGCAAAGGCTTCACTGGGAAGGGGGCAAGAAGACAGCTTGGGGCGATACCAAAACGCGACTGGAGCCGGCGTAAGGTCGGACAGACATGGAGAAGGAGCCGGAGCACGGGATGGAAACCAGCAGAAGTGAGGGCTATGTTTCTGAACCTGAGATGAAGATGCTTCATTAGGGACTAATTTCATTTACGTCAGCATGGCGATGGACACCACCCTTGCATCGCCCACATCCACTGATCTTACCAGAAGGCCAAGATGGAATTAGAGGACATAATTCAGTTACTCTGCTCGTCCAGCAAGGCAGATACACACACACGAGCTGTTTTCCAAGGACCTTCAAAGAGGGAGCTCAGCCACTGCTGTCCTGAACAAGCTCGCTGAAAAGCCAACAGACTCCTGCATGCATCAGAGCCACTCTCTGTGACATTTGCATGTGACTGGGAGCAGAAACAGTGCCTGAACACAGCCGAGGGGACCCAAAGCCCACTTTGAAAGACCATTTCCTTTGCAATGCAGCTATTTCAAGGGCCTTTTGCATCAGCTAGACAGGGAGGATATCCCTCAGATTTCCATTTGTCCTTCCATAGCAACCACCACTCCCACTGGGGAAGAAGAGGTCTTCCCCCACCCAGTCACTTCTGTGGGCTTCCACCTTTCTTTAAGGCTGGAAAAGGATGCCTAGCATGATCTCTGCAGAAATCTACCTCACTACTCCCCTGCAACACATTTATTGAAAGACACGAGCAGACAGAATCGGTGACTGTTGGAAAAAAGGAGAGAAGAAAGTTGGTCTTTTTTAACAAAATGCCTTCAGATCACCACCAGCATCTCTAACATCACCGAGGAACACCGGTGAACGCTGTTTCAGCAAAAGGGAGACCTGAGAGCTGCTTGCTGTTTGCACATTTTCCTGCTGAATTGCAGCAGCACAGAGCTTGGTCCAGGCTGCCTGCACGTGGCTAAACTACCTCCACATCGGGTGTGAGCCAGGGCAAGGACCCCGCTGGTGCCTGAGCTGCCCTGCTCACCGCAGCCTGCCTCGCCGCAGGGGTGTAAGCTGTGCGACGTGAGTGCGCTCCCCCCGGCTGCAGGCAGCGCTCAGGACGGGGCTTTCTGCCACTAGGGAAAGAGGGATGCTGAAGGGAGAAATGCCACGGGCTGAAACGTGTCGTCTTAGAGGAAAAGTTATCGACCAGAAGCTTCCCCCAGAGAACAATGCAGGGGAGCAAAGGATTTCCCCATTTGGGATATGCAGGAGGAAAACACTGGCAATCGCTGGCCTCCATCCCGCAGCTTTCACCTTACGAGCCTACCCAACAACGTGCCATTACCCACCTACACGCCGTGCCATGCCAGAGCCACATCACTCCAGCCACAGCTACAAATGCAGTTCGCCACCCAGGAACACTTGACTGGAGCTCAGTTTTTGCACAAGAACTGATTCCAAGCCCAGGCTCTTGCATTATCCCATCTGGCAACTCAAACACCTTTGTACGAACCACTCCAACATACGGCCACTGCTGCACGCCGGCCGACCGGAGCCAGCTGGTCACAGCCCCAGGAGCTCTGCTCACCCAGGCCTCGGCACTGCTGCAATCACAGGCGCTCAGCAGCACACCCTCCGAGCACCAGGATTAAGTCTGGGTTGCTACAACCGTCTCCCAGAGCCACCCGATCCGTCTCTCCAAGGGTGTTGACTCCAAACACACACGGATTAAATGTGAACTAACCGAAGCTATTATGGCCTCCAACCATCTGCCTCTCCCAGCAGGAATAGCTTCTAAAACACCAGCCCTTGCAGCCAGAGTATTTTAACTGTACTTACTTAAGGCTATTTTATTATACCAGGCTACGAACGGTGGCATTTCAGGTTGTGTCTCCTACATAGCTCAGTCTGCTCGGTCCCGGGAGGGGTATTTCCCACAGAGTAATGGCTCGCAGACCTAGGCACAATTAACTGCTCCTGAGTCTGACCAGCCTCTCCCATGGCAGAGGCACTTCAAAGCTGTCCCTCTGAGCCGGCATCCTCTAGAAATGGAACCAGAATGACTCAAACCCTCGCTGCGGCCTTTCCCTCTGAGACAGGCACCGACAGCGTCCCTCTGCTCTGTGCAAACACCTATTTCCATGAAAGCTGTGGAAACTTGACAGCTTGGAGACTTGTGTCGCATTGGGTTGAGATTGGCCAACCAGTGCAAAAACTGCTGGCGGGGAGGGGGAGAAAGGCTGACAGACAGCAGGATTGCATAAGGCTCGTTTCCATAGGAAACCAGGCTAAAAGATGTGTCTCAGTTTAACCGTGTCTACACTGGGAGGGGTTTAATTACTTCAACTGCAGCAGTACCCTTAGAACAACACGACTGTCTAGCACGAGCCAGTTTTCCAGTTTCCCAGGAAATCGCTACCTTTCTTAACCAAACTGGAAGTTAGATAGCTGGAGATAGTGGAGACAAAATGCACAGCTCGTGGCCGTCCACTGCGCTGAACACACGGAGCAGAGGGCCAAGGTGACCTCCAGCTAGGAGGATGGCCTCTGCCGGACCCGATGGCTCTCACTTGACTGTCCCCAGCCAGTCACCCTTTGCTTTGCTGCAGGTTTCCCACCCTACTAGCCAAAAGGATCACATGAGGGAGCTTCAATCCGCCTGAAAGTCAGCCAGGGCAGCAGAGGCAATGACAGTGGCCAGTACCAACCCAAATGCCTTCGCCCGAAGAGACTGGACAGCATCATGAGATGCCGCCCCTTGGCAGAGGCGAGAAATGGCATGGGGTGAGTAGTTGCTTTGCAGACAGGTAGGTACAGAAGAAAACACCTCTCTGTGACTGAGAGATCAGATCCTGGGTCACTTGCTGTGAGATCATGTAAACTTGTAAGCACGGAAGGAGTCCAGCTGCAGAGAACACCAGCTGGGAGAATTAACATTGTTTGCTAAAATAAACCTTTAAATACAAGACTGCAACCATCACTTCCTGTCTTGAACAAATAGATGTCTGCCTGGTTAATCATCTTTTTTGGTTGGTTTCTAAAGCAAGCGGAGCATGCATCTGTCAGATTCTTCAGTTCCAGCCATCCCCAGAAACCTGGGAATCCATCACTTGAATTCAACAAAAGACAGAAATGAAATTTTTTATCCCAAGTTCCACAATAAGAAAGAAAAACAGTGACCAGGAAGACATGGGAAACCCAAGTTAGATTCAAAGCATAAAAATCATTTTATATTAGCCAAAAGCAGGCAGTCACGCAGTGCACGCGTACTGCCAGCTGAGGAGCAAACATGCTGCTCTGAAGGAGTCGCAGAAGGTGCTGGCTTTTGCCCAGCTGGTGCTCTGAAAAAGAACTGGGGTCAGCACAGCAGGGGAGAAGGATTAGCAGTCAAAAGATACAAATCCAAGTCATTTGTTCCACCACCCAATGAAAAAAAGGTCTATTCTTTGCCCACCAAACCTGAATAGCTCAGAAGCACCACAATGCTTGCAGTGAACGAGCAGGCAAATCTAAACACAGAAGTCCAGGACCAGCAGAAGGCTTGAGCAGCATCCTTACGACAAGCTTTAAATGTTTAAAAGTTGGCACCAGGAGCTCATTTGTCTCTAGCAAGTATTATTGAAAGGATCATAATAATCAGCCTATAAAGCTTGATGCCAATTGCTCAATAGGAAAATTGGCTTCAGAGCAGCAGTGCTTATTTTATCAGACATCAGCTGGGAAACCAAATAACCATTTTCAAAAGAGCTACAAAAATCAAGGAGCCCACTTGTAAGATGCAAACAACTCAAAATATTAACACAACTTCCATCTTTGCATCTTACAACTTCATTATAGGAATTCAAACTTTCCTCTCACAAGCCGCTCTTGAATTTTACAACAGTCAGAAACAAACAAACAACAAAACCCCCCACCCTGAAAGTACTAAAGCACTTTTGGCTTTTTAATTCAAGTTAGGGTAGAATACACCAGCAAGTGTTTTGAGGGCAGTGCCTTTCTTCCCTGCAGAATGCCTTTCCTGTCCCCACAGCGCATCCCTGAAACAGCCCTTCTGGGGCTGCAGGACTGCCCTCGATGCACCCAGACTGATGCAGTCAACTAAAGGGAGACACGCAAGGATCAAGTCCTGATCCCCAACGCCACCACTGCAAGGAATGAGAAGCATTCGCTCAGGCTCTGCCCTAGGACACTGCAAACAGGCCAAGTGCTGTAACTCACCCTCCTCCTCCTCGCAGGGGCTTTAGTTTTGCAGCTCACCAGTTCCTTGTGGCAAAACACAACCACAAGGGTTATCAGCTGCACCTCCAGGCCTCTGCAAGGCAGCTGGTACCATTTCAGTCGGTCCCAGCTCCACACAAGGCTGGACTCCAGCTGCTGACTGTGCCAAGCTCGGTGTGGGCAACTGGTGTTCGAAACAGAAGAGTTAGGCACCCCGCTCTCTTGCAAAAGGGCTCATTTCAGTACTGCCAGAGAAGGAAGTGGGCCAAGGAGAGCTGATTCAGTGAGTACAAAGGCAGGAGAAGCAAGAGACGCAGCCAGCTACCAGGAGCAGGAATTGAACGGCTTTGGTGGTGGAAGGTCAGTGATGCAGTCAAAAGCTCCAGCCCTGAGGGACCAACATCATCCTATCGTATGTCCCTATGCGATCGCTTCTGCACACCAGCATGGCAGTCATTTCAGCCCCCACCTAAAGCACACCAATATATGAGGGCTCTGACACTTTTAGAGACAGTAGAAAAATTACCAGAGCCACAGGGCTATCTCCCCCAAACGGTTCTCTAGCTACTGGAGTGATGATTTGAGTTTAACTCTGAAAGGACCTTGCTGCAGCCCCTAGTCCAAGCAGTGGCTCTGGAGGGTTCATACAGCCCAGAAGGCGGAAGAGGGGAAAAACAAAAACAA
Organism: Anseranas semipalmata; assembly: GCA_013399115.1. Classification (NCBI taxonomy): domain Eukaryota; kingdom Metazoa; phylum Chordata; class Aves; order Anseriformes; family Anseranatidae; genus Anseranas; species Anseranas semipalmata. The sequence continues at coordinate 256,745 of VXAA01002847.1, forward strand.
GCAAGAACACACTTGCGAAACTGCGTACATGGTTGAAAGTTTCAGCTCATGGACTCAGCACAGAGGGACAAAAGCCACCAGAGGAGAAAGGGACTATTTCACCACTGCTGCAGAATCTCCGGTCCCTCTCCTTGCAACTGTGCTCTCTCCCTAACCTCTGCCTGTTTTGCCTATTCAGACAGTAGCCACGCATGGGGACAAAAGTCTCTTTATGTGATGGGTTTAATGCCTCCCAGGCAAACAGACTGAACATAGGCACACGCGTGCCTGAAGCAGGACGGCTCCTGTACAGAGCTGACAATCCGAATGCAATAATCTCCGCCTTGGGTGGACGCTCAGGCAGGTGACAATCAGCACAAGAGAACAGGCTGTGAAGGATGCTGCAGTACAGCTGTAGGGAACTTTAACAACAGCATTCTCACCACAAAGAGTCACCCACAAAAGTTACAGGCAAAGTGGAAAGGTTATCTTTGGCTTTGAGAGCAGCAACCTGCATGCTGTCCACACCTGCCAGGAACACTGTTTTTTTACCCCGGAAGAGTAAGGCACAGGAGAACAGGAGACTGCAGATGCTCTGGAGCATCACTCAGACAACTGAAATGGGAAGTTCATCAGAGACAGCACAACGGCTGCAGACAGACCTCAGCGGTCCACCAAAAATCTCCATGATTAAGATATGAAAGAGCTGAGCTGTGCTTTGGGTACCTGCACTGGATGCAGACGATACGTAACTGACTGGAAACAAAGACGTCTTAAGCTTCCTTAGTACACGCAAAGGAATGTCAGGCTTCATCCTGGAAGCCAAACGTTAGCATCAAATTTAAGCAAGATGCAAAAGCACATACAGGACATGTTCACACATTCCCTCGTCCTGGCCTGGCCCTCCCCTAAGCATGCAGAAAGCATGCCCACAGCTGCACTGCTGTCAGCCAGATCAGAAAGCCCACAGGAGCTTCCTACACCAGCTGGAGACTGCAGGGGCACAGCTGCTGGCTGACTCTGTGCCCTATCAACTGTAAGGGGTAGGAACGGTGCTGAGTACTCCACTACACCACTACGTGCCAAGCTGACTTCAGCCCCATGGTTTTTTGTTTGTTTTTGGTTTTTTTTTTCAGAATCTTTTCTCTCTGGACAGGTTGAAAAGCTGAGGAGTTGCCCTCTGCCTTGCTTCTAAATATAAAAGCTTCTGGAGGATGCTGTCAGAGGGTGTCTGTGGGGTAAATCAGGGCTCCTGCCCCGCTCCCTAGTGAACGCTGTCCTACACAGCGTGTCCTGACATTTAGCAGCAGTGGGATGAGAGGGAACCTGTTCACTTTTTAAAAAAGAACTGCAGAAGTTTCCTGGAAAAAAAAAAAGTGACATTAAGAGCATCACATTTTCAAAGGAAGGCACTTGACCCAGTAAATGGCAGCATTATAGTCACCTGTGTGATGTTAATTCTGCTCCTTTGCTGACACATGTTATGACCACGACTAGTGGCACAGTCACGACACATTTTCCTGCAGGATTATGCCTGGACCTGCACTTGGGGTAGCAGAACAGAAAGGCAATGCCAGGGAAATGGGGGATCATGCTCTATGCAAGACCAAATGGCCTCTGATACCTATCAGAGCCATTAGCTCCCTGGCCTTGTCCAATGCTAAAGTCATCATAGGGCACTTGAATAAACAAGGCAATTAACTTCCAGAAGAGGAAGAGCAGTTTATCTCGTTCACACAGCACTAGACTGGGACCTATGCTCTAGTCTCAGCTTTGTTGAGGCTAAGGGACTTGCCCAAAGTCACACAGGAAATCTCTGTGGCTCAGTTCTGCATCTGAGAAACGGTGATAAAATTTCCTGACCTCTCTTGGAGGAGGGTACAAGATGTTCAGGTACCACAACACCAAAGAAGGGGAGAAAAAAGGCAGGGGAAGTACTTGCCACATGCTAACTCGAGCTCAGTAAGGATGAGCTCCTTCAAAGAGCAAGGCTGGGAAGAGACACCAGTCACCTCACGAGGCACAGATATTAAAATCACTCTCACGCGTAACATAAATTCTTCTCTCGAAGAACCTTAAATAGAAAGGAGTGACTGTGCTAAACAGCCACATCCACCAGACAGCGACTTTTCCCTTTGTCCCACCCCTACTGCCACACAAAAACCTGGAGACTTTTGGTTGCATTTCCCACCTCAGAGAATCCAGCCTGAATTACAAGAACAGAGACGCCCAGCCGATTTGCTAAGGCTCCACTGTAGATACATGTAATTACATCTGCAATTAAGTTTGAGTCTAGCTACAGGAAACCAGAGGCACTTTCCACAGATCAGAGTGATGTTATTGCCACACTTCTCGGGTTTTCATACAACACGGTGCTCTGAAACTCACTTCTCACTGACCCACTTTCCACTGAGAAGAAAGTTCATCTTCATTTATCTGGACTTTCTGCTTTCCCCTGCTCACTTGAAGGAATGCTGTCTGCATGTTAATGCAAGTGGAACTGGTGGGAACACCATTCACTTAAAATCTGGGCCAGTCTAGTCCCCTGCTTACGGGGCTTTAAGGCAACACGTTCAGGCCCCAAGGAGAAGGAGCACCCAGCCACCCTCAGATGACTCTTGCCAGCTGACTCACAGCTTGGTGCTGACAGGCTCCCTGGAGATGACAGAGTTTGGCAGCCACAGGAAGAGGAGCATCGCTCCAGGGGAGGCTCTTTAGGCTGGTAAGAGGCAAGGAGGAAGATTTCTGAAGACTTTCCCTGCAGTCTCTCTACCTCGTGGTGCCTTTTTATGTGGGGCAAGACCTGGACTCCCAACAAACCACAGAAGTTCCAAAAAGACCATCAGGGGCTCCAGAACAGCATGCAGAAGTGCAGTTTCCCCAGCCTAACCACAAGCCATCCTGCCATAACACCCAGCTCTGCACTGCCTATCCCCGACTACTCTCAAAACACATATTGCTGCTTGCCCCTGTTTAAAAAACAAAACAAAGAAACAACGATCCATAAACAAAAAACACAGAAAGCATCCAGAGGAGGGGGAGGCCCCAGCAGCATGCCAGGAGAGGTCAGCTCAGCAAGGACACATGAGCCTCGCCACTCTGCCTTGCCACCAGGCTCGGCCACAGGACTGTCCCTAACGGCTCACTGAGCCACCACCTTGACCACAGCCAAGACAGGGGCACGATTAACTCCTCCCAGAGGCAAGCGGGAGATCGCTCCTTGCCTAGGTGCCCTGGCTGCACGGACTACGACAAGCTCCCTGAGAAACTGAGGAAGATCCCAAGGAAGCAGGAACCAGGAACAGTGAGTGAGTGGGGAAGCTAGCACAAAGTGAGCCAGCCAGCCATGCTGTCAGAGTGGATCTAGCAGATGTCTTCAGGCTCCAGCCAGGCACAGACACATGTCCTAGGCAGCTGCCAGCCTTGGGGGCTGCAAGGGCAGGTTAAGCTCAGAGCCTCCTGCACTGTGAAGATCAACACTTCCCCAAATTTGTAGTACACCTACGATCAGAAATTGGCTCCCATGGGCTCTTGAGGTACAAGTGACAAGTGTCGCTGGTCCAACAAGTAACAACCATAAGTGTCAGCCAAGCCAAAACCAGAAGCACCTCAACTCTAACCTTGAGTTTCTGATTTTTTTTTGTAAACCCCCCCCCCCCCATCCCAGCCCCAG
>VXAA01002847.1:262098-329574 GCA_013399115.1 Anseranas semipalmata
GCCCACCACCCACCACACGTCACCTGTCACCCACCATGCGCTGCCCCTGCACGGCCCTGTTGTGCCCTCCTGCCTGGCTCCGCTCCTGGCTGTCCCCGCCGGCCACCCTGCCCTGGTCCCCAGCGAGACCCAGCTGCTATCTCCAACGTGGCTGCCGCTCTCACCAGGTTGTCGGCCATTGCTGTGGTGCCTGCACGGCGGCGCTGGGAAGGCCAAAGGCGAAGCTGGCCTGCAGCTAGACCTGGGACCCTCCGAACAGCAGTGCAGGCTTGCTGCACCGTTTCATGCAGGCTGCCAAGGGGCCCTTCCAGCCATCAGGTCACAGGGCTGCCATGGCCGGGCTTCCCTGTCTGTAGGCAGGCACTTGCCTGCTTCGCGTCAAAACTGAGGTGAGGCTGGCACCTTTGTCCTGCACACGGGCATTGTACTTCTTCGTGTCGCTAGTATTTGTAAAAGCAGTGCTTGCGGAAGAGCAGAGAGAAGCCTTAGGCTGCATTCCCTTATGAAAACATGCATAACATGATTTTCTTTTCCCCAGGTTGCGAAAAAAGGAAAAGTTTCAATCCACAGAGCTGAAGCTGATATGCATGCTGGGCTTTGAGGTTACAGCTGAGGAAACCTAAGGAAAATCTCATGGAAAAGATGAGCACAAGGAGCCAACCGTGCACTGCAGAAAACAGGGCACTTTCCGAGTGCCTGTGACCGAATTCTGAGCAAACCAAGCAAAACTTCCTAATTTCATCCTTTGGGTCCTGACCAAACGTAGGCCAGGCAAGACTTTCACAGGATCTTTGGAAAACAAGGTAGATGTGCTCAGAACGCTTGCTGTCCCAGGGACACGGCACTGGAGAGAAAAGGCAAGCTGGACACCCACTGCTCCTAAATCCACCCTACCACAGGAAGGGCAGCTGGCCTCAGGGAAGCCAGCCACATCCAGAGCGCAGCTCACCCACCTCTTCCTACCAGGACTGCAGAGGGGAGAAGAACATTGTCTCCCAAAAGCAGTGCGTGGTGGAACACGGCCCGGAGAACATGCAAAAGGACGTTAAGCTTTCTTTCAGAGCATAGCAGCCAGTCCTTGGATAAACCATAAATTGTGACATTATACGTAAAGGCATTGAGTCATAGGTTTTAAACAGCACCACAATACTGGTGTGTGCATATGTTTTTTTTTCTCAAGATCAATAAGGCCAGAGCTGCACCACTACACAGCTGAGACGTTTCTCTGCCCCAGTAAATTCTGCATAGCACCACATTAAAACCCAGGCCCAAGCATCCCTGTGACGTGGTGAAGCCTGGCTGCCCCCCGGGCCTGGCTCTGGAAGCTGGGGTCCAAGCCGGCAGGACGCAGTGCTGCTTGTGCGTTCTGTGGGAGAGGAGATGGCCCCAAGGTGCCACTGCCAGCAAAAGCGGAGACATGGGGCTGGGGCGCATGTGGAGCTGCTCGCTGCGCCCCTGGGAGTTTGAGCAGTGAGTAATTATGGAAATCTGCATATGCACTCCTGCGTGCATGTCAGCATGTACGAGCTGGTGAGCAAAGCAAATGTGTTGTCACTGCCGTAAACACATACCTGACTGAGGGCAGGATCAGACCCCCCAGAGGTCTGCATTGCTCTTATTCAGGCATATGTGCTCAAACATTGAGCTCGCTAAAGCTTTTCCAAGCTTTCTCTTAAATGCTATTGAACTATTTTTATTGCTATTACTATTTTCAAATCTGGCCAGAAAGGTCCAGCTGTTTCCCGAAGCAAAGTCAGGGAAAACATGCTTTGGGCCACTAAAAGTGCCATGAGATCTTGTCCTGAAGGTACTTCAGAGCTCTGGATCCTGTCATTTGGCAAGGGACAGTTTTCGTGGCAGAGATGTGCTGTCTCCTGCTGACCTCTGAAAAGCTTTGCAGAGCTGGGCAGAGTGATAAACTTCCTGAAATCTGCATGCCCCCTTCCTGCAGCTGGAAAGCCTCCAACACAATGCTGCTGAGCCTTCCAGAGGCACCAGCCCTGCCTGCAGCTCCCTGTTCATCACAGCTGCTCCCAGGGCTTCTGAGCTGCCTCTCCCCATCCCACCAAGCGGTGAGGCAGTGACTGTCTCAGGTCGGAGTGTCAGAAAGGGAAAGATTCCTGCAGGGACACAACCCCCCGAAATCCTGAGTAAATGGTGCCACATATACACAGACTAGCTGGACAGAGTATGTGCTGCAAGCATGGCACACTCTGGACATGCTGGCCTCACTGTGGACTCACACAGCACCAGATGCAGAGCAAGTTTCATCTGCTTGGGTTACACCGGTTTGTAAAACCTCAAATCCACAAGATGAATGGGAAGTGAGAGAAGCCCACGGGCTAGAGCAAGCAGAGAAAACGGTGGCAAATAAAAACGATAAACCACCGTTCAAAGTTTTGTGTAATTTGGTGTGTCAGTGAAACACAGCTTTTAACTCATGACCCCATGCTAAGCTTTTTCGTGGGATCCCCATCTCACCCTGTGGGCAAAGATGGTCTCCAGGCTGTTCCACAGCTGTACTCTCCCCTCTCCTCTATGTGCACACACCTCAAGAAGCTTTATTGTGCTCTGGCCATGAGTGCCTGTCAGTGACAAGGATCCCCCGGGAGCAGTGTTCGTCCTGGCACAGGCACGAGGATGGGAAGCGTGGCTCTTCCTGTGGACCAGCTGTGTTTATGACTCAGATGTGTTTTGAAGATGAGCTTTGACACATTCTGGCCATCACGTGGATGTGTGGCCTCCTCACCTGGTTCCCCTGCACGCGCAGTGATGGGGAGCGCAATGTTCCAAACCAGCTTTGTCACAGGGCCAGAAAAAGGACTGCCACTGCCGTGGCACGGGTTTATATCGTTCCATACTCAGGTTAACTTGCACCTGTCATCCCAGAAGAGCTGCGCAGATGCATCACCAGGCCCATCCGCACCTGGTGGGGAGCAAGGCACAGTTATACCAGTCCGGTCAGGCCACAACGTGAGCTGCAGCCTGGGTGCAGCAGCAGGGGCTCTTGGAAACGATGCCGGGCACCTGGCAGAGCTCCCCAGTGAGAGACCCCCAGGGTGCGGCCGAGCTGTGCCAGGGGCCGAGCTGTGCCAGGGGCCGAGCCGTGCCCGGCCCAGCAGCAGAGCTGGCAGTGGCTGAGGCGCGGGGCTCGAGGCAGGGAGCAGGGCCTGAGCCGCCCCCGCGCATCCCTGCGCACGCGTGCCCGTGAGCCACCGCCTTCCCCCCCCGTGTCCATGCCCGTGCCCATTCTGCTGTTGCCACAACACAGCCATGGCAGAGCAGGTGCTGGCAGGGCTGCCCTTGCCGCAGCTGCGGGCACGCCTGCAGGAGGAGCGGTACTGGGGGCCACGGGGTCCCAGCAGGGTGGGGTGGGGGTCCTGGGCTGGGGGCAGCAGCCTGGGGGCGTGGGGGTAGTGGGGCCTGTGCCGTAACTGGGGCTGGGCAGGGAGTGGGGCTCGGGCAGGGCAGGACAGGACAGGGACAGGAATGGGGCAGGCCAGGCCATGCCCAGCCACCCAGGGACCCCTCCTGGAGGGCCCCTGTCCCAGGCTCCAATGGCCCCAGGGGTCTGGGTTTTTGAGCAGGGACAGCTCTGGGGAGCTCTTCTGCATCCTGGCTCAGGGAGAGGAGACCTTCAGCCCCCATGCTCATTTGGGGATTTTGTTTTGCCTTGGGTTAGTCTCTTTTGGCTCTGCCTTTGCCTGCTGGCCACAAGTGGTGACACTGTGCTTGGCCTGGCACACATCCCTGAGAGCCAGGGCTCATCCAAACCCCTCCGCTTTGCAGCTGTGCCAACGCCTTGCTGAGAACCGAGGTGGAGATGTTTGAAAACCAGTACCATAAGATGGAGCCGAGCAGTCTGACCTTCCAGCTGCAGCCGGTGGCACGCGAGCCCTTGCCAGAGCTGGTGCACACACTGGTACGGAGCAGGGTAGCCACTGCGTGGGCTGCACAATGATGAATGGCTTACCCTCAACACCTGCCCGAAAACGGGTGCTAGCTGGGCTTCTAGGTATAAGGTTTGGGCTCCCTTGTTGTGCTGCACTCAGCGTAAAGGCCAGGCTGCCGTCTGATTTCTTCTCTTCCAGCTGGTGCTGTCTCTGGTGTACGACAGCACCGTGTCCTCCTGAGCAGCGAGTGCCAGGGAGATCTGGAAGCACTTCACACACCAATGAGCTAACCCCCACACAGGGTAATTTGAAGGAGAAGCTAAACACACAGGGAGGGGTGATGCCAGGAAAGCGGGGGACTTGCCCCAGGCCGTGTCAGGTGCTTTGTAACAGGGTGCTCTGCTCCTCCTGCAGCAGCTGGTGTAGGCTTAGACCTGCGTGCATCCACACCCAGGTTCCTCTGCTGAGTGCACATTGCTCTATTCCTTCTCACTGGAGCTGTGAACAGGCTTTTGGGGCAGATTTTTGCCTCCTGGCCTGAACATCTCCTTCCACCAGTGCTACAGTGAGCAGAAGCTCTGGACCCTCCACAGTGGACCTCCTTTCAGCCAGCCTCTTGCAAGGGGTTTTGGTGATGTCTAAGTCTGAAGGAGCTGCTTTGGGGTTGTTTTTTGGAAACTTTGCCTTTGGCCAGAAGGGCACTTGCCTTCTGCAGAACAGTGTTGGCATCCCAGTGTCTCCGCAGGACCAGTGATCACTCCCAAGCAGTGTCAGTTCTCCTAAGAGTGAGCTTCAGCCTGCCCATGTTGCCAGACACTCCACTCCTCAGGCAGAGGCAGAAGTGCCCATCTGTCCTACATGACAAGGTCTAAATAATGTCCACCTCAATTAACATCTCCACTGTGGAGAGGTGTTGTACATGCCCAGATGAAGGCATCACGTTGCCTTTAACCTCCAGCCCTGGATTTGCCTGATGAATTGAATTGAAAGTGCTTATGTAGGAGGGTTTTGGGGGTGGATGGGAGAAAAGATGGGGCCAGCTCAGGCGTGGCCCTGAGTTAGCTCTGTTCTGGAGACACCTCTGTGTCCTTCCTGTAAGCTGGAATCCCTCTAACCTGACCGTTGAGATTATTTTCTCTTTGAATACATGAAAATGCATCAGCAGTTGGCCAGTGCGGGCTTTCTGATGGCATTTGTGTTCCTTGATTGTTGCAGACACATGGTAGGTCCAAATCCAAGATGCGTCGTTCGACGGGCTATTTTGTAGGCCTGACAGTGGAGCAGAAATGTGAGCTGGCTGAGCGGGAGCTGGTGGAGATGAAAGGTGAAATTCAGAGGATGGAGGAGGACTCAGAGAAGACCTTGCAGGACCTCGAGGTATAGCTCTCCAGAAACCTTAGGAACACCAATGTGTCCTGCAGTCTTGTGACTTTTCCCACCTCCTTCAACGTGCCATCCCCAGGCCAGTGGGACAGACTTGCTTGGTGTGGGCTGTTCATAGCAGAGCATTGCAGTGAGTGGTCCTGAGCTGAGAGCGGGAGCCAGAACTGCCCCCTAACTTCATGCTTTCTTGAAGGCAAGTACACCAACAGACGCCTGTCTCTGAAGCTGCATATTATGGCAAGAACTAACAGTAACACAGGATAGCGGAAGATTTTTAGATAGAGAAGCTCAGATCTGCTATGTGAGATGAAGAAACAGATGCTTGAAAGCAATAGCTCCTTTTTGTCAGCTTCTTGAATCTGTGTCCTTCATGCCAGACATATTTTTCAATATAGAAACTTGCAAGAGCTTCCTGCTTTGACTGGGCTTGGTGCAGACCTCTCCAGTGTCTGCCTTTCCACTCTCTCTAGGATTTCCTCTGCGTGTTCTCCAGATCTCCCAGGCTGCGTTCCTGCTGCAGGCTCCTTGCTGCTGCATCCCCATCAGCCCTGTGCTGTCTGCCAAGACCTCCTCCTAGTGAGGGTGCTCGGAAGCTCTAAGGGAAAGAGAAACCTCTCCCTTCATTTCATGCCACTGATGCAGCAGCCAGGACAGAGGAAGTAGGCAGCCCGTGTCCCTCTCATCTGGCCACAGGGCATACACAGTAAACAAAGGACAATCCTAGCGTTGACCTAATCAGGCTGGTGTTGTTTCTAAGTCAGGATGGAGTGACAGATGCTGAAACTCAGGCATGGGAGAGATTTATTTTCGTGTTCTTTTTTGAGTGAGTGGAGTAGCAGTGCTCTGTAAGACTGTGCCATATGCTCTGAGCTGCACAGGGTGAACCTCAGTGCTCCCACAGGAGAAATGCTCGTAACTCCATCAGAGAGTATGTCTGGTCCTTTCCGGTGTCCCCTATTCCTAAAGCTGTTTGAATTAGGGAAGTTAGCACCTCTTGACTTTTACGTGGCTTCATTTCTACAGGCACTCATACAAGAAGCAGATATTTGGTGGGCTGATGTGAAGAAAGCCATCAGTGACTTTGAGAAAGATATCGCCAGTGCCATCTCCAACAAGAAAGGGAGCATCATAGCTTCTGAGAAGCTGCTGAGATACCTGGAGGAGAAGAACCACCAAAGGGCAAGTGCAGCAGGGCAAAGTTGAGCCTGGTCTGTCATCCGAAAAGTGTGGCAAAAAGTAATAGGCAAAATCCTAGTTCCCGTACCCCTGTATGGCCTGCCTTGCATTTTCAGTCTATCTTAGCAACTAGCCCAGCTGCTCATCAGCCTGGTGAGCTGCAGCATTGTGAGTATGGATGACGCAGGGCCAAGCTCTCCGGCTCAGTGGAGCCCAGGAAAGTGCACAGCTCTGGTCCCATGTGTGGGGCAGGGGGATGCTGAGCAGTGTTTCTCACGGGAGGGGAAGTGCTCCTTTTTCAGGCAGCAGTGCAGCAGCCTGAGGGCTGCAGTGCGGGGGAGATAAAGGCACAGGAAAGCATGGCGTCCAGGTGCTCTTCCTCCTCCCAGACTCTGCTGTCCTGCTGTAACCTGCTCTCTTTCTTTAGGATCTGATGAGAGAGAAGTTGCACTTGGAAAACAATTTGCTCAAGGGTTACAAGAAGAAGCTGCAGCAGCAGCTCAGGCAGGTGTGTGCAGCAGTCGAGGAGAAGCAGGGACGAGATGGCCTGTGAAGAACAGAGGGGTACAGCCCAGTGCAGAGACATGGGGCCTGCTCTGTGTGGAGATGTGTAGCCCTCCTCTTCCTCTTCCTTCTCCTCCTCCTTTGCTTCTGGCCTTGGTGCCTCTGTTGAAGGGCGCAGTCATCTGCCCAGTGTCTGACCTGGCACATGTCTGCATGCGTGAGACGAGACCAGAAGTCTCACAGAGTGGAAGTTGGCAGATCTCTTTGTGCCCTGGGAAAGATCTGTGGGGGATCAGAGCAGTTCCCTGGGGAAGGGCTGTTGCTGGCATGGCGAGTGCCTCGCCAAAGGGGACCTGTCTGCTCTGCCTGGACCTGCCAAGCTGGGACATGGGCAGCAGCACGCTGTCTCGCATTTCTCCCTAAGCCCCAGCTTTGCAGCCAGGCTGATGCCCCTCTTCTTTAGGTCTGCTTTCCCCACCAAGCAAAGCCCTCTTATTTGGGACTGAGCTTTGGTCAGCAATCTGTAGCTCTGCTTCCCTGGGGTTTGCAGAAGGAGCAGATGGGAGAGACGCTCCGTGAGGTCCGCTCACAGCAACTGCAGGTTACAAAAGAGCAGTATGAGGAGAAGATTGATGAGAAGAACCAGGAGCTGCAGCAGCTAAAACTGACCTTAGGGAAGACTGTCCAGATCCTCAACATCTGTAAAGTGAGTGAAACTCCCAGTGCCTCTGCTTTCCTTTTCTGCTGTTCCCGAGGGTCACACACGAGCTGATTAGCAGCTCTTGCATCCTTCCCTTGCTCATTCAGAGGACACTGGGCAGCTCTCTGCCTTTCCACGGAGGTAGCGGCTCAGCGGGGTGGGGTGGGGTTGCCTGACATGCCAGGAGCCCCACGTCTCCCTCTGAGCAGCAATGTCCTCATTCATGTTTAGCTGAAGCTTGATGGTGAGGTCTGTGCACTGCAGCAGGGCTATTTTATACCCTGGGGAAAATTCCCGTAGAAAAGAGCTTTGGTGCTGACTTCCATGGAAAAATATGTTTCTTACATAACCTGTGACATTTGAAAAGATGTCATGAGCTGCAGCCTCTGATCTTATCAGTGAAAAGTGCTTCTCAGCTGGGGGGATTTGTGTCTCAGATGAGCCCTCCTGTCTCAGTCTGTCCTAAACCCAGGCTGCTCTGCCGTGGCTGTGCCAAGTGGCACACAGGCTGTGACAACTAGGTAGCTTGAAGCAGTAGCTGTGGCTGCTGGCTGGAGATCTCCCACCCAAGCCATGCCCCGTGGAGCACACCAGCTTTCACCCCTCCGCTGACTGTGCCCCCACAGCCATGGGCTCCTACCCTGCCTGGCAAGTGGCTCCATTCTGCCGCTGTTGAATGGAGATGTGGGGCTGTCAGCACAGGGCTGTGGCCCACAGTTCTCATCGCCACCCTCCTGGCTAACGCAGCGCTGGTGCTTGGCCGCCACCACAGGGCTTTGTTTAGAGTAGGGCTCCTGCACCACCAGCTGAGACAAAGCCCGAGGAGAGAGCCCATGTAAGCAGTAGAGATGGCTTTGCAGGTACTGGAGAGCTGCTGCTGTGTCTGCTGACATTGTCCTGCTGTCTTGTTCCAGAAAAGGCTGCAGAACACCATGGAAACATCGACGTCTCTGATGAAAGACATCTCTCAGAGGAAGGAGCTGCTGGAGAAGATTGAAAAAGAAACTATTCTGGTGGTGGAGGTAAGAGAGTAATTTGGGAATCCCTGAGACTTCACTTGAGAGGACTCTTTTGAGGTATTTGTTGTGATACATTAGACACTGACGCCAATTTGAGGTCCAGCAATAATCTGGATACGTGCATGCAGCAGCATGGGACTGAGAATAAGGCCTGGAGCTCCTACCAATGCTATTGAGAGTGGTCAGCTTTGCCCCTTTGTGGATTTTGCCCCTCCAGGGACCAGCCACTGGCTTCTTGAAGTTCTCTTTCCTTGGGCTTTTCATTGGCAGTGTCCTCCCCAGCAAGAAGTGGCTTTGTTGTCACACCAGTCTGGGGACACCTAGCCCGGCTGGGCCAGCACAGCTTTGGGCAGCGGGCTCAAGGGGCTCTTGAGCAGCCCCGCCTGTGGGATGCAGGCACAGGTGGATGCACCATTCTGTGCCCCTCAACTGTGCAGCCAGTGTTGGGGCTTCAGTTTATCCTGCCTGCCTGCTTCCCTGGAGGGCTGGCCACCATCTGGCAGGGGGACATCTCCCTGGAATATCCTTGCCCTCTGTCCCTTTCCCTCCTGTAGCAACAAGCCAAAGCGGAGAGTCTGGATCGGTGGCTGCAGAAGCAGCTGTCAGACTATAGCACCCCTCCCGTGATGAGTTACGTGCAGACGACAATGGCCATCACTGACCTGGAAAAGAGTATCAAGACTTGGCAGAGAAGGGTGGCAATTGCCAAGGTGAGCAAGACAGGGCCAGGCGCACATGGGCCGGGCGCTGGCTCCCGGAGGGCAGGGCTGGAGGCTCTTCCTGGTGGCTGCTCCCTGCCCCCAGGACGGAGGCTGAATTTTGACTGAGCTCGGAGGGGAAGCTGACACAAGGGTGCAGCGTGTAACTGGACAGGCTACACCGTCAGGCTGGTCCGATATTGAAACCTGACGGCTGTGTAAGGAGAAGGGGACGTGGAGTGGCCTGGTACCTGTCTGGCTCTGCACCCCTTCCCCAGCACCCCAGCCAGTGGATGGCTCCCCAGCGTTTGTGGTCCTCTTTGATGATCTCAAACACTTCTTCCTCATCTGTATCTTGGCTCTTCCCTGGTAAGGAAAGGCTGTGTCTGGCCAAGAGCCAAGCATGAGTTTGTGGCAAAGTTGCAAGAACAGTGTCTTTGTCTCTGCCCCCAGCCCAACTCCTGCAGCCTGGGAGGAGGTGAGGAGATAACAGAGGAGTGTTGCCAAAGCCCAGAGATAGCTGGACATGTCCCTGTCCCTGCCTGGGTGGGATGTCTGTGTGCACAGTGGGTGACAGACGCTGCTGAGGCAAAGCCAGCCCCTAGGATGGGTAGCGCGGCCCTGCCCATCGGCACCTTCTCGCCCCCAAGCAGGGGCTGGGAGCGGGATGGCGCTGGGCTGTGTCTGTCCGGCATTTGTCCCCCAGCACCCTGGTCCAGGACTGGCTGGGCTTATGTGGTCCAGCCTTTCCGAGAGGTCAGAATGGTGTTCAGGCTTGAACCACCAGAGTCAGCACAGTGGGTTGTGAGTCTGACTGCGGCTGCTGCAGAGCTTTTGGGCAGCTTAGCTGCAGACCTGGGCTCTGGCTTGCAAGTGCTCCATGCACAGTGCCCGGAGCCTTGCCAGCCTCCGAGCTGGAGAGATGCCAGGGCTCAAGGGGCAAGAAAGGGAGGCTGTAGTCATCCCTGGGATAAGAGGAGTGACACCACAAATCCTGTTTTTTCTGCCAGCCCCTCTGTGACAGGACACGTCGAACAGTCCTGCTGCTGTACTGCTGTTGTGCGAGGTCTCCAGGCTTCCTGTGGCATTCAGGGGAAAACCAAAGCTGGTGTAGACCTGTAGGAGCTCTCCTCAGTGTGCTGCAGTGAGCACTGAGCTCAGGTGGGAGTGGGGCAGGTGAACGGGCATGTAATACAGCAGATTAGAGCCTGGCAGCTTCCTCCACAACATACCGCTGCTGTCTGAACATATTAAGGCCTTCTCCTTTCTCCTCTTGCAGATGACCTTGCAGAGCTACCACAGAGCATGGAACCAGGTCAAGATGTCTGGTAACCAGCACTAGGCTTGTCTGATGCTGCAAGGTGGACAGTGGGAGCTGCAGAGGGAGCCAACCGTGTGGGGAAGTTTGCTGTCAAATGGGTAAATGTAGCACCCTGCAAGTTGCAGGGCATGCATGAACCAAGCAGGTTTTCTGATCATAAAAGAATACCTCAGTTACCTAAAGCAACAAAAGAGCAAGAAGGGAATAAATCCTTTTCCCAAGCACCTGAGGCCAGCGTAAGTATCTCTTGGAGATGGGAAGCGTTTTCCCACTGCAGGATGAATCTCAAGTGACCTGTCCTCTGATGAGTTCAGACCTGTCTTTTCTTACTTGGGTTGAAACCACTTTCCTGAAATACCCTCACTGTTCATCTGGAAGTCTCTTCCCAGTCTTTGGGTGGAGGCTGCAGATGAGCTCGTGCTCTGATGAGTGTGGGGAACGCATCTGCTTCTGCCCTCTCAGTGGTGGCTAAGACCTATTTGCTGCAGTGGACCACTGGGGTGTACAGGAATGGCCCATAGCATCTCATGCCACTGTCACTGAGAACGCCTCTCAGGACTCATTTCTCAGTTCCTTTAATCTGGCAGATGACAGGGTTTCCAGGGTCACCCTTTGGGAGACAAAGCAAAGTTGTGTTACAGCAGCCCTCCTGCCGCTGCTCTCAGATCCTGTGGACTTCACTGGAGTGAGGGGAGGGCAGATCACATCACTTCAGTCCTTCATCACCACTGGCAGCAAAGCACCACTACTTCAGGGGCCTGGCTGACTTCAGGCTGATGAAAACCCCTATCCTGCATGCCCCCACCCGTGCCCCCCCAGCCCAGCGCCACGCCTGATCCCTCTGTACGTGCCACAAGGAACCCCTTGCTGCTTTGCCTTCCAAGCATCAGGCAGGGAGCTCCTTGGCATCAGCTGCATCAAAAGCCCTTGGAGATGAGGTGTGTGGCCCTGGCAGTGGGAGCAGCCCAGGGACCAGGGGCAGCACCCACAGGTTGCAGCTCACAGAGGGATGGACGGCGTGCGTTCAGGCACTGTCCCACGCCTGCTGCATGAAAGGGATGTTTTCTTGTAAGGACTGAGTACGGGATGCCCAACAAGTGTTTTGGCTGCAGTCCCAGCGTGGAGTCAGAGCTGAGCGAAATGGGGAGGAGGCGGTTTGGCTAAATGTCTGCCCAGTCTGGGCTGGCGCTCCATGTACCCTACCAAGCAGCCTGCCACTTCACCGCGTCCCTGCGGCTGCAGCACGTGGTGGCCATGATCCTTTCCAGTGGGCAGGGAGCTCCATCCACCAGGGAGAGCATCCTCAGGAGGCTGCTTGCCCCTGCCTGGCCACGGGACTGCTAGG
Organism: Anseranas semipalmata; assembly: GCA_013399115.1. Taxonomy (NCBI): domain Eukaryota; kingdom Metazoa; phylum Chordata; class Aves; order Anseriformes; family Anseranatidae; genus Anseranas; species Anseranas semipalmata. The sequence continues at coordinate 274,138 of VXAA01002847.1, forward strand.
CAGCCCCTGGTCTCCATCCAGCACGGACAGGCGACCGGCTGGTGCTTCTCCCTCCTGGCAAAGATGGGGCTGAGACAAGCCATGTCCCCCTTCCTCCCATTTGGGCTGTGGACAGGAGGGATCGGGACAGTGGCTCTCACCCTTGTGGTGGGGGTTACCCATAGTGGGATGGAGCCAGCCTGAGACCCCGTGGTTCATGAGGGCTGACAGGTAGAGGCTCCGTGGGGTCAAGCAGATGGGCTGAACAGTGTTGCTGTGCTCCAGTGGGGCGGCTGTGCTGAGCAGAGCAATGTTGTAGAGCATCGCCTCAACAAAGCCCTCGTGGGGGATGCCGGAGCTGATCCAACCCCGGGACTGGTCCTGCCACTGCCTTGCCGTGTCACTCAGCGGGTGTAGAGGGGAGGGGAGGCCTAGGGCTCGCCTGCCTCTGTGGACCACAGTGGCAAGGCAACTGGATGCAAGGAAAAGCCCGCGGCAAACTCTGGCTGCCCTGGCTCTGACCTGTGGACAGCTCACCCAGCTGCTGCCCGTGGACAAGGACAAACCTCACCTGAGCACTGCGACTTGGTTTTATTCCCTGCCCATCCCAGAGCCTTGCCCCAGGTGACACGGGGCTCCTCCCAGGGCACAGCCCTGCTCTGCAGGCTGGGTGCAGTGCTGAGCACCTGGTGCTAGCTCAGGATGCAGCCGAAGGCCAGGAAGTTGTGCTGCGCGTCCCGCGGTGCCACCACCCATGGGAACCGGTCCACAGCGGCAGCATCACGCATTGATCCTCGGGGGACGCACCAGCCTGGATCCTGCAGGCTGCATGGAAACACGGGCCACACCGCTTGTGCGCTTGGCCCTGTGCTCTCCTACTGCCCCGCTCTGCTCTGATGCCCTTGTCCACTCGCTGCTCTTCTCATTTTTGTGCCTCTCTCCTGCCTGGGCAGCAGCAAGCAGAGGCAACCAAGGCCCACACAGGTCCCTCTGCAGTTCCGCAGCCCTTGGCAGCAGCCGTTCCAAGTCTTGGCCTTGCCAGGGACTGACACCGGCAGCACCCAGGCTTGCGCACCAGCGGGGCTGAGCCAGAGGCATAGCCCCTCTCACCTGTCACCTCAACGAAGCCTTCGTGGGGGATGCAGGAGCTGATCCAACGCTGGGACTGGTCCTGCCACTGCCTTGCCAGGTCACTCAGCGGGTGTAGAGGAGAGGCACAGCAGCATGAGGCTGGGCGAGGAGCTGGGGCTGGGGACCAGGGCCCCTTCCCTCCCCACTCCCATCTCCTCTCTGCGGGCTGTGGGCCTGGTGGCAGCAGGAGGTGGGCACAAGGCTGGCAGGACCCCACCGGCATTACCAGGGTCTGGGTCTCCTGGGGCGGGTCCCAGCCAGCTTGCAGGCAGCTGCAGCCCCTCTTTGGAGAGGCAGAGGCTCCCTGACCGCTGCTGCAGCAGAGGAAGAGGTGGTGATGCTGGGAGAAGAGGGGCTGGATGTGCAAGTGCACCGAGCGGGGGCTGTTGGAGGCTCGTGGTGCATGCACCGGCACAGACAGCACCTCCAAGGCACAGCTCCTCCCGTTCCGGAGCCTCCCACCCCAGTCCAACCCGCAGCGAGAGGCGAGGGGAGCAAGAGCAGGAGACAGGAAGGTGCTCTGGTGCTGATGAAGGGGATTTATAAAAGACGGGAGGACCCCAAAAAGGTTGGGGGGGGGGCAGGGAATGGGACTGGGGAACCTGAAGGTAGTGGGAGCTGTTGCGGGGGCACCACCAGGCTTCAGCTGCCTGCACCTGGGCTTTCCCACAAGCACGCACCCCTGGGCGGGAGCACAGCCAGGCTGCGAGCTCCAGCTGGGAACAAGAAGCCCCTTCCCAGCTGAGAGGCTGAGTGTGTCTTTGGAGAGCAGGATGGAGAAGATGGGATGCTATGAGGGATGTGAAAACCACTTTCTGTCCTGGAGAGCAGGACAAGAAAACTGTTGGTGAAGAAAAATGATGATGGGCCTTGAACATACTAATTAATAGCCGTGGGGCCCCTGATAAAAGGTGCTTGGGAAGGAGGGGCCAGCGAGCAGCAGCAAACAAAGGCACTGAGGCTCCTGGAGGGCTGACGCTCTCCCAGCAGGTTATCCCTGGGACGCTTTCCTCCCCGGCGAGGCCCAGGCCATCCCCTGGGGTGCCCTCTGCAATACTGGGGATGAGCACGGCCAAAGGGAAGGGAAATGGTGCTGCGAGAAGGCTACACACCACGGCTGGAGGGAAATCCTGGTTGGAGAGCTCATTTAAACCTACATGCAGAGCAGGGCAGCATTAGCCAAACTGATTTCTTCCCAGCATTTGAATATGTTTCTTGTAAACAGAATTAGCAAGAACAGGGTCCGTGCCATGGTACGTTTAAGACAGGGGCAACCCAGGGAAACCGTAGATGTTTTTTTCATGGTTGTCCTCTCCCTGGATATAGCCAGTCCTGCACATAAGAAATTCAGTGCCCTCTCATCCTGTTCCTGTAATAACTCTGTAAGTGCTTATCAGTCCCACTGAGAAGGGCCTTTTGCATCTATTATCCCAGCCTCTTGTGATGCTGTGTTTGAAATGCCTTGGGAATCAGCTGGGAGGCAGCTGATGATCCCCAGGCCTCTCTGTTGATGATCTGTGCTAAAAGGGGCCATTTGCCCTTTCATAACCAGGAAAAAATAGCTGTGAGATGCAGGTTGCACCCTGCCCTCCCCATGGGGAGGCTGCTCCGAGGCTGGGCCCCAGCCTCTGGCCAGGCTGTGCCACCACAACCACAATGTGCCGTGAGGTGATGCCTCCAAAGTCATGAATTTAAGCCCCATGATTAACGAAGCTGGCCTGACTCTGCTTAGAGACAAAGCCTGAAGCTCTGCCCACAGCAGGTGAACAAGGCACTGTCGTGAGCTTGCGCAAAGCCTGCCTTGGGCAAGAGGGGATCCAGCCACGCAAGCGATCTTTTTGGCTGCATGTCACCTGGTGTTCCAGCATTTTTGGTATCTGCTGTGAAATAATTTCCACTGCCAAGGAAAATGTATCAAGTAAAAGCATCTGATAAAAATCCATTGGCCACAGTAAAACACCAATCCAGCCAAACCTGTCTGTATAGCTCAGCCTTAGCAGCCTCCAAGACATGTACATTCAGTTTACCACCTAGAAAAACAAACACTGTGTCATGTTTGCCACACCACCAGTGCAAAGGCTTTGATTAAAGCTTGTGTTACCAAAACACAGAAATGTTTGAGAGCTGGGTGCTGCTTCCTTCCCCAAGCCTGGTTCCCTGTTGTGCAATGACATGTCTGTGCCTTGCCTCCTAAACCATCTCCTTGGTGTTTTGTGCTTCTCCTTTTGTGTTTCCAGGTCACACCGCTCCCCACACTGCTGGCCTTAGCACTGAACTCCTAGCTCCTGGCTCGGTGGCAGCTCTTCTGGCCAGGTCCCCAGCAGGAATGATGCAGCTCGTCTTCAGAAGGCTGGCAGATACGTGTTACTTGGTGACTTTCAGAAAGATTCACTTTTCCTGGCAGCCTCCTGGTTTACAGCCCACCTAGTTAATGTCCAAAGACCAAAAATCACGCGTGGCCAAATGTACCTGTTCCTGCACTTTCCACAGGGATCATTGAGGAACTGTGCAGGAAATCATCTGGTGCCTTCAAACACCTGTCTCCAAGGCAATGTTTGAACCATCTGTGAGTAATCCGGTAAGATTCCCAGTGCTGTGTTGGATGGTTTTGGTTCTGCACTGAAGGCACCACCTGCAATGGAGACTCCCATGGCAAAGGCACGCGCAGTGTGGCTGGGCCAGGTACCAGGATGCGTGGCAAACAAGGCCACCAGCACGTTCCTCTTGATTGACTTAATTTCTGCAGACAGCACACACACGTGAGGGAGCCCATCCGGAGATGATGGTGTTTGCCATCCTCAGAGAAGGTGGCCTGGGAGTGGGTGGCCAGTAGTGAATGACTCCAGGCAAGGAGAGCTATTGCACAGAAGGTCTGCTGCACAGATTGCCTACTCCATGGTTTGAAAATATCTCTGGATGGAAACTTTGCCTTTTTACCAAAGTACACTTGGAGACTGCTGCAGGTGTTGTCTGCAGCAGCTGTGTCAGGGCACTGTACCCTGCTGTGACCCATGGTGCCATGGTGCATGGAATGTAGCAGCTCGCTGGAGCTATTTGGCCTTTGCGGAGTACGCATGGAGCAGCCTGGTGATGGAGAGGGAACTGAGTGACCCTGGAGACATTTTGTGAATTGGCTCAATACCTTTTGAGGGCCACTGGAGTCAGCGGACGCTTCAGATCCCTTCCATCCTGTCCATGAAATCCCTCCCTCCCAATGAGAACAGAAGACAGCAAAGAAAAAGAGAGGGAAGGTAAAAGAAAGCCAAGGCAGAAGAGGAAGCGTCTGAGGAGGCCTTGGTTCGACATTCTAACAATGGTGCAAAGAGCTGATCCAGGATTCGTTGGTTTTATGCCAGATCAGTTATCACAGGTATCAGCCACCCTTCAGCCACTTACACATGAGAAGTGACCAAAGACACAGATCCCTGCAGACCTCACAACTCCGCTCTGCTCCCTCACGCTCGATATGGCCAGACACCAGCTTGCAATTCTTTATTCTTAGCTCTGTAGCCAGATGCAGTTTTACAGGCTCGGTAGATCCTTCCATACGCAGGATGAGGTTATTTCAAACTTGAGGTTGTATTGCAAGCTATGTTTTGTTTAGAAAGGAAGGCAGGAATTACATGGCAACTAGGTTCTGGGCAGGGCAGAGAACAGGCAGTCTCCAAGTTGAGCCCTTCCAGCAGCAGATGATGTATTGGTCACGGAACTACAGCAGCACTGTCGGAGGGGTGTCCATGGCCAGGCTGATCCACACCAGCATGTTACAGTAGCTGCCATCAAAAAGCCACTTTGCTAACAAGAGTCTGGTCATCTGGTTATACCATTCTCTAAGGGATCAGCATGCCCTTAACTAGAGGACAGATCCATATTGAATTTGTTTTTCTATTACAAGGATGATGACTCAATTTATTTCTAATGGGTGCCCTTGCCAAAGGGCCCTGTGTTTGTGTGCTTCATAATAGAACAATTAAAAACCCCATTAATGATAAAATCTTAGCAGGCTAGCACAGACAGGAGAAAGAAAGGGTCATACACGCACAGCCAAGAGTTGCCAAATTTACAGGCATCATAGGAATGGAAAAATTTTGAAACGATTTTTAAAGGCCAAAAGAGATTAGATGGGAAGGATTGCAGAAGGCCACAGGTTCTGTGCTCAGAAGCCATCACTGTTAGACCGATTGTTACACTGAGGAAATCTGCCCCAGACAATGCTCAAAAGCTTTCAAATCAGTGGCAGACTCGGTGCGGATCGGGTGACTTGGTCTGTCCTCACTGGGCTGGTTGCGAAACCCTTCGGGCTCTGGTCTCATTTGCTGAGAAAGATTTGACAGGAAGCTCAGGAATGGCTCAAAGATCTGGTTTATCTTTTCTCACCTCTCTGGTGGTTCTAGACATTGCATAAAACCTCCAGAGAACGAGGAGATGTTTTTCTGGCGGACTTACAAACAAGGGATTCTGGATGCGTGGCTTTTTTTGTGTGTGTGACAGAAGCAAAGGATGCTCTTCACTACACATCAGGAATTACGTTGCCACAGAGCACTCCATCCTGAAGCTATAATTTATAGTCTTGCCTGTCTTATTCATGCCAGAAAGTCAAAATAGACAGTTTTAACTACTAGCCTAAAACTACAGTCTTTGTGATTTAATTGTTAAATATTAAAATAAAAGTAGCAAGAGTTTTGTGATCAGTGCCATGATTTATGTTTGCTGGCAGATTCCTCATTTTAATGGCAGTCTTCCCATACCTGTGATAGCATAGCAGTAAACATCCAAAACTGGAACATCTTCAGTGGGATGGCAGATACTGGAAAAGACAAGATCAAGAGTCTGACATGCGCTGTCCTGTGGGATCATGTCTTTTCTTTGCTCTGTACGGTAATAGGTTGAGTGAGCATGAAGGGCCCAATACTAGAGGGACTTCATTGACGGGTTTTCTTCATACTGGAGTGAAATTTAAGTTCAAAGAATTTCAAAAGGAGAAAGAAAGCCTTGAGATTCACAGCTTCTGAGAAGCCACCAGCCCATGCCACTATTCCTACTAAGTGGAGCAAAACAGAGCAGGCCAGCCAGGATGTCTGTCCTAAGTCTGATTGTTGCAGTTTTCTTCATCTGTTTTTCTGATGCTCCTATTGTTTTGGTCTAAATGGCAGGGATCAGGAGTATACAAAGAGAAGTCTCCTCAACACTCCATTCCCTGCCTTGCACGGGGGCACCACTGGCTTCCAGGGCTTCCCCAGAGCATTAGCTAGAAGCTGCACAGTAATGTTCTTGGCATTAAGTGATGGTGTAACCTCTGCTACAAATTCTTCTATCGTAAGGGGAGGAGATGCCATGCAGACCAATGGCTTTTCCAGTTTCTGCCTTTACCCCCCTACATCCAGCTATCCTGCATGGTTGATGTGAGGACAAGAGAACTCCCTAAATTTTCCCTGGGTGACATATCCCTAATCCCTGTGGGAACAAACCTTCAGGATGCCCAAATACATGAATGACTGATAGAGTATCCAATGACCGATGCAATGGCTTGCGCTGCCAAGCAGGGTCATACTAATGGCCTGTGACAGAAAGCTGGCGAGGGCCAAGATGCAGTGCACAGATACTTTTAAAAATAGCTCTGCCTGTTGGGTACTGGATCTAGTGCAGGGGGAGGCAGTCTGGCACAGCTTATCCCCAGTTGCTGAACTGCAGCAGTGCCACTTTCCTCCAGGCATGCTCACCTTTTAACTGACCCCATGCTGCTTTCCAGCTGCTGTTTCTCAGATTCTGGAAAACTAAAAAAAAAAAATCTTCAAAGGTCAGAGGTCAGCTAAAGGTGTCTCTCCTAACCATTGAAATTTCTAGCTTAATCCAAGGCTTACTTTGAACCCAAGCTAGCAGACTGTCAGCATGGACAGAAGGTCAAGAACTGCAAGCACTCGAGCTTGTAATGCAGTGGGGACCCAGCCACTCAGCACTGCTAATACAAGCATGCTGGGGTGCTAATCTAATCAGTTTGTGAAGCTTGAGTGTTATTTTGCAATGTGACTCCTCTCACTAGAACTTACATCAGTATTTAAAACCATTTGCTAGCTAGCTCACAACCCCAAACCTTATTCCTTTAGTCCAGATGCTGAGAACAGCACTCAGAATTTTAGATGCCTCACTTAGAGCTATGAACTTACGTGGACAAGAGGTCATGGCTATGACCAGGATGGCTGCTGCTGTGACCTACCTCACGGAAACACGCGGAAAGTAGGATCGCAGCCAGCTGAGCCTGCCACTTGTCATAACCGTGATGTAGCAAGGACTTGTAGACATGTCTGCTTACACAGCACAGAAAAACGTGAAGCTTGATAAATTGTTCCCAGTACGCTGCTGGTCAGTAACATTGGGATTAATCACACAGAGCAATATAATGAGGTTTATACCAATCAGCCGACCAGAGCCAAAGGAGTCATTCTGTGTGCTCATAAACATGTGAAGGGAGCAGCTCGCAGAACAGCTATGGTGACCTGCGGAAACACGGCTCATTCACAGGCTGATCCAAGATTGAGGCAGTGACTGATGGAACCAGGGAAGGGGCTGCCTGAACTGAAGCCTTCACACACCACCCAGAGCCTGTTGGCTTCAACACAAGGCGTGTTTTAACCGTTCATTCGCACACATCAGAAATCTGTTAATACGGGGGGAGAAGAACTTAAAAAATGGACTTTTTAAGTTAGGCTCTCTGTCCAGACCAAGGGCACCGAAAACAAACAACTTACTTCTGGTTTTCAGGAGTGCTGAGTACTTTTTGGATGTCATGAAAATATCTAAAGCCATTTAGAGTCATAGAATTTATTTGGCATAGAATTTATTTGGCTTCCTATTTAGGTAGCCTCAGGAACCTAATTTTATGTACTACTTTTCTCAGCTTAGCAAAAGGGACAGACACAAGGTCTTCCACAAACTGCTTGTGGCTTTGTAGGGAGCAGTCATTGGCAGAGTGTCACAGATGCCATCAGTCCTGACCACTTAAAAGGCTCAGCATTTACACTGCTGCCTTGTTAACACTTCTCAAGCAGTAAAACAGCAGCAATACTGACTTGTGCACCCACTTGCTGGCTGTCACTGGGTGACAGGTGACCATGTCTCTCTCTTCGAGGCTTTTGGGCTAAAACACACGATCATTCTTTACCTTGCTGAATCTGCATCGTAAGACCAGCCTCCCAGAGGCACTGATGGAACAAAAACATATTCTACCTACTTATAGATAAAAATAGGATCCAATTTCCAGATGAAATATTAAGCGGTGTCTTGGAACCAGCCTCCTTCCTAACCAGGGCCTGGAGATGCTGACAGCCTGGGCTTCCTGGACCTTCCCAATATTTTGGGGTGAAGGAGAAGTGCTGGCGACATAAAAAGCAATCCCTGATGGGGATGTCCCTGAGTGGGACATCCTGCTTCGATTCCCTCCCTAGAGAAGGGCCAAGATTTAGCTTACCGGGGCTACGCGACTATTTCTAAAGAGTCCATTCCCAGCAGTACAAACTACTTGCTTACAGAAACTTTGAAGCTTTTAATTTAATAAAGTTATTTCATTTCTGTCAGCACCCCCTTATTCTTTTGAGACTAAGCTAAAATGTAAAGCTTGCTCATTAATTACTTCAAATGTCAAGGCTTAATTACAATGCCTCAGAGTTAAACTTCAAGCCAGCCAAACTTTCAGAGCCATACAGGAGACAGACAGACATATCCATAGCAAGTTAATCCTTCAAAAAAGATGATAGTGATTAATAATGTTATTGATTTCCCAGCTGCAATATTTCATCTCTCAAACCCAGAGCACATTAACTGGAGCGTGCAGAAGCCACTGTTGTGCCTCGGTAGCCATCTGAGGGTTAGGGTATTCTGCCTGGACCAGGACTGTAAGAGCGAGTCTGCATTCCTGCAAGGACAGGAGTGAAAACAGGCTCCATTACACGGCTCTAGCAAAAACACGCACCTACCCTCACAGATGGACATCATTCCCCATGGGTGAAGTAAAAGTGCGTTTGGGCTGGTTATCACAGCACAGCTGAAAATCTTCCTGTAAGCATGCTGGATTCCCAGCCAGCCTTGAAGTCAGAAATCTGGCTAGTATCTGTGTGGCTGCAAGCAGCCTTGCTGAAAGGGACCTGGGGGCCCTTGTGTACGACAAGCTGAACATGAGTCAGCAGTGCGCTGCTGCAGCAGCAAGGGTAAATCGGATTCTGGGCTGCATCTGCAGGGATGCTAGCAGAGATAGAGATGTGTTCATCCCACTCTGTTCAGTGCTTGTCAAGGCACACATAGAGTACTGTGTCCAGTTCTGGTGTCCACAAGTCCAAAAAGATGCAGACAGATTGGAGAGGCTCCAAAAGAGGGCCATGAAGATGATCAGATGGCTGGAGAACCTGTCCTATGAGGAAAGACTGAAGGACTTTGGTCTTTTCACCCTGGAGAAGAGAAGGCTCGCGAGGGGAGTTCATCACACTGTTCCAGTACTTAAAGGATGGCTATGAAGAGGACAAAGGCTCTCTCTTCACAAAGAGCCACACGGAGAAATCAAGGGGTAATGGGTACAAGCTGAACCGGGAGAAGTTTTGTCTTGATATAAGAATGAAATTTTTTACAGTGAGAACAATCACATAGAACCTCCCCAGGGACATGGTAGAATCCCCATCACTGGAGGTTTTCAATATATGACTGGACAGAGTGCTAGAAAATCTCATGTAGGCTCCCTTTTCCCATGGAAGGTTGGAGCTGATGATCTTTTGAGGTGCCTTCCAACCTGGGCCACTTATGATTCTATGAAATGAAGACAACACTTGCTGTTTGTGGCAAACCATGACAACTTGAATAGGACTGTTCCTGTAACAGTATCACCCATTTTTTCCAGATTTAGTGTTTACAGACCATGAACTCAAGCACAGGATCATAGAATCACAGAATCATAGATTGATCTAGGCTGGAAAAGACCTTCAAGATCATCAAGTCCAACCATCAACCTGACCCACCAAGTCCCATCACTAAACCACATCCCTTAGTGCCACGTCCACACATCTCTTAGTGCCACATCCACACATCTCTTAAACACCTCAGGGATGGGGACTCTACCACTTCCCTGGGAAGCCTGTTCCAATGCTTGACTATCCTCTCTGTGGAGAAATTCTCCCTAATGTCCAATCTAAACCTCCCATGCCACACCTTGAGACCATTTCCTCATGTTCTATCACTTGTTACCTGAGAAAAGACTGACACTCTCCTCACTGCAACCTCCTTTCAGGGAGTTGTAGAGAGTGATGAGGTCTCCCCTCAGCCTCCTCTTCTCCAGACTGAACACCCTCAACTCTCTCAGTTGCTCCTCATAATTCTTGTTTTCCAGTACCTTCACCAGCTTCATTGCTCTTCTCTGCACATGCTCGAGCAACTTGGATCCATCTTGTAGTCAGGAGTCCAAAGCTGAACGCAACATTTGAGGAGCAGTCTCACCAGTGCTGTGTACAGGGTGACAAAAGATGCCAGACACAATGTCAGTGTGGTAAACTTACAGCTGATAAATCATTTTTGGCCCTTGTCAGCCATGAAGGTATATCAGGCTTAGTTATGAAAGTGTGACTGAGTTCTGGGTACAGAGAGATCACCCCTGAAAATTGGCAGCTGTAGATTTCAGCAAAATCAGGCACTGGAAAGTGCTGCAGAGATTAGCTGCTGCATGTGGATGTTTCCCAAGATGACCAAAGGAAAGGCCTCTCCGCGGACTCCGCGCCCACCCACAGTGAGCCTGACCTGTGATGTATGTTCTGTGCCGTGCTGCAGAGGGCAAGGTCAGGCTGAAGGTCTGAGAGCCTGTAACTCATGTGGCACCAGTCCAGGTTTCCCTTTTAAAGCCGTACCAGTATGAGAGAACCGGAACGGTTGGTCAGCCAAGGTGACAAACATCTGCTAGATGACAGGTACCAGCACACATTGCCTTGTCATTGACTCTGCCAGAGTACAGAAGTTTCATCTTCCTGACAACGCTTTCAGCAGTGAAAGAGGATGAGGCCTCCAGGCAAAGCATCTCCTGATTACACTCTGGGGACTGTAATCTTGCAGCTCTCTTAGATGCTATGTCTGTGTCGGAAACTTGCATTTAATTTATGCTGTCTTACTAATTAACAATTGGGATTTAGAAGACCATGGCATGTTTCATCTTGCGATATGTACTGGCCTGCTTAGAGTCCCAGCTCTAAGCAATGTTTCAGCAGGGAAAAAAATAGCACTTTTCGAAAACTTGAAAATTGTGAAGAATCAGACATCAGAAGAATATTAAAAAAAAAAAAATCTAAGGACTGCTGAGAAAAAAAAAACTATGACTTCTGAGCCAGCTTCATGACTTTTAGGACCCAATTCGCTATTTTCTAAAACATATTGTTGTCAAAGCTGTAATTTAGCTCATAAAATGTTTGTTGTTCTAGTGATAATAACATGTCCTGGGGTTAATGGATTTGTAACCTCCTATGTTTCAGTTGTTTTTAAAAATCAGTCATTGGCAGCCAGCTGGTGAGTGCTTTATTAGTGAACGTCCCCAGAGAGCAGACACTCCACCATTTGATATCTTTTTGGTTTAGAGGATAGAGCAAGGACACGAAGCTCCTCACTGAACCTTGGAAAACGAGAGGACAACAATGACGCAGCCCAAAATGTGCTATGCAGCATCCCCATTGACCATTGCTGCATTGGCACAGGGTTTTCCTTGTCCTACATGTGCCCTATATCACTTACACCACAATCAGGGTGCTGACCTGCACCCTGCACTGATGCATCAGCTGCTGCATCTGCAGTTGATTTTTATTTTTCATGTAAAGTAATACTACAATATCAACATAAATTATTTGCAAGTTTGAATATTTTACCATTTTTATGATGTTTGAAAGCAAAGGGCCATATTCTTGACTAAAGTGATATTATTTCTGTGCTCTGAACTTGCGCCAACAAGGTGCACTCTGCTAAGAACTTCACAAGTGAACCAATGCCAGTCACTGCACCTGACTCCTCCTGACATGTGCATTTCAAATTGTCAGTCATGTGCTCAAAGGGACTTACTTGAGAGATCAAAATCACCTTTATTAATATCATGTCTTACATAAATATCCACATATATATATATCACATCAAAAAACATTCCTTTAATGCATTGCATATCCTGTTTCCCTTTTAGGTAAATACATGCATGTTCTGTTCTCTGTGGAAATCCTCATTATAACTCCAATGCTATCAGGATTTAGCTTTTCAATATATTTTTCTCACTAGAGTAATTTAATGATATATATAGTAAACATGCATCTAAAGAATGTATAGATACATAATTTATGTCTCTCTCTATTCACACAGTATGAACATGTAGAAGGGCATGGGGCTTTAATGGCTAAAAAAAGATTAAAGTATAATGAATTCACCCACCCCTAAAGAAGATGTAACTTTCCTTTCGTAAATTAAATAAACATTTCAAATTCAAGCAGACAACAAGGGTAACCAAAATGGATTTCTGAGAAAGCGTTATTTCAAGTTTTTTTTAAACTTGCTATTAGCAGTGCTTTTTCCCAATGTGAAGTACAGCAGGCTTGTGAATGACTTCAGCATTAGCCAAGCAATCAATAGCTGGACATACTTATGGCTAGCTGCTGACTCCTTGCCATTTGTTAGTGATACCATGGTGTCTAGCTTTTCTTAACCAATTGCACTGGAAAAGGAGTTCACATTACAGAAAATCCAGCAAAGGTTAAAAATGTAAGCTTCATCTAGAGCCTTCTGGTACCTTTTTTCACAGATCTATCTCCTTGTATGGGGATGAGAATGGAAACAAAAAACAGAGGCTAAAATAGTATTAGGTGCAGGATTATACATCCATCTAAAATAGGTAAGGATTTGATTTTTGGATCTTGTCCATACCTTACTTGAGTAAATCAAGTGTCTGTTTCTGAAGAAACAGTAGTGAAAGCAAAAGTTAATGTTTACTCCTGATGTTAACACTGTATATTAGTTACAGTCATCTATACCACAACAGGTAGGAAATCACTGCCACCCTGTTAGTAATGTTTACTGTCTTCTCCACAACAACGTAAAATGGCAGTCCTAAATGCAAGGTATGCAAGGTGCGTGACTTTGTTTTCTGAAAGCCTTACCTTGCTTTTACCAAACATATATTACCAGTGAACCCGACTGGTTCAATTCTAAGACGGCATTCAGTCAGAATGTGCCAAATTAGACCTGTACCAGTCAACCAGTGGTTTTGCTGAAAACTGTTTTATACTTCTTAATGAACCTAAAGCACATCACCTAGCAGCCTTACTGTAAACGAAGCAGCAGCACACTCTTTTTGCAAGAGGTGAAAGACGCCTTACCACCAGTCCAGATAAAACTGTCTGTCTCCAAATCACAGCAATTCTGTAAGGCAATTGAGGCAGGAGTGAAAGTACCAATAAAAAAAGATGAGCCAGATGAAATGATTTCCCACATATAGGAGAAATAGATAATAAAAATAATCTTTCCCTCTCAGTTCAATTCCACTCCTTCAGCACAGCTTGAATATAATCAAATATAAATGTGCCCTTTCCAGAGCAACTGTATTTATAGAGACATTTACCTTGGCTTGATTTAAAGTATCCATTTGCAGGCCAAGCACCACGAGAAGGTTTTAAATATAACATTAATATAAAAGATGACAAATAAAAACAGTTCAGATATAAATAAGCTCACAGACCAGTAGAGGTGAAGGAACTTAGAGCAAATTGCAAAGCTGTATGGGCCTATCGTGTGTAATGAGATAATTTTGGAACTGAGAGCATGAGAAACAGAGCGCCCTTAAGGGAACAAGGCTGGCAAAGACACTTTGCTCCCTGCTCATGCTCCTCAGCCCGCTTCTCCAGGCATGAGTGAGGGGTGTTGCCCTGTGGCAATGACAAATGTGTGTGCAATTTGTTGTTCTAAGTAGAAAATCCCTCAGTGAGTGAACTGGGTAATGGCAAACACATCTACCCAGGACCTCCAGTACAGACATGCTAGTGCATTAAACGCAGCATCACCTTCCATGAGTATAACCAACCTGATCCCCACCTGCATACCAAAATAATAACACTTTAATTATACCAGTATCACAAACTATACCAGTATTATGCCGCTAGCGTTAACATTGTTCTACAAGACTAAAGATACTACTTGTATACCAGTACTGATGATACAAGAAAGGGAATATAAGAAATAGTATAAGACCCATTTTATAATTGGTTTCACTGGAAAACCAAATAGAGGTATTGGGCCTTTGGGCTTTAAATCAGTTTTTCAGGGAATCTGCCTCAACTCTTGTGTCACTCCTCTGACACGTGGAGAGGAATTGCTGAGGTGAATTTTTGAATCTTCTTTTGAGAGGCTGCATGTGCTGTGATAATGATCTGAGCATGCACACAAGCCACCTCCTGTCTGGAAGTCGCACAGCCACGTAAGAGTGGCAATGAATCATGGAATAATTTGGAGGTCACTGGGCCCAGCGTCCTACTCAAAGCAGGGCAAACTTTGAAGTTAGAGCCAGTGTGAGCCAAGAGGTGACATTAGTTTGAGCTCAGCACTGCGTAAAGCAGGATTAACTGGAAGTGGTGTGTGTCTGGCAGGCTTCAGGCATGGTTGGTGCAGGCATGTTATTGTCTGCACCTCCCTGTGTTGATATGCCTTCTGTCTCCTAAGAATTCACTAAAGGCTTGTGCAATTTTCTGCTCCTAGGCTAAACAGAGAAAGATCTTGGCATCAGGAAAAAGAAAAAGAAAAAGAAAAAGAAAAAGAAAAAGAAAAAGAAAAAGAAACACAAAAAGAAACACAAAAAGAAACACAAAAAGATAAAGAAACACAAAAACAAAAAGCAGAGGGACAGAAAGAGTGCTTGCACCCCACAGAGCATGTTCTAAGGTGCAGGAGGCTAATGCCATGACAAACTACCAATTTGGAAAAAGACCTTAACAGCCATCATTAGATAGGTACCATGATGTTCTGGCATAAACAAAAAGGTGAAAGATGTAACTAAAAGGTTAAATGTTGTGAATCTGTAAGGAAGTAAACAATGAGAGATTCTGAAATCTTGCCATGATTAGACAACTGATAAACACCACACAGGTTTTCAGCAGAAGCATGGGAGCAGTAAAATGCTCCAGACAAGGGGAAAATGTCATTCAAATCAAACTGCAACAACGGGAAAGCTTTTACCCTTTTGTGGTCTGGGCAGGATCCTCTGCTGTATATCTCAAGCAGAGAAAAGGAAGAAACTGAGGTAGAGCTAAGGAAAAAGCTAAGTAAAGTTCAGACAGAAAATGTCTACCAGATCCTCACTCTAAGAATAAAAGTTCAAGAAAGTATCAAATGGCAAGAGCTGCTCCTCACAGCCCTCAGAAAAGAAAGCAATAGATAGATTTTGCATCTAGACCATGCTGAAGCATTGTGTTGGGGCAAGGAAAACAACTAAGCACAGCAAGGCACAACATCGAGATGCACTTTGCACTGTTAATGTAAACATGCACTTGGGCGAATGCTGTAAGAGAAACACTGATGTCAAACAGGGGTCCTCTCGCTTCTGCCTGACATCCTCATTGCCCACAAACCTGTCAGAGGTGCAGCCAGCAGCACCTGGCTCGAGGCTCGTACAATGAGCTGGATCTTGTTGGCATCAGGATCCCCCAAACATGCACAGCCCGAAAGGCAGGCCAGCACAGCAAAGGAAATCAGATGAAAATTAGTTGTGAAAACATATGTATAATGAGAATCTCAGCGCCTTTGAATCCCATCTGCATGTTAGGGCACACAAAAACAAATCACTTCACATGTCTTGACAGGGGTATACAACGTACTGGGGGAACCATACATACCAACAGCAGCATCTGTTTCTCCAAGGTTAGCAAGACTTGTTCATCAAAGGTCTACAGCCCTCCAAGGCAGATTGCAAACCTTCGGTGACAGTTATTTCTTTCTTCACATCTGGCTGTAAGAGCTGGAAATACCTTAATACTCAAGAGAGACTGCAGAGGTGTTTATCCAGGGCACCTGTAAATTAGTGTAACTAGCCCACCCAGTGACGAGTGCTTCAGTTCATGACGGGGTACCAGGTGATGGAGGCTCGTCCAGGGCTCCTGAACCACGAGTGAAAGTCGTCGTGGCTGCCACACAGGAAGCCAGTGTCTGGCAGCCCCACACAGCAGGCCGTCTGAATGCCATCCAATGTGCCTTCAAATTTAGGCCTTCGGCAGAATCCTAGCTGGTCCTATTTTTCAAAATATCATGGAATTTAACAATCTGAAGGGTGTGCAAAAAGCATCGTGTAGTAAGCAGGGATGCCAGAGCTGTGTTCAGTCCCTATACAGGTTAGATACTACAGAAAAGCCTTAGGCCCAGAAAAGAGCAATGAATGAATCATGGGAGATAAATCTCAATAAAGTCAATATGAATCTTGCAGCCCATTAATTTCAGCAGGAAGTTTGGAGAGTAAATTGATTGTCAAGGCTGGGCCCAAGTCCACTTAGAACAATACTAATGATCAGGAGGGCAATCAGCTGCTATAAAGGTCACTCATGCTTAGAGGTGCAGCAGCAGCAGATCCCTTACTCCTCCTGAGCAGCAGCTTTGTTCCTAAATTATAGTCTGGTGGTTGCAGGCCCACACAGAATGGTGCCAGCAGCTGGGAATGCCAAGAAGCTTTGCAAGGGGGAAAGGATGTGGCTGGAGAGTGCAGACTGAAAACAGGGAAGAAGAAAGGAACATACAAGGTTCCCTCAGGGATGGGATGGTTCTTCCTGCACAAGTATTTGGGGAAGCAACACGGCTGCTAAATAGTGCTGGAATTTTCTTCACCAGCTCTAAGAAATGCTGTTTTTTCTTCTCAGCCCAGAGTTTGGGTGTTACTCTATTCCTGGCTGTGTCATCACAAGTCTCCGTGTGAAGCTGGCTGTGAATGTGGGGCACTTGCTCCAGCCCGCACAGGCTGTCCACTGCCCCGCTTGTGCATGGCGGTTTAAAGTCTCATTTCTTAGGATCATCATGATGATCCTAAGATATTGCATTTTGATCCTCAAACCATCACAGAGTTACGTTTTCAATAAACAATAGAAAAGTCCAGAATGAAGCCTTGGAAGAGCTGGAGATGAAATAGTCTCCTGCTAGGGAATTAATTTCCAGGGCAGAACAAGTGACTCTAGAGTCTGATTTAAAGAAATACTATAAAATACTCCTCTCAGAAAAAGACTTTCTAGTATGACATCTCAAAGTACTGATACCTCTTCAAGCCATTTTTGTCCAATCCCCTGTCACAACTGATGAGACACCATACCCAAAGTAAAGTTATGATTCTCAAAAGAAACACTAAGCAGAGACTCCATGAAATCTACTATTTTTGATATTGATATTTTATATGAAGGCATTTCAGTAATGCTACCATGAAGGGCAATGAATGGTGTTTGACAGATTTACAAGGAAACAGAACTAACAGGCTTGCATTCCCCAACCTCCTTTGTTTTATATTCCAAGATGACCTCTCTAACATATGGTAGACTCAATAAAAAGCATGTAGTTACCACTACCACATTACCACTAATTTTAAGATGTATTCTTTAAGACAGACAGACTATTTTCTGCAGAAATAAATAAAACAGACCAGAACATTATCTCTAGCAATGATATCAAGATAATAAACTGGTATTATTTGCTCACATTTCTGAACTTAGTTGATTCATGTATATTTGGCAAAATCCACTGAAAGAAAAACTAGAGAGCAATTAAGGTACACACAGTTTTGATTGGAAGGCCCTGTAAAGTGACTCATTATTTTGTGTCTGCTATGATAAGAAAACACAGCTGCAGCCTGTGTTGCATATAAGTCCATACAGACTGATGAGATGCTGGCACTGGCAAACACCCAGCAGAGGACCCATGGCTCTTCCCCTTAGCACCGAGGACAGCTGTAATGCCCTCACCATTGAAACCCACTTGTGCAAGTGGGATAGGCCAACGGCAGCAGGACAAAGTCCTCCAGGTTTCTCTAGCTGCGAGACAAAGGCACAAAAACGTTCCATTGGGATGTAGCAACAGAGAAGAGCATCCACAGCAGGTTCTGTTGTGTGAAAAAGGCTGCCAGCTTAGGTGAACAGCTTGCAGAGATACCTATTTCACGTGCTTTATTACAGTGAGGGCCTTATGAAAACTATATCTACTTATATTGGAATGAAAAACATACTTTATAGCCAAAAAATAGTTGAACAAAAGTTCCTTTACTGTTCTCAGCTGCCCCTGATGCTGGCACAAAGGATTCTGAAGAAATTCAGCAGGAAATTCTGGACAAGCCCAATGACAGCTGCTGGGAGACCGAGCTAATGCCAGGGAATCATGGGAAAGAATTACTTTTATTAACACAGCTACAAAGCTTTTCTTCTGCAGATCCCAAAGTACCTAAAAAAGTTACAGGCTTTTACAGAACATAGGAAACTTAGACCCAGAGATGCAAAGGGTCACCTAGCAGGCCATAAAACGAGAAAGGCAGCACCCCTGATCCCAGTGGCTGCCCTTTCCTTTCTTTACATTAAGTAGGCACTGGAGTCCTCATCTTTTGGGGTAACTGTGTTTAAGGAGAAGAGGATAAGCATGGATATGATAAAGTGAGCTATTGATCCAGTACATTAAGGTAGATGCAGAAGTGGTTAAGTGAATAAACTGCTGCAGGTCAGCCATAACCACCCTATAGTGTTACAGGCTAATAACTGCATCCCAGCAGTCCTCATTATATGTGACAACTGAATCCCTGGGTTTTAGAATTAAAAAAACAAAAACAAAATACCTGTTGAATTAGCGCCAGCATGAGATGAAAGAGAAATGTCTGCAAAGAAAATAAGAAGTGACTTAAAAGTCCTTCACTGATTCCTTCACACTAAACTCACCATGTCCTGAGGCATCACTCCATATCTCAATCTACTTTGTGTTTAGATATCACAACCACCACAGTGTTTTCTAGTGCAATTAACTGGCATTGAAATTGCTTATGCTGCAGCCATCCTTTGAAGGTCTCAGAGGCTGGCACGCATCCCAGCGCATTACTCACTCTAATGCAAGATGTCAACGTCTTAGTGCAAGGACTTTTCTCATTGTCTGGGTTTCAGAGCATCCACCATGCACGTTGCCTGCACTGCCAATGGACTTCCAACAGCTCTGTGATGAACTGCTGGAGGAGGGGGCTTAATTTGGTCTGGTACATTGGCAGCAGGTGAAAGAGTTCCTTTCACGTCACCTCTGTGAAATTGCCACATCCTCCAAGAGTCCCTTTAGAGGCCAATCCATGATGATCAAATCCTAACTTCCATTCAAAAATCCTAAAAAGGAGAAAGGAATTAGAAAGGACTGTGTGAAATCTCCATGATTAGCAAAATATCACTGTGTGATGTCTGAAATCTGCATTATTTCACAGAGTAATTGCATCACCACTGGATTTAGACACAAGAGCAACTACAAACAGGTGACTGCTGTATTTTTAACAGAGTACACGTACTATAGAACATCTTTTTAATCCTCCAGAGCCCCACAGAGTTAAGAAAATAATGTTATAATATCTGAAATAGCTTCCTTCATTTTGCTAAACATCAGAAGAAACATGCCCATGCGCTAAGGCAATGTTTGACACACAGTTGTAATGTCAGCATCCAACAAAAGATATGACAACCCTGGTATGAATCTCATGGCTCAATACAACAATTGTTACTATTCAAGCAGAGGCTCAGAAGTTGACAGGTTTAAGTGCAGTGTCATTTTCTTACCACTTCAGGAAGCCTCTTAATGATATAGCTGTGTCAGTAGTGTGAATTTCTTGGGAAATTCAGCTGATAGCAAATTGTGGGGTCTAGGAGAAAGTAGTACAAGACTGGGAGAAAAGAAGAGAAATAGCATATCATTTTCTCATGCAGTCTAGTGAAAAAACAATCTGCTCTAACATTCCAACCTCAGGGGAGCTGTATCAGTGCATATCTTGTCACTGTTTCACTAGCTGCAGCTGGTAAATAGATGGGAGTCACCAAGTTTTTGAAACCCACATATATATATCAAAGTTAAGCAGAGCATCAGGCTTTATGAGGACCATTCCTAGCCCATGGGGCATGCACATCTACCTGTGGCTGCACAGAACCATGAGCGGCACATCACTGAATCCCCCTACCATAAGTTTACCTCCTGTAAAGAGAGGAACGGAGGCTTCAATCTTCCATTCAGAACTAATAATGTGGTAGTAAACAGACTATGATGCAGATGATGCCACATGCAGGATGGCAATATTGATGGGGTGACACTGAACCACGTGGAGAAAGAAAATAGAGTGTCTACACTGTATTGACACAGGGTGACTGCTGGCTTGTTGAAGCCAATGAGAATTTTCTTGATATTAAAGGGTGGGGCCGTGAAGGGTTTGTTCTGTATCTTGCATATCCCAGGTGTCCATGCACTTGCCAAACTAATAACCTTGATCTAAGGACAAAGCTGAAAGAGCCTCATAAACCCAAACTACACTGCATAGTTCCCTGCGTTTGTAAATTGGACTGACTGACTGCTGCCTTGTCATATCTAGCACAAAATGCTTTGCAATGTGTAAGGGCACAGTGCCTCAAAGTCTCTTGCTAAAAGCTGATATGCTCTTTTTTTTCAGTGGAATTCAGCAGACACACAGCTCAACTCTCACAAATGAGAGGGCAACTGGCAACCCAGCAAAGAGAACTTCTAAGCCAAGACGCATCCTCTTAGCAGGGTCTTAATCTCTGCAGCTGTAGATCAAGAGCATTATTGCACAGATGTACTGCATGCAGACACCATTGCCATTCCTCTACAAAACAGCCAGGCTTGCTAGTTGACTTGCAGGACTATGAGACATGCATCACACATGAAACTCATGATGAAGAGTTTGGGGATTTTTATTAAATGGGTATCTACTGTTAGATTATTGTTTAGGACCCTAAACGAATGCCCTAGCTTTCAGAACACATAAAGCCCCACCACTCCTGAGGAACCCAGTTGAATGGATTTTTCAAAGATACAAATTAATTTTGTCAGCTACCAAAATGACGTGATATAAAAAAGTGTTTGAAAATGTTTCCAGGAACTTCATGTGACTTGGAATACTTACTAGTCACCAACATTTATGATTTTACAAGAATGCTTTCCATTTGAAAACTTTTTTTCTCTGCTTCCATTGCCTAGTGAAAGACTCATACACATAAAAAAGGCCAGAGAGGAGGAAATGCCAGTACTTCTTATACCTGAAGTGCTGTCAAACATACAACACCATGCTTGAAAATGGCAGTCAGGTCACTTGTAAAAATAACAGTACTTTCCAACAAAGGTTTGATTTTGAAGGAATTATGCCACATCTAAGAGAGATTATGAAAGCAATAGCTGTTCCTTTGGTTGATGCAGAAGCTATGCACTTGCTAGCCTATCTCAGCAACTGGATTTGTTTGGCATTTGTTACAGGAATACTACTTTGCTGACAGAGAAGAGGTAACTGCTGTAAATCGACAAATAGTTACCTTTTACTTTCAGGTTCACTGCGTACGTGTTCTGCTCTGACTGTCCTCTTTCACTCTCTCTGAAGGGATAGCTGGAGTGTTCTGCTGCTAACAAAAAACATAAAAGGGATCATATGGTTTCAGGTGAACCTGAGGCGACAGACTTGTTCTGTAACAAGGAATGGCTTATACTACACCAGTCGACTCTGCATGATGTCAAGGTGATGACATCAGCACAAATTTTGTATTCCCTCCTGATTTTGCTTTGATCCCTGGACACTGTCTTCTGGGTCAGGGATCCCTGCCCGCTGTCTTCTGGGATGTGAAGAGCCCTTCCACTGGCCCAGACTCTGAGCACTCACTCTCTAACCGGTGTAAATTCTTAACTCACCTGTGAATGAGGACAATGTGCTGCAGTCCCCTCCTTACAAATGGGACAAAGAAGAACAGCCAGACTGTTGCACAAATTGTTAATTGGGTTAATTTGTGTTTTGGCATTAGATTACAAGCTCCTCCTCAGCATCACTTCCTCTTGTCTCTAAGGTTCCAGTTGTGAGTTAGACACTTAGGTACCTCTTCGGCTTTTTGGCATAAATGACATATTCAACGTTGGGCTAATTTTGAAGAAGATCTTGTCATGAAAACTTCTTGTCCCCTTTGAGACTATGTGCCCCACAAAATACCAATAGTACAACCAGAAAGCAGGACTTTGTTGCAAGACCATGTGCTACATTAAAAAAGATTCATATGCTCTAAGAGGAGGAGAGGAGAGAGGTTACAAAACAGAATAAATAAGGCTTTGACTAAACAGAAGCATGTAGTGTGGTATTCATATAATCTCAGCATCAGTTTAACACTGCTTTCAACTTTGTCAAAGGCAGAGAGGAACTGAAATCATTATTCCCCATTAAGGCTATGCCTTCATGGCAAAAAAAGGCATGTTTTTACACCAAATTAGTTATCCAGCTTGAATCAGGCACGTTGTGCATACACTTTACCCAATTTTTAATTACATGATCCCAAGTCTATTTTCCACATAACCTCTGCTTCACTCAGTCCACAAGGCCAAGATGCAGAGCAACTCGTCCTGACTCACCAGATCGGATGAGTCCTATTAGTTCCAGGTCAGGAGCATGGAATGAATCAAAATGCCTTTTTCAAGCAGAAGAGCTCTGCGAGAAAGAACAGTGGGAACAAACTGCTCAGGAGAAAACTGAGCCTGAAGACTGAGCAAGAATATTATTAAGTTAATAAGAAAAGCAAACAGAGATGTTTGGGGGAGAGAAGGGAAGGAATTTAGGCATTAACTTGCCCTGTCACCGTGGGGTATGTCTGTTTGTAGGCACTTGGACCACAGTCCTCCCCTCAGAGTCAACCATAAAATATCCCTTTGATGCACAGAAGCAGGGTCTGGCCCTGCATAGCAATTCAAGCCTTTAAAAGTACAAGTTAATTAATCCTTCTAGTCTTGGTGAGGCAAGAGATGTCTATATGGCCCAAAGGCTCTCTCTGCTGATAGGGAAACTGAAAAACAGAGGGGTGACTTTCTCCAAGTCACAAACCACATCCATGACAAAACAGGGAGCAGGGTGCAGAAACCCCAGTTCTGAGCTCAGCCCACACATACGTAGATCACCCTTTCAACGTCTGCTGCCACGCACACTGACGGAAGGGTCCTGGGTCTGGTGGCCTTGTCCTGACAGTTCCTCTGACAGACCGGGGGCTCCCCTCCCTGTGGCTTCGCTTCACCTGGCAGTAGCAGAATAGTTTCAAGGTAATGATGAGATACACAAACATGATTAGCAGCTCTCCAACTAAGAGCAAGGAGGGGAAAAAAAATAAAGTGAAGCAGGAGCTAACACACCAAGTTGCTTTATCCTCCCAGTGCAGACAGTACAAGAAACCCTTTTATGTTTGCATATCAGATAACAGATACCTTTGCTTATACAGCCTGCCAGATGCATCCAAAACAGACAATGACAAATTAGTCTCTTGTCTAAAATGAGATGCAAGGACACTCAGCTGTGCAGGTATAATTTTGAATTTATACATACTTGGAACTAATCTGAACCCAGCTGCATGTCGGCACAGATACGCAGTGTCTGCCATGAAGGGTCCTGCTAGAAGCGAAAGGAAGAGAGCAGAGTCAGACTCATCTCAAGCTGAATTCTTTCAGCAGTGCAAGACAGGAACCTTAACGAGAAACACACTGCACTGGAGAGGAGAGTCAGTCCTTAAATGGGAGAAGTTGTCAGCTAGGACATCAGTAGTACCATTGAAAAGCAATCATTTGGCAACTTGTGAGCCCATAGGTGCCAGAGGAGCTGTCAGCTTGCCACAGTATTTAGAACAGGAACTAACTGTGTTAGTTTTATTTATTTATTTATTTATTTTTAATGGTATCTAGGATAGACATATCCTAGATATTTGAGCTATCCTAGGATAGACATATCCTAGATATTTGAGCTATCCTAGGATAGCTCAAACCGCAAAACACAGCAGAAAAAAACAACACTCAAATAAGTTTCTCCCTTCTCAGATATCACTGCACAATTTGGATGGTGCCACTACATCCATTGCTTGCACACACCAAGTCCTACATGGCAGCCCATACAAAACAGGGCTATTTTGATAAAGTGACTTCATTCACTATCATTTATTTCAGTTGACTGAATGTCAGCTACGTGTCTGTTGCTCTTCCTCCCTCTCTTGTGTCAGCACACATTCACAGAAAGAAACCTCAACGTGGTCTGCTTAGTCTGTTCTTATGTAGCCCACCCTAGATATAGAAACCCAGAGAGGCACTAATAGCACAGATAGTAGGAGGAAGAATACCACTGGTTGTTATTTTCTGAAGTTTCCAGTGATTTATGAGTTGTTTCAGCAGATGGAGCTATTGCAGTGCACACCATGTACTGCCAACTAGGCCAACTCAGTGTGTTCAAAGGAAGAAAGCATCTGCCTGAGGATATTTTCAGAAGAATCCTCAGCTGTATCCAGGCAAACGTATGCCATCCAGGCAACTACATGCACTTCTAGAAAATTGATTGGTTTGCCCTGAATCTCCTACGAATGATTTTTATAAGGTCATTAGGATTTATGCATTAGTATCGTAACCTAAGCTTTCAGTTTTAACATGCATGTGAAATCTGGCAAGTCCCCAGACCATGCCTACTCAGTAATTCTGGTACACGAAGACCAGCCTTTGCCATGATAATCAGCTTCCGCTGGTTATCAGTGAGGTTGCCCCTCACTGGTGCCAAAATCCATGTTTTTTAAAGGTCAGATGTCACTGCTGTGGAAATGGCATATAGCTGCAATTGTGGAATTGTGATGTTGCAGAATACCGTTGGCTGATGGAGTGAGGATTTCAGAATATTTACATATACATACATTGAGGAAAGGAATACAAATAAGAATACAATAATTCAACTTTCCAGAAATATTCATTTATGAGTATGACTCTTTAAAGGTTCTAAGAAGATAAATATGATCACAAACTTTGGCATAAAACAGCAAGCAATTCATGGTACAATTAGAATTTGAGATAAATGGATTAATAATCTCCTGCTCAAGTATCTAATTAAGAAGAGTCTGCATTCATCAAAGGCTTTTGTTGACATTATACGTTACTGAAGGGGAATAGGGATTTATTATCTCCTTGGTATGCAAACTCATTACCATTTTCCCTGATGGAAGAAGCTACGCCCAGATACAAGGGCCAGGGAATATTATGCCTAGTACAGAAAGACAGAATGTCTTCAAGAATTGACCCCTTATGCTCTGTATGCTGCATAAGACATGTTCATAAGCTAGACAAGAGTGACTTAGCAAGTCTGCCCTACATACTTCAAAATGCTTTGTAATTTTTAGTGTTAAAGATAGTACGCTGTATTCAGCAGCTCTTTGTCTACAGTCAGAGTCACATCAGTTCTGGGACATGATGCCACTGCACTGCTGGGCTGATGGGCAGGGTAACAAACAAATCTCTCACCTGGAGTTTTGGCTTTCATTCTACAAACCACAGCAGGGGATGTTACCAGTGAAATCAA
Organism: Anseranas semipalmata; assembly: GCA_013399115.1. Classification (NCBI taxonomy): domain Eukaryota; kingdom Metazoa; phylum Chordata; class Aves; order Anseriformes; family Anseranatidae; genus Anseranas; species Anseranas semipalmata. The sequence goes on from VXAA01002847.1 coordinate 299,831, forward strand.
GTTTGGGGACTGCAAGACCAAGCTTATGCTGTCAGAGCCGTGAACCTGCAAAGGACACAAATGGTATGTTATTATATTATCCAGGGGTAGCTTGGCTTTACAACTATCATGCCATAAAACAAGGGAGATTTGGTGAAATGGAGAGCTCACAGGAGGGCTGGACAGAGAGCAAAGTCAGGCATGCAAGGAATTTTTGCCATGCATTTCTACTAAAGGCTGGAGGTCTAACTTCAAACATATCATTCAGTACCAGGCTCCAAGTCAAAGATTTCTCGTTGCACTAGCCCTTGCAATAGTTTTGGACTGAAACAGCTATTAAGCTATCGAAACTGAGGCCACAAACCCTTTGCACTGGTGAATAAATCTAAATTTAGACCCTAGTCTCCAAATGAATGCATGAAGCTGATCTACCTCCCTGCAATACTTATGTTCTTTACAAATACTGGATGAAGCATATCACATCCAGCTGTTAAGCCATCCTCCTGGAGGGTCAAGCCTCTTTCTCCTAAGGGTCCTCTTGTGGATGAGGTAGCTTGTAGTGGCATGAGATGAAAAAGCTGGACAGAGAATCTATATGAATCTGCAGTTTTAAACTGCTCCTGTAGTTGCCTGTGTAGTCCAGGAGTGGTTCTTCAGACCTTTTTGCACGAATTTGCTGAATTAGGAAAGGGAATCAATACCATCTCTGTGACATCTCAGGAGGATGGGTTTCTGTGATGCACCAGCTCTGAAACCTAAATGAATATTTAAATTCAATGTTTTTAAGTGTGTCATTCCTAATCAGCTTTGCAGAAATAGCTAGCTATTTTGGTCTGGGCAGTCAGAGCGAATTGTGATCATGCCGTTACTTCCTCAACTAATTGTCAAGAAGGAAATTGAATGCAAGGGAAAATTTACAAGCAGAAGGCTGTTCTGCAACAAAAGTGTAACCTCATGCAGGCAAACAAGATGAGCAATGTTTATTAAGAGCAGGAGCTAAGCGTCGATTTTCTAGTGCTTCTGGTGGGTTGACCCCAGCCAGCACCCACCCAGACTCTCACTCACCCCTTTCCTGCAGAGTGGGGAGAAAATAGAACGAAAGTGAAAAGACCCATGGATTAAGTTTAATGGGGAAAGCAAGAGCTGCTCACGCAAGCAAAACAGAGGAATTCATTTACTACTCCCATCGGCAGGCAGATGATGAAGCAAGACTTCCCCCACACATAATGATCACTTGAGAAGACAAACTCCTTGACCACGAACGTATGGCCTCCCTCCTCATTTCCCTGAGCTTTGATTGCTGCGCACAACATCATACGGCATGGAATATCCCTTCAGGCAGCTGGGGCCAGCCGTCTCGGCTCTGTCCCTTCTCCGTCTCCCGCCCAGTCCCAGCCCGCTTGCTGCTGTGCAAGCACTGCTCAGGGGCAACCAAAACGCTGGTGCGTTACCCACACTGCTTCAGCCACAAATGCAAAGCGGAGCACCAAATGGGCTGCTGTGAAGAAAGTTATCTATCTGTCTTCATAACTCCATCCCAGCCCAACCCCATACAGCGCTCTGTAATAAAATTGTTCCTAATGTTCAAAGCCAAAGTAGACTTGCATGCAAAGGATATTACAAACATCCTGCTGCAATTTTTGGTAATTGTATTAGATCTTTATCATCAGGGTTTGACACACACATTTCACATCATTAACATTTCAGATATGCTAACCAGCTCTGCGTTAGCACCCTTTGTGGAAAAGGGACAATGAAGTGCTGAGGGCAGCCCTGAAATTCCACAGTGAGAAGGAGATAGATTTTTGAACCCCGTATTATGAAAATAAGGTCTAAAAACATCACTCATCTCAATGAGATTACTCTGGGTTTGCCAAGCCTTCCCCACTGAATGTGCTTTTCTGTTATTTCACTAGCTCTGCTGGTAAATACAGGATTATAAGAAAAAGAGAAAATTGAAAGATATGCAGGCTCTCCTAGAGGACATTAAAGCCCTGCCAAAAATCCAAATCTGGGTTTGTGTGATAAAACTGGCACTGAGTACAAGCCACAAAGCCCAGAGAAAATATATTCACTTTTAAAATATCTCACAGGGTTTTGTTGCTTTTGATTATAACATTCTTGGATATTTAGCTGATGCATCTTGCACATGGCTGACTTACTGGCAATACGATATATCACCGGCCAGCTACAGGGTTATTTCATGAAAACTAAGATAAACTTTATGGGATCAAAGAGTAGTCCATGCCTGAAAGAGAAAAGCTTTCAGATTTGAGGACACACTATGACAGGATGTGCTCAGAGCTACAGACCCCTCGACTGCCAGACGATGCAAGCTGCTTGTCTTGTCTCTTCGCATTCCCCCACACCTTGAGTCACTGGGCTTCTTCCAGATGGGAAGTTCAGAATGAACAGCATCATCCTCTTAATCCTTAGACTCAACGGGTTAACATGTCAAATTCTGCCTACACATTTGACAAGCTCCCACCATCTCCCTCGCCCAGTAAGTGATAGTGGGTAGAAGCCGTGGACTCCACCGGCACCCTTTCAGCAGCTCAGAAAAGCTGCTACCAGCCCACGTCTAAGATGGTTTCCTCTCATTCACAGCAGCTACCTCTCTGTCTCCCAGAGATGCCAGGGATGCAAGCAAGAAACTCTGTTTTGCTCTGCTCCTCATGGGCTTCTTAGTTGTTATTATATTAATAGTCTTTCCCACTGGGACACAGAATTTTTGGTGTGCTAATTCCAACTATAATCTTACTATATTAGCCAAATTCTCAGTATGTATCCAGTGTAACGTGACATTTGAATAGCATTTTTTACATTGAAGGATGGAAAAAGCTCTTCACAAGCTAGGGGCAAGATTTTCCACTTTTTGTCATGATGCAGTGTGCTCCAGCAGGTGCTGTTAGATTGCACTTCCCATATGTGATCAGAGAAGAAACTGGATCTTTTCCTATTCTAGCATGCCTCAAAAATGTGGGATAGTCTAACCAGATATCCAGAGCCCAGAAATGAAAAGCAGCAGCAAAGAGGCAACTGGATTTAATGTATTCAGAGATCCTGCTGGCCAGAGCTACGCTCAGGGGCCACGGGAGCATTCACACTCGGACAGAGCGAAGGGAGACTCCATTTCCTAGAATTCCCTGAATTACCAGCCCTCTGCTCATCCATTGCTGATGGATGTAATGTGGTAAGCACTGAAACCACAATTCAAAGAGCAGTTGAAAACACAAAGTGCAAATGCCTGTACCATCTTCTCCAGCTAGTGATCTTGGGTCACTGGTACAGACAACACAGTGGATAAAGGAAAACAACAAAAAAAGCCAGACACAGGAAACCACGAATGAAGGCAGTGGAAAAATTGGTATAATTTATGTTTGGGTAACCCACTGATTACACAAAGAGTGAGTTGATACAAACGGACTCTCCTTGCAATTGGAATTCAAGCTCTTATTCTAGATCCCAAGAAATAAGTAATGTTGCCTTTGTGTTCAGTAACTCACTTACTTAAAAAAAACTCTCCAGACTCATGTGAATAAGAGTGAGAACCTAGAATGAAGGAAAAGATTACTATCAAGGAAGAGATTACCATATATAAGCAAATATTAAAATTATATATTAATTATTATATTACAATTGCTTATTTTAGTCTGAAAGACAAAAACTTTTTTTTCAGAGGTAAACTTTGCAAATTTAGCTCTATCTTGCTTTTTCTTGTTTTAGTTTGCTTTTAACAGAAATACCCTAGATAGCTGAGAAAAAAACTCCCACCAACATTATTTCATTTAGAACATGAGGCTCATATAGCAACTCCCTCTCCCTCCTCCTATCTTCCTTTCAAACAAGTCATCAGTTTCTAGTTTTCATGTAATTTCTGCAAAGCAATTGCTTTTTTCTACGCACAAAGATTGATTCATTAGATCATATGTTTTTTGTCTCTGGGCATTGAGTACCCTTTTGTTGAATGGAGTTGGACTGCGTGAAACTTGGAAAAGCAGTTTCCATTGTTTCCCTATGACATTTACTGGGAATTGTGAGACATAACAAAAAGGAAACTGCTGATGTTTACTGTTTCCTACTGCAGAAAGGATTCTTTGCTTTGCTCAGCTGCTTGAGTACTTTTCAGGTAGGAAAGGGTCTCCCTCTCAAGAACAAACACAGCATTTTTCTTCCATCCACATGATGTGAGTGTTCTACTTGTAGCACCACAGTCACCCTGAGACATCAAAACTTTCAGAGATCTCACCCCTTTGGAACTGACTGCAGATATACAATCCTGTGCAATTTCCTGAATTTCTTAACTGCTGAAGGCAGGTATCATAATTACCATTTTCCACATTTCTACACAAAAACAATAGTAAATTGCCATCTAGGGAACTCCAAATGCAAGAAACACCAACGTTGGCAGTGTTCCCATCTACATCATAAAAAGTTTTAGCAATATGGCACTACTCCTTAAAACAAGAAACCTTCATGAAATGCCTGCTACTGATCTGATTGTGACTTTTCACTTACCAACAAAACTACACAACAGTTAAAAATGCCTTGGAAATTGCTGAATCCACTCCCACATCATAACAGGAATTCATGCAGTGAATGACAGCTGGAAAAAAAAGTACTGAAAAGTTCTGTAACTGCTTCTATTTTCACTTTGGTTGTTAAAAACGCTGTTTGCAATAGCAACCATAGCATCCAGTTTATCTTATTACTTCAGTGTTCCTTTTTAGTAGATACTTAAAAGATTTTGAAATTAATTTTACAAGCTGGCCAGAGACCCTGCTGACAGTGCTGCCTTCCGTCTGAGAGACGCTGACTAGAAGCTGGAAGCCAGAAATGCTATTTTTGCTTTCCCATAGGATGCTCAGTTACCCTAAATCCCTTCACTTCTTCTGTGGCTCTTCTATCTGCAGTACGTGACACTTACACATTTCTCCAGGGAAGGAATGATACCTCGAGATGTAAATATGAATATGATATATTGTTAATACTGTTGCTAAGCCTCTCACATTTGCAGATAAACTGAACATGAAAGCAACTATCTCCTTGGTTCAACTAGTGACTTGTGCCGCTACTCTTTTTCTTTCAAAAATTAAAGTTGTCCTAGACTGCAGAATTTGCCTCTTCAAGAGCGATATTTATTCATATGACGTAGCACTCAACTCTCTTACAGGTAATCCTACTGAAGCCAATTGGTTTACTTGAGTTATATGCCTGCATTTGCACAACAAAGGGGTTGCAAAAGCTTGTATCAAAGATCCAATGTGGCATTACTTACAAATAAGAAATCCCACTGCCACAGGCAAGTCAACTGATTAGGAAACGCAAATTCTTGAGAGTGGAAGTTCCTGGAGGGAAAGGAATGATCTGAGCAGTATCTGAAAGACCAGGGACGTAGGGCAACAACACACACCATCACGCGTTGCCGTCTACCAGCCAGACACCACCAAACAAAAGGCTCCAGCCTCAGAAGTGTGCACACTGCATGCCTGAAGTACTCCTCGGGTACTCTGGACCCTTGGGCCAGGATCAGGCAGTGAGATTCTGGCTCCACTGAAGTCAGTAGTCTCATCTAGGGACCTTTAAACAGCCAGGAACCCTGCCAGCATTTCTGATTACTTGATAACAAACACAAACAAGAAAAGCAAGTCATGCTATAATCCCATATGGCAGTGAAGACCCTAAGCGAGCAGGAAAAAAGGCTCAGTATCAACCTCAGTTTGTGCTGTGCTTTAGTCCATGATGTCTTTTCTCTCACTTTGACCTTAAAATGTAAGGTGAGGAGAAATCACAGGGAGCGGTACTTCCTGCTCCAGCCCTTCCCCTCGTGCTCCCATCAACATCCCCACAGGTTTTTCAGTTGTCTTACTTCATGTATTTAATGCTATTTAAATTACCCAAGAGGGCAGCATCACCTGACTCTGTCACACTGTCACAGACACATGCTGTCATGACACATCTCAGCAACTGTACAGATATCACAGACATCAGCCTGCTCTGATCAATTAAAGTCCTTAGAAGAAGCAGGGAACATAATTTTGCTTCCCTGAATTTATCTGAGATGTTAAATAGGCTGAGTTTTACAGTATTCAAGATACGAGAAGTACATAGGCGAGATATAGCTGGTATCCCTTGATTTCTAAGTTTTCATTCTTTCCCACATTTTTCACTTCTCTCAATTTACATCCCATAATGCACATTTTTATACTAAGATTCGCTCACAAGTGTTCGAGGATGACAACCTGCCTAGTAACTTTCTCAGGATGAGAAGACAAATGTTATAAAAAGGGGTGGCACAATTTTGGCTGCCAAACACCCATCGTTCTTTAAATTCTCACAAAAGAACAACTCTTCAACTGATTTTACGAGTGCAAACATCTTCCCCTTTGCGTTCTTCTTTCAGCTTTGCCCAGGAACTTAGGCTCTCCAGGTCTCTGTGCCTTACTTCACTATCACACGCTACAGGCTGACGCATTTTGTGAAACTTAGAAACAGTGATTTTCTTTCTTCTTTTTGCAGATGTCTGACTTCTGCACCCTATAAAAAGAGCATATTCCATTTACATTGTTCTCTCTTCTCGCTCACAGTGCAAGCTTTCATATTTAATGTAGCGATTTGTTCCCTAAACCTGATTGAGCGGGGAATATTTTTACCAATCCAATTCAGCAAATGATAATTTTATCAGAACTGCCCTTTAGAAAGAGCTTTTGTGCCAGCACGTTGATTCACGAAGACAAAACCATACCAAATCGCAATGGATCCAGCTTGAGCACACAGCAGCACGAGCGCTGCGGTCAGAATTAAAACACAATTGCAGAGGCAATGGCTTACGCGTTAGTCATGGACCGGAAATGTCATTAAGTAAATCGTCAAATTCCATATAAATAACACTGTCATTACTTTTGAAAGACTTTTAAGGTCTCTGCTTGATTGTTTGCTTTTCTTCCTGAGCAGAACAGAAATATTTACTGGGAGATTTAAATGTTGGTACTTTATAGACCATTGCGTGTAGAGAGGGCACGGTGTTTTCAGCACTCATGGCTCAGAGCATAGCAAAAAAACGTGAATGTGAGGGAAAAATGAACTAATTTCTAAGCAGAGAAAAAATCAGAAAAAAAAAAAAAAAGCACGGGGCCCGCTTCTAGCCTGAAGTACGCCTCAGACAAAGCCCCTGTCTTTATGCTCCTGTCAGGCTCAGAATTTAGCGCAGGGCATTTGATTCTGCAACCCAAATACGACTCCTTTCTACGTCACTGCACCGCATTACGTCAGGGGTGACGCCCGACACTCGGCATCCCTGAACTTCGATCGACAGGGCCCCCGCTCCCGCCCGGCCTCCCCGCTCGGCAGCCGATTGCTCCTGCCTGCTGCGGCCCGCGGCGCGCATGCGCGGCGCTGTCCGGGGGGTGGCTGGCGCTTCCGGAGCTCCGGCGCCCGCTCGCCCGGCCATGTCCGAGGCGTATTTCCCTGTGGGCCCCGGGCTGGGCCCGGAGGAGAACTTCTTGTCGCTGGATGACATCCTCATGTCGCAGGAGAAGCTGCCGGGTCGCGCCGAGAGCAGCCTGCCCCGCCTGGCCTTCGCGCTGGGCCAAGGGGCCGGCAGTGGCTCGGGCGACTCGATCCCCGAGGTAACCCCGGCGGCGGGAACTACAACTTCCGGCGGCGGGAACTACAACTCCCGGCAGCCCCCGCGCGGGGCAGCCAGGGGCGGGCGGCGGCGCGGGGCACGCCGGGAAGCAGAGGCGCGGGGTCCCGCCGCCGGGGGCTGCTCGCTTGTTTCCCGGGTGGGAAACAAACCCCACCCGCGGGGTGCCGCGCGTGGGCTCGTCCGTTCGCCCCCACCTCGGGGGTCACCGCAGCGAAACGTCAGGTTGCAGCTGCTGTTAGTGGGTTTTCCTCGTTTTTGTTGTTTTTTTGTTGTTTTAACTTGTATTGTATGCATTTAGCGCTTTTTTTCCACGACGTCTAATAGCCAGACCTTCACACCAATAAAAAAAACCACTTTAAGAGTCCTGCGTTAATAATGAATGCCTCCGAAGTGTGTCACTGTTATATTTCAGTTGGAGAAGGCCGTTCTGCACGCAAAAATGGCTTTTTGTAACGCTGCCTCTTCATTATTGAAGTTTACCGCCTGCCTTTGGGGCTGGTTAACGTGTATTTTCCTGGGGAGGGCAACTTCTGTTTTTTTCTCATTCGTGTAGGGCTCGAAGCTGGAAATACCAATGTGGCTGGCCAAAGGGTTGCATGACAGCAAAAGAAGAATAATATCTGTGGAACTACCGAAGATTTACAAGGAAGCCTGGCGGACAGTGTTCAGTGCTGATGCCAATGTGGTTGATTTGCATAAAATGGGTCCGTACTACTATGGATTTGGCTCCCAGCTCCTAAATTTTGACAATCCAGAGAATCCTGAGATAGCTCAGACTATCCTGCAGGCAAGTATTAGAACTGGATCTTGAAATTTGGTTTTATGTTTTTTCCGTCTTCCTCTTGTTCCCAACTGCTCAGCAGTCTTCCAGAAAAATACCCTGTTTTAATCTAAATGACTTCTGAATTGATTAAGGATTTCTAGATCGGGTTGTAGGACCCTTTTAGGCAGCTACACAGCCTAGTGATGTCAGTGCAAGCCTCAAGTGTGCATCCAGGGGTGGAATTTTAGCTTGGAGCTTTCCCATTGTAAATATGGTATTTCAGAAAATCCTGTAAAACAGGACTAGAGGAGATGTAATTTTAATTTTGCCTTGCAGCAGGGGTACAGGTTAAATAATTTGTACTCCATTATTTCTATTTTTCTAACTTGTTTTTAAAGCTCTCTAATGATAAGACTTCATAGTGTCCTGGGCAATTTTCCAGTGCTTCACCATCCTCATCTTAGAAGGTTTCCTCTAATATCTAAACTAAATTTATTTCACAGCAATACAAGCTCTTTTCTGTTTGTCTCAAACAAAGTAAATGCTGAGAACAGATTATTTTCTTCCTTCCTGCAGCAGGCTATTATGTATTTGAACACTGGTTTTCTTCAGTCTGGGATAAACAGTCCCAATTCATTTGGTACCTCATTGTGGGTCACGCTTTCTGACCTCTGATCTGTGCACTGCTGGTACTTTTCCAGCTGATCTGCATCCGCTTCGATGTGCGGTGTCCTGAACAGCAGATGTTCCCCTGCTCAGGACCTGCCTTGTGCTCTTGAAAACAAAAATGTTACTCTCTGGATTTTCTAGGCCGTGATGCTGTTTGCTCATCACGTCACAGCATTCCTATTTATCTTAACAGCGTGACATTGACACGTGTTCGCTTTGCAGTGAGATGGTACAGACTGTGTATCCAGACCATCATTGCTCATCCTGCACTCGCACAGTTTACATTTCTACTTTAAACCTTGCATTAGTCCCGGCTGTATTGCATCCTGTTGTTTTCAGACCATATTTCTAGTTTGTCAGGATCACTTGTGAATTACTGTTCTGATCCACAACGTGCATGCAGTCATCCCTCCTATTCCTGCATGTTGCTTGCTAATCTAATAAACATATATTCCATTAGTAAGCTCATTAATGAAATTATCAAATATTACTCAGTTCCAGTTAGATCCCGGTAGAAGTCCACTCAATATGTTCTTTCTTCGTAACAGGAATTTTGAATAATTAATTGTCTTTACTGACCACATAGGGGCAGTTTAGCTAAATCTTACAGGAATGCCCCATGACTAGCATCCTGCCCTAATAGGAAACTACTGGTCTGTCCCAGTCTCTTGGCAAATCCATGTTGGCTGTTACACTTCTCTTTATTTTCTTGCAGAATATTATGCATTTTATTTATTTGTTCCAGAATGTTTCCAGGAATTGATATTGATGGATTTATAATTCCTTGACTCTTCCTTCCTCCCTATCTCTCCTTTCTCTTTTAAAACATAGATACCATCTTTGCATGTTTCCGGACTTCTGTGAACTCTTCTCTGCACCCTGAGCTTTTAAAGATAACCATTAACAGCTCTGAGATTTCTTCAGCCAGCTCCCTAAGTAGTCTGGAATGATTGCTATTGGCTTTTCTTTCCTTCTTTCTTTCTTGGCTTTTCTTTTTTTCTTTTTTTTTTTTTCTTCAAATGGAAGCTGGTGCAGAGATGCTTTAAAACACCGCTGCTTATTTGAAGTAGTCCATTGAAGGCTTGCTTTCTGCATTGAGGAGGTGACCACACCTTTCCTCATCTTTTCTTTTTCTGCTAATGTACGTTTTAACAAAGGAGCCAGTTTGGCACACGTCACTTGTTGACAGAAAAATCAAAGCATGCAAGGTATGCTTTTGCTTTGTTGAAAGTAAACAAGAGGGGAGTTGTGCTATTTGACTTTAAAAAAGAAAAACCACCAAAAAACCTTTTCCCAAATATTCAGGAACTATAAACAGAACACGTGCAACTTAGCTATTTGGTGCTTACAAAGCCAAAGTGAGATTTATAGAATAAATATGCTATAGCTCCTAAGTAAATCTCTAAAATGGTACACTTCTGGTGTTTCTAAAATCTGCTTCTGAAATAAAGAAGCGCTGTTTTCAAAGAGTTCTGACCTTTTTTTCTCCTCCCTCCTTATTTTTGCGCCTGGGTATCAAATCTTTAAATATGTCTTTTTGCTTTTTAAAATGTTATTTATTAGTTGTAGATTTTTGTTTGTTTGTTTGCTGTAGTTAAGTGTTTTTTCAGCATACTGAATGCATTGTGGTGATGGTTTGGCGTAACTGCTGGTCCATTCACGAGTTGCAGCTTCTGTGTTCCTACAGCAGCTGCCGTGGCATGAGATTGATTCCACCCGCTCTAAAGCAACGATTGCTTGTGAAGTGAGATAGAATAGATGGTAATTGGGTTTTACCCTGTGGTCTGCTCAAGCCTGTCATTAGAGAGCAGCCAAAATCTAATTCCTTGCATGCTTCCCATCCAGTCTATCAGATATTCACTCTGGGAATGGTTTGTCTTCGCATCCACGATTAATAGGTGCTGCATACAAACAGCCCTGCCAGCAGCTAGCAGACCCTTTGCCAGTTGCGAGCGGATGGTAATAGACCACATCTTTGGCTTCTGTGTCTTGAAAGCTCAGACCTCTAGCTTTTGAGCTGAAAGAGCTTCTGCTTTATCTGTTAGTAATTCTGCTTATCTTCTTTAGACGTTTATTAGCCGTTTTCGTCGTATCATGGACTCCTCTCAGAATGCCTACAATGAAGACACGTCAGTGCTGGTGGCTCGGCTGGATGAACTGGAGCGAGCCTTATTTCGAGCTGGCCAGAAAGGGCTAAATGACTTTCAGTGCTGGGAAAAGGGACAAGCTTCGCAAATCACAGTTTCCAGTCTGGTCCAGAATTATGGGAAAAGAAAGTTTACAGATATGGATGGTTAAAAGCATGAAGAACGTGCAGCTGCAGCAGGGGACACTGAGAGGTTTACAGTCTGTCTGTCACAGAAAAGAAGGATGAATCAGCTTTGGGAAAGGACAGACTCCTTGTCCATTAATGGGAATTCTTCTCTCTAACATCTTCGGATTAGTCTAGTGCAAATTTTAAAGGCAGACGGCAAGTATATAAAAAATAGATTGCATCACATCACCGGATAGCTTTACAGCTTACTCATACCACTCCGGAGGATTTGCAGTTATAGTGTTTGTTAAGTGGCTGAAAGGATATGAGAGGATTTTCTAAAAGGGTGATTGATATTTATTATTCTTTATCTTCCAAGTTGATATTTACTGTACCAGATTTGTTTGGAAAAAAGTGTAATTCTTTGTATTTCATCCTTCCCATCCCATCTTCCTGGGAACATCTGTTTCCAGCTGCCCCATTCTTTGGAGAGCCCCAGTGATGCGAAAAAAATGTGGGACAAACCACACTGAATTTTTCCCATTTTACATTGAAGTCTCGCAGGTGGTCTCCATGAGGAAGGGATCCTTCTCGATGCTGGCTTTTGCACACAGTGTTAGTGCCTCAGAGAACGATGCTTCTTTACCTACGCAGCAAGGGAAGTGGCCGTGCAGGTCTCTGCTGCCTTGTCCTCTCCCTCCCTTTCAGCCCTTGTGGGCTCAATGCCACAAGTGGTGGAGAATGTTCCCGTTTGAAACCAGTGGCTTTTGCAACGGGTGCGTCTCTGCCGTGGGTGTTGAGCTCCTCCACTCATTTTACAGAGGCAACAAAAGGCAACAAAGAGTTAGGCCAGGCTGGATTAAAAGCAGCAACTTTAATAGAAACTGTCCTCCATTATCAACCCCTGAGCCATCTGTTTTTCTGAGAGAAAAGCTGATTGCTAAATTCAGTTGATAGTGAAGGGACAGAGCAAATGAATTGAGTTTCCTTCCTTGTGATCCATCTGTAAAACGATCCTAGTAAATGTCGTCATTGCCAGTAGGAGCAACTGGAGTTGGAACTTGCTAAACAGCACAGTGGTTATCATCCTGTGTGCATGTCCTTAAACCTCGATTACATGAAGTTACATTTGATGAATGGGAGATAGGAAACGTGTGGTACGCTCTGCAGGAGGTAGTTCCTGCCATGATCCTTTGGAAGTGGGTATTAGCTGTTTTATGGGTGCTTCTAAGCATCTGTAGAAGGTGGCCTTTGCATAGTACCTAGGAGAAGTATGTGTGCGAATGTTGCTGCACTTAGTGGCACATAGCAGCCTAGGTATTTTCTTGTAACATTTGTATATTTTCTATTTCTGGATTTTTATGCTGAATAAATATTTTAAAGGGGAAATTCTACATGTAAAATGTCTACTGTTAACAGTCCCGCAACAGAAAAACTAGTCATAGTTAGGAAAGTGCAGGTCTCTGCAAAATCATTGCCACGAGGGATAATGCAGTCCTGCTCGTATCATTCCTCTTCTTTTTTAGGTAACGTGGTCGGGAGCTGTATTCATGCAGTCAGGCGAGCATAGAAGTAGTTGCTGTCTAACTTACCAACATGGATAGCAGGAGTTTGCTCGAGTCACGGCAGAGACACCGCCAACCTGATACAAGCTATTGGTTTTGTAAATCTGTGTTTTTATGAAACAGAAGATGGATGGAGGTGATGCCATGTCACCTCGATTTTGCAGCAGAGCGGCGGGTAGCAGGTAGGAGTTGGCTGGCTCTGTGTTCATACCCTGCTGCTCCAAGTGCTGTAGCACAGGCTTCAAGGAACGTGTCAAAGCTGCAGTCAGTGTTTCAGCTGCAGGGGAAGCAAGTTCAACTCCATCTGTGATGAAAAGTGTTTTAGATTTGGAAAGGTTATTTTAAGAAGATGGTGGCTTTGAGATCTAGTTGGTTTGTAACCAAAATCACTCGTTCCTCAGTTTCTGAACTGGTTTTGGTGACGATCCAAACTCATTTTCATACGTTTGTAAGAGCATTTTTCTTCGTTACTTCTGGGTACAAAATCCGAGCAGGTGGTGTACACTTACCAATGTTTTGTGCAGCCAGTTTCAGAGTGGAGAGAAAAAATCCTTTTTCCCTGAAGTAGTTCTTAATGTCACTGGCTTTTCTAAGTAGGCGATGTCACTTTTAGTAACCCTGTGTGTTTAGTAATAAACACCATAAGACTCTTAAAAAAAATCCAATCCTGTGATTTTAAATTGCTGCATTTTGTTAGTAGATCTGATGTTCTGGTTGTTGTTGTTGTTTTGTTTTAATTTTTTTCTTTCTTGCTGGAATGATTTATTCTGTTTGGAAATACTTTGTTGTAACTCCAAGCACCAACTGCTCCTGGAAAGTCTTTAGGATAACTAACAAAGGAGTGCTCTGTAATTTTTATGAATACAAACCATCCTTTATGATTGCATAGCAGCAAGCTATGTTAGAGGAGTTTGAACTTCTATATTATCAGAATGGCACAATAAATCCCCATTACAGAACTATACAAAAGAGGTATGAAAGGAACTTTTAAGTGTCATTGTTCCCCATGTCACTCAGTTTTAAACTGCAGGGCTACTGAAGTTTATGAGAAAACAGTTCATAAACATATTTTACAGTGTTGCCTCAACGGTTTTCATTACTATCAGAAATAGGTGAAATTTGGGATGCTGACTAGTTGTGTGTTTACATAAGAATGTTTCTGCGGGTTTTAATGAACTGTTTTCAAAGAGACCTATGTGCTGACTTGATCCAGTCCTTTCCCCAGGAGAGAGTTAGTCCTGTCTGACCCATCTCAGGGCGACATTTGTCCAGCCAGGGCTTCAGAAGCTGCCTCTTTTGCACAGCCGGCAGCCTCCTAGGTAATCTGTTCCAGTGCTGGGCTGTAAGCCAGGTGAAGAAAGGGGGAGCTGCGCGTGCACTGACACAGTAGAAGACAGGGTCACTCGAGCTTCCTACCAGTGAACTCCTATCGGAATGGTTAGTGAAACTGAAAAGCTTTCTTCACCTAAGTTTCACATGAACTTCTTATAAAACACTCGGCTCCTATTATTTCTCTCCTCTATGTACTCTTTCAAGCAGGTGAGGCAGCCATGGATGTTTGATGCCCAGTTAAACACAAATAGCTTTGCAACCCTGCATGCACAAACTTTCTCACCTATCCAAATTATCCTTTCACAAAATGTTCACTTTTCTTCCTTGGCTCCCCTTGCCATAAATGATGTCTCAGTTTGTCCTCTGGCCTTGGATTTATTTTTGGTCAGCAGAAAGAAGCTGTTGATTGCTTCTGCCAGCCCGGAAGCTATAGGTGTAGTCATTCAGACCAACAGCATCCAGAAGCGGCAATAAGAAATGTTTCGAGAACTGGCACACTTTAACACCACATACTATTTTTATCAGGGAAACAATGGCACCTAGCTGAGTTAAGAGCGCAAGCCTTCCTGATTTTGATCAGTGATTTTCCAGCCATTTTTTGGTGTCTAGCTATTACAAGAGCTTCATTCAACATTTTAATTGAACCACTTGCTAAACAGAGGATGATGTAATCCAGCAGAGGGACAATGGTGAATGCTTTCTTCACACAGAGCTGCTTCTGTTCCCAGATGTGCTTTTTATAAAAACACATTGTCTGGTAGCACATCATATGGCTCAGGAGGTCGTGGTTTTATTTAAAAATCCAGCTATCTGTCTAGCACTGCCTCTCTGCCTGGCAGTAGGCAAGTCGGACCTGTTCCGTGACTCAGTTTCCTTTTCTGACAAATGAAGATAACACTCCCTTATTCAAGTGCGTTCTGTCGTCTGGATTGGAGGCAGCGGCATTACAGCAAATCTGCTAGCCAGATTTTCGCAGCTCTACTGCGTCTGCCAGAGCTCAGATGGTTATGTGATAAGTGCTTGACAGAGCTAAAAGATTCCCCTTTTCAGAAATCACTCTGGTTTCCTTGATCAGTCACTGCTAAGCTTCTTCAGGACTGCCACATACCTGATTAAATATAAGATAAGCACTTTTCCTGCTCTCTATCCTTCTCTCCTACCTAAACAGCCAGTTGGCCCAAGCAGGAGGGTTGCTGAGCATGGATAGCTGAGCCTGCATTTCTGCTCTGTGTGCCTCATTGTGCCAACCGAGAACTACTTTTATTGGAGTTGATGGCAGCCTGAGCACTAAATGCTGAGCTGAATTGTCAGTGGGACTTCACACAAAGACTGGGGGAAGGATAACAGGTTGTTGTGATTTCATCACGGCACCTGAGCGAGTAACGAGCGAAGGCTGCACACATTTGCAACTTATGGCTTATGGTTTTGCTTTGCAAGACTGGCTTTGGGAGCTGATCTCCAGTGGATATAGCATACTTTTCTTTGTTTCATGCTGACCAGGCAATGTGATTCAAGTCTGGGGCAGGCAGATTCCGCTTTTGAAAGAAGCTGTGCCGGTTCGGGTTTATCGTGCCCTCTGACCCCATGTGCACAAATCGGTTCAATCTCTTCAGCACTAAGATAATTCTGAAATGAATCAGGGACAATGAAACTGGAAGTTTCACGTCGTTTGCATTCTTTGCTCAAACAATATTGTTATCCCTGCCTGTGTTAGATACGTGGTCAGGTTGAACCTTTAAACACTGTCGGGGTTATCCTGTTTCAGAGACACCAGCTTGCTCTTTCACTGCCATTCTGGAGTTACCCATTTGCTGCTGGCTAAAGTGTGCGTTTGGGGTTTTCCCAGTAGATGCTGGGGGAGTTTGAAACAACAACCACGAGAAGCCCATGGCCTGGGAGGGCCTGTGCATGCACTGCTCATCAGCAACCAGGAGAGGGGGCATCGAGCTTAAGACACTATTTTTGTGTAAGTCCTACCAAAACAGCTCGTTTCAGTGAAGGTATTGAGGACCCTGTTGATATTCTTCTGCCTTTCAGACCAAACTAGGTGTCTAAGTGACTTGCTGTTGTACCTGCAAGGTGAAAACATGTCAGGTGAGACTCAAGATGGAGTTTAGGTTGCACTACCTTGCCCCGTATTTGAGCATGCAAGAAGAGTGGATGTCGTGGTTGGCACAGACACTGAAAGTGGAGTATTACTGATTGCTGCATAAGGAAGGAGGTGGTGAGAAAGCTGTCAAGAAAGAGCTGCAAACAGAGGAGGAGATGGACGGACACTTGGCTGTGCTACCTGAGTCCATTTGAGATGCGCTGGGTAGTACCTGAGCAGATGCAGGACTTGTGTCGTGCGGGAGCAGGGGACAGGAGAACAAGTCAAATTGCATCTGCCCTCTTCTACCCACCACTTGTTGGAGGGAGCTCTCCTTGCTGCCAGGGAGCAAGAAAAGCAGCCTTAAGGAAGTCGCCACCCACAGTAGCTCTGGAAGCACGTGGCCATGGGAGCAGCACGCGTGGGAAGGCAGCCGCACAGGAGCCAGGCAGGTGGTGGGAACCTCAGCAGTCCTTTTGGGTTTGCTTGGGCAGGAGGCAAGAGGAGGAAAGAGCTGATGGGCAGCAGAGCAGGCAGGGAGACGGGGAATATCTGGAGGCAGGGCAGGTCAGCGTTCAGTGGGGTACCTCCTCGTTTGAAGGGGTCCTCCCTTTACCATTGTATCCGAGTGTAACGTCTAGGTACCCAAACCGCGAGGCTACTTCCAGTCAGTGCATCACTGCATGCTTTGTTGAGAGCTGTGAAGGGACCTGGAGATGTGTGAGGAGGTATAGGAGTGGAGGAGGAGGCAGGAGCTATAGAGGGACCTCAGGGAGTGTAAAAGAGCCCAGAGGGAGCTTGAGAGAAGGCTTGGGGATGAGAGGGAAGAGGAAGACAGTGAAGACTGTTGGAAGACTTGTGGAAAATTACAAGGGGCAGCACAGCCCCAGAAAGCCAAGGCATTTGTTCTGGTTTTCGAAACACTTCATTAATGTCATTGACAATACCAGCAGGTTCCTGAGATTAGCACGCTTCTATTTTTGAAGAGTTATTTCTAATGGCAGGCTGCCGAGCAGTGCCACTGGCCTTAGTAATCTTTTGTATCTGGATTGGCAGGACACACTGTGGTCTTTCTCCTTTCGTTAGCCTCTGTGAAACCATACAGTTCCAGCTCTTCACAGGGCTCCCCCACAGTTGGAAGAAACCTACTTTCTTCAGGATTTCTTGCCCCGTGCTAAGGCAGAAACCCCTTGTGTTGTGGGCAGAAATCCCTTTTTCTCTAGATGCTGGGCAAGACACAGGTGGCACCCAGGCTGAGCGGGGTTTGGGGTGCAAGGAGCGGGTCCGTTCTGTAGATACCCGTGCCGGTCTAGCTGCATAATTTCGGGCCCAGCTTCTCAGGGGAGCAGCGCGTCGTGCTGGTGGAGGAGATGAGGAACGTGGCTGCCTCGGCGCGCGTTGCTGGCTGCAGCACTGCATCCCGCTGTGTGGCATCGCTGCAGTTGCAGAGAAGCATCTGGCGTTCCCTGGGGGAAGGCGAGTGTCCTCTGCTCAGCGTCGGCTCATCCCCCTCGGAAACACAGGCCCTGCGGTGCCCCAGGTCCAAACCTGTTTAATACCGGTATTCTCTCCCGTGTGCATCTTTAACGACTGATGTTGTGATACCAGAGCTATGCTTGAGTCAAACAGATGCATACCAGAGCTATGCTTGGACTCAAACACACCACAAACTGGGGAATATTACAAAAATGGCTTGCAAACCCTCACAAACAAGAGGTCTGGGCTGGACGAATAAAGCAAAACTTTCCCTGACTTCAGACCAAGAAATTGCCAGATGCAGAGATGCAGCATGGCTTTTTTTTCTTAGGCGTTAATGCAAAATGGGAGTGAGGAGACGACCATATGATAGCATAGTCCTGGGGCTGGGGGGCTGGGCAGCAATGCATATGGCAACAACCAGTAAAGCAGATACAGAAAAAAAGGAACCATCAAAACAATCCTCAGATGTCTGTCTTCCAACCCACAGACAGACTGCAGAGGCTCTGCCCCTCTGGGTGGGGGCATTAAGGCTGGTTCAGACAAAAGGGTCGCTGTGAGTGTCCCCCTACCCGGACAGGCTCCAGGCTTCCCCTGAGACCAGAGCCACAGCGGCAGGAGGTGCGTGCAGAGGGACAGCCCGTGGCTCCACGAAGCTCTCGGTTGAACAGGCTGCTCAGATAAGCTGCAGAGGAAGAAGCAGAGAGCGGGAGGTGGGACTTGCCCAAAACACAGATCAGGTGGGACCGCAGCCCTGATGGAGGGAGTGCTGCCGCAAGCTGGGGTCTGTGGGTGCCTGTTTCTCTTGCTGTGGGACCTTTCTCTGCAGGGTGGGTGCGTTTTGGAAGCAGGCTCCTGTCACAACAGGGATTTAAGATGAGTTTCTTGCCTTTGCCCGACTTACAAATACAAGATTGGCAGTTTGTTTGGGTATTTAATTGGCACCCAGGGGTGGGTGGGAGCTGATGGGTCCTGCTGCCAGGACACAGGCACAGTCTTCTTCCCTGAGTGCTTTTGATGCCTGTGGGGGACTGAACGCCCCCTTTTCCAGCTGGGGGCAGCTCTGCAGCTGGAGCCAGGGAATGGAGGGCTCGAGGGAGCTGTGCACAGGCCACAGCAGCCATTAACAGGGCGCCTGTTTGAATTGCAGAGGCTTCCAGAGAAGAGTCCCTGCTTACTTGTGCTGGTGGAGATCTGAGGAGCACTGGCGGAGCAGGGCAGAGCGTTTGGGCGCTCAACTTGCATTTTCCTGGACGAGGCTGTGCCCCCCCATGCTGCCCCTGTGACCCACGTGAGTCTGGGCTGGCTCCAGTGAAGCCAGTGGCGTTACTCCACGTTTGCCCCCAGATCATAGGTTTTATTGCCATCACTGTGGCTTTATCAAGCCCTGCCTAGAGCCTGAGCTGTGATTTTTGCCTCTTTTTTTTTGTTTGGGCTCTCAGGTTCACACGTACAGCTCTAGCTGCCCAGCTGCGAGTCTGTCCTCTGCCTGTGTCAGCAGAGGACAGGGCCCAGCCTGTGGCCATGCTGCTCCAGTGACCGGCACCAGCAGTCTCAAAGGGAAGCTTCGGCCGTCCCTGTTCCGCCCTGGCCGTGTTCAGCCCCTCAGCATCTTGGGGAAGCGGTTCCGCAGCTCCCGCGCACCCCGGCTGGCCAGGCTGCTCCCAGCACCCCGGAGCTTTGTCTGAGTCAGCAGGGCAGGATGACACAGGCAGAGGGAAATCTCTGCACGTCAGGCCTTGGGTACAGTGTCTGCTTCATGGCAGAGACTGATACAATCTCCATAGCAATCGCCTCAATCGTAGAATCATCAGGATGCTAATTAATTGAGAGGCACTCAACTACAGACATTGCCATCCCTCCCAGCTTTGAGCGGAGCCCTTTTGGGCCCGCTGGTGGGGTGAGGTGACCCCTCCTGACAACAGGGTCTGCCTGCAGGCTGGGGTGGCTGAGCTGGGGAGCACCAGGCACCCCGCAACTGCCGCCCTGCTGGCTCCAGCTTGAGTTGGGGTGTCTGGGCACCACTGAGATGATGCCACATCTGCATGCTGCTGGGGACAGAGCAGAGCGGAGGGGGAAGGCAACCCTGGCATCTCGCTGGTACCTGCCGGGCCCCTACGATGGCTCTGCAGCTGGACTCTGCAGCACATGGACACCAAAGCCCAGTTAATTAACCCCAATGTTAATTGGCTGTGACAGCTCATTTCGTTATCTTGCATTTAGTTATTGATGGGGTGCGTGTGACTGGATTCACAGCAAAGGTCAGTGCCAGGCTGGGCCGGAGCCTCCCTTCCTGCCCAGGCCAGGACGCGGGACGGGGCCGCGGCAGCTCCTCCACAACGGGGCTGTGAACCGGCGGTGCCAGCAGCGGCACTGGCAATGGCGTTGGTCATGCTACGCGGCACCCTGCTGCAGGAGGATACAGAGGCTGAGCAAGAAGTCGGTTTGAGGGGGCATTGGGCACTTGCAGCTGACAGCAGCTCTTTCCAGGGCTGTTCCGTACACAGATTGCATTTAAAGCCCCCAAACTGGGAGGATGCACAGGCAGGGTGACCCTCCCCAAACCACCTGGGTGATTTAATCTCAGTTTTGTCTCTGTTTCTCCTCTAAAGTTCAGGGCTAAAATGGGCAGGAGCAGGGAGGGAGGTGTGCACAGGGTGGCTGCTCCCACACCTGCACCCCAGCAAGGCTCTTGGTGCCAGCTGGGGTCAAGGCTGTTTTAACAGGAAGCTGCTGAAATTCGGTGCCTCCAGCATGGGCAGGCAAGCCAAAGGACAGGGGTGGCTGCCACATGGGGTCCTGCAGCAGCTTGGCTACCCAGGGGCCTGGCCACCTGGAGGTTGCATGGTGGGCAAAGGGTCAGGCTCAAGTCCCCACCTTTACCCACGTGGCTGTGCTTTTGTCCTGACTAAAAGTCGGGTGTCTTGAGAAAAGGGTTCTGGAAACGTTGATGCCTGCTTCAGTTGTGGGTCAGGGTGTCCTTGAGTCCCCCTGTTGCCAGCTGGGCACAGGGAAGGAAGGAGATTGACAGAGGCTCTCCAGAGAGGAGCAGTTATTGAGCAAAGGGGCAATGGAGGATCAGGAGGACACAGTGGTGGGCTTTGGCTAAAAGCTTCAAAAGTCCTGGCTAAGGTACTCAAATGTACTGAATTTGCCTTTCCAAGGAGCTGGAGAGCTTAGAGAGGAAGTTCTACAGTCCTCTACTGAGCCATGAGCGGTGGGAGGCAGAGTTTGAAGACCCGTGTCTGCAGTGGAGAGCATTAAGTTGTGAGGTGATGGTGCAAAAAGTTAACCTGCTGTCCCAGGGCAGCCCATGGTGGTGCCTTTGGCCAGCCTTCTGCCTCTCTGCCCAATATCTGCCAGGTCTATGGCCCACATGCAGAACAACAAGAGAGTGCATTAGTGAGGAGCAGGATGAAATCGTTAGGACCGATGGATCCCCCAGAGAGAGAGGTATTGATCAGCTGGAGGTCAAGGAGAAGGTCAGGGGCAGACCAGCAGGCTGCAGGCGCAGGGAGCTGGGTTTTTGGCTGCTCCTGTGAAGGTTTTCAAGCTAAGGAAGGAGCAGGGGCTGCGGGGACTGCTCAGACCCCTCCAGATGCCTTCTGCTGCCCAGGCAAGGACTGACTGGGCCAGCAGCCATTCTTGTGCATGCTGCTCTGCCCCACTGCACCCCCCTCCTTGCCCAGAGACCCCAGCAGGGAAGTCGATGCCTGCAAAACCCCGTATGTGTTCCCTGTGCTCCAGGCTCCTCTGCCTCCATGACTGTGACCCTAGGTAGCCCCCATCCCTCAGGGCAGAGCTGGCTCCACTCCTGGCAGCCTCCCCTCCAAGCAAGGGGAATTCCCTCCCCGAGGGCTCTCACCCGGGGCTTTGCTCTCCCCGCCGCAGACGCAGCCCTCCTTGGCTCTGTCACCTGCCCAGGGGCACAAGCCAAGGGCCCAGCCTGGCTCCATCTCAGAAATGTCGCCGAGGTTTCAGGAGTTTGGGCAGCGCAAGCGGACTGGGCTTGGCTCACCTGGATCCATCCCTGGCCGTGCAGGCCAAGGAGTGCCAAAACCACCCAGGACTGCTGCGGCCACCCAGTGAGACTCCCCAAGAACCCCCCGCGGGACATCAGTGTCAGGCCGTTGTCTCGGCCAGCCTGCTGACACGTCTGCTGCAGGCCGCAGGCACCAGCCAGGGCACAGTGTCCTTTTGCAGGATGGGACCCCTGCCCACCCCCTGCCTGGAGCCAAGCTGCCCACGAGCAGCCAGCAGGGAGGCGCTGCCTGGCCCCTGTGTCCCCAGACACCATTGGTGGCAACCGAGGAGCTATGGAAACTTCGGGAGCAATCAAACCTTTCCACTGCATCACCATCCCCTTACACCATCACGGCACCTCCGAGCCAGAGAAGCTGTGCCTTGGAAATGGCATTATCCGGCTCTCCAGGGCAAGGTAAGAGCGGGCATTGTTGTTCCATCACGATGAGCGCTGTGTAATTGGAAATGCTCATTAATGCTGCCTTTGAGAGCGTGCCAGTCTGCGGGCTCCAAGGAGAGAGACCCTGCTGTCTCTGCTCTGTCTCTCGCCTGTCAGCTTGTTAGGCACATCTGCACGCACACAATCGCTCTCGGAACAGCTCTGCTCTGCTCCGCTGACAGGTATTTATTTAGAGTCTGTCTTGGCTCCGAGCAGGGGCTGTCACAGAAACGGCACCACAGGGCCTGGCACTGGCGCTGCTCCCTCATGAGCTGGGAGGAGGGACGGAGGGGGCTGTGCGGGGAGAGATGGGCAGAGGCTGGCCTGTGGCCCAAAGGCCTTGGCAGCCCAGCGCCTCACGCGGGGGCGGCGGGCGGGCTCCACAGGCCAGGACCTGCAAAATGGCTCTTCCAGAAGAGGTGTATCCTGGTGGTGTGCTTGCACACCAGGCCCGTTCCAGCAGCTGTCTGCCTCCCTGTGTGTTTTGAGGAACCTCTTGTCCAAAGCAATGTGTTTGCTGTGCTGAGGCACTTGATGCCCCATTTGCTTTGAGAGTTTTTCCCCGTTTCTCCCTGGTGCAGCTCCAGGCGTGGGGTGGTGCTGCACCCGCTCCACTGCATGCAAAACCCAGGCAAGGTGGGCGAGTCCTGTGGTTCCTGTGTGTTTTGAACAAGGCTCTGGTGTTCCTAGAGCTGGTTTGAGGCCTTGAGGTGGAGACTGTTGGACACTCAGCTCCTACTCCCTAGGGACCCTGCATCCTCTGCCCCGCTGTGAGGCAGCGAGCACAGGTGCTGGAGCGGTGCCGGATCACACGGGCACCGCGGGGCTGGCCGGGGAGGAAGGACTCTGCCTCCCACCTTGGCTCGCCAAACCCACAAAACGCAGTGCCTAAACCTGGATCAGAG
The DNA here is from genome assembly GCA_013399115.1 of Anseranas semipalmata. NCBI lineage: Eukaryota > Metazoa > Chordata > Aves > Anseriformes > Anseranatidae > Anseranas > Anseranas semipalmata. The sequence goes on from VXAA01002847.1 coordinate 322,973, forward strand.
TTGAGTGGCTTTATCACACAGAGCAGGGCATTCAGGGCAGCGGGGTGCCACACGAGCAAAATGGGGCGGTGGGAGGTCAGATTGACAAGTGGGGATCAAACCTAATTAGCATCAGAGCTTGTGGGATTGCTCTAGTGTTTATGAAAGCACATGCACTGTGGACATGCTGAGCTGCGGGGCCAGATCCCTCCCTACACAAATCAGCCTAGCTTTGCCATAGCCGCTGCGTGCTTGGCTGCCCAGTGCTGCTGGTGGAACCAGGCATTCAGTTCCAGGCAGCCGTGCCTGTGCAGACGCAGACTTGGAAACAAGCTGATGGCGAAGTCTCCGGGGCCGTCGCACTCCTGGCTTCACCCCAGCGATGTCACCCTTGGGTGCAGCTGACCCATGGGAATTCTTCTTGGCAGGTTGCTGGGCTTTTTGTTTTTCTGGCTTTTGATCAAAATCCTCCTGTTCTGCTGAGGCAGAGGGGCTGCGAGTGCAGGGAGGGGTGGAGGTGGGAGCCTGCTCTGAATGGAAAGAGAAACTTGAATGGGGACCAGCCCTATTAGAGGGATGCAGGAGAACATCTCGTTGGGGCCCTTGGGCTGGGGCAGAGCTCGCAGCCAGGATGGAAAACTACTGGTGGCCCCACGCAGCAAGGGCAGGAGGCGGCTGGGGGGCTGGAGGCCTGCCATCCCTGGCACATGCTTTGTGCTGAGGTCAGGGAGCAGACGGGGCACAACAAATCCCTGTCCTGCGCCAGGCTGTGGAGGCGATGCCCCTGCCCTGGGCTTGTGGGCTGTGCTGCAGGGAGAGGATGCTGAGCTCCCTGCAGGACTGTGTCTTCCCAGGCAGCTTCAGCAAAATGCGTCGTGTTAGGCTGGAGTCCAGCGTGATGGGCTCCTGCCTGCTGCTGCTGCAGCCCGGGCCATGAGCTTGTGTGTGATCAGTGCCATGTTGCAGCTCCCCTGGCTCTGCATGAAGCCCGGCAGCCCAGGGGAGGCTGACCCCAGCATGTGCCCAGAGCTCTCCAAGGGCTCCAGTGATGTGGGGGCCCTGGGCAGAGTTTGAGGGGGGTTTCTCTTGATGTGCCCAAGACCCAATTGCTCCGCTGTCATTCTGCCCCTGATTATTTTGGAGCCAGCAAGTTGTGGGCATTTCACTGCCCTGTGGATGCAAGACCGGGGTGGGCAGGCAATGCGATGCAGGATGGAGCCCATTGCCAGCAGCCAGTGCTCTAGCACCACTGCTTCAAGCATGAGCCAGCCTGGGAGCCCCCTCACTGTGGCCACAGCTGCAGAAGGGCTGTTAGCCACAGCATGTGGTCCCATGCCCGCAGAGCTGCTCTGTCTCATCACAGGCACATCCTTAGGGGCACTCAGGTAACCCTCTCACCACTCTGTGTGCATTGCCACTTTCCGAGGGATGGTTCATGGGCGTTTTTGAAATAGGCTCTTTGCATGTCTCACCCACTGCCTTGTTTCACAACATTACCTTGTTTCTCCCCCTTTTGAACAGCTTGACCAAAATAGCCCATCAAAGATCCAGGACAGAGCAAGGCAGGGCCAGCAGCCATGCACTCCAAACAACATCTTGATTTAAGGGTGGCAATAAAAAACATCACACTCGCGCACAACCAAGGCTAAATTTAGCTCTGACTCCTCTGCACATCATCACCGGACTTCATGTGCCTCGGGGCGGTACCCAGTCCTCGTTAAACCCTTCGATACAGGCACATTGAACGCGCCATCCCCCGCCCAACACTGTGGGTAGCTGTCACGTCCACCTCGGGCTGCTTCTCTTCTGCCCCCAAATCAGCCCGGCTGCAGTGCAGGGCGCGGGGTTGTGCCTCGCCCTGCCCTGCCTTGGTGCCTGGGCGCAAACCTCGGCTTCTGCTGCCGGTAATCGCGGCTGCTCTCCGGCTGTCCCCATCTGGCCTCCAACCAGCACTGCTGCCACCAGGTGATGTGGTGGAAATGGAGGCCTTGGGGTATGGGGGTGCTTGCGTTGGGGTGGGGGGGTCCTAGCTCACCTTTGCCGTATCGGAATGGCTCCATAGTCGCAGCCGAGGAGCTTCTGGGAGGAACAGGGTCATGCTGGAGCCTTTCTGTTAGAAAAGGCCCTCTTTTTCAGGAAATCTCTCCAGGCTTCTTCTACAGACGGCCCCAGGGCTTCGTGCCCTGCCACCTCCCCTCTGCCGGCAGCAGCACTGCTGAGTTCAGCAGTTCTGGCCCTTCTCCCTCTCCGCTTGCAGGCATGACAGATGAGCTCAATTGCCAGAGATTTTGGCTGGACAGGCAACCCTTGCCTCAAACTGGTCTTGTCCAAGGCAGTGACCCTCAGGGAGGGAGATGGCCCTGCTGGGAGCAGCAGCACTGGGAGACACCTGAGCTTTCACTGGCGTTTTGCTTCGCTGCCAGCGGCCCAGCAGCATGCCCATCTCAGCTTTGTTTTCCCTCTCCACCTGCCCCACACTCTGCCATGCCGCACTAGAAGTGGAGCTGCCATGAGACTGCCCGTGGATAAGGTTTGCAAGGTGGCAGCCTGCTCCTGGGCCTGCGTGCTCTGTGCCTCCGTTTCCCCATAAACAAGTCATGCAAATGACAGGCAGCAAGGAGCACCGTGAACCCCTCAGGTGGATGTTTCCAGCTTGCAATGATGCTCTGAGGACATGGGTGTAAAACCCCATGCCCACTCCTGCACATATCCCTGGGCTGCAGCCCCTGTGGGTGTGCTGGGGCCAGCCCCTTCCCCTTGCAAGTGCCTGTTATGGAGCCATGACTTGGAGCAGCTCAGGCCAGGGGACAGAAAGGAGCTGCTGCTTCTGCATCCATGAAGTGAGCCCTTCCCGTGCTCACTGTGCCGCTGCTGGCATTGGCAGTGCTGTGGAAAATTCCTCTGCTCCGCCGGTGGAGGAGTCAATCCATGCACGGCGGAAGGAGGGGGCTGTGAAATGATGCTGGCCAGGGTGCGTCCTTGGGAATCGCACCAGCCAGCTGGGGCAGAAGGGTCCAGATCCCCACTGGGGAACTTAAAATAGCATCTCCTGCTGCCTGCCGCCTGGGTTGGCCCTGGCCTCGCTACGGGGGGAGGACAGAGGCTGGCTTGGGATGAGAGGGCGGATGGCTCTGCATTATAGCTGGGATGGCACCCTCTGCTCCAGCCTGCAGCAGTAGGGCAGGGGCTCGGGTCTGGCAAGCAACACCATGCTCCTTGCAGCCTTTCCTCCCCCTCTGTGCCAGGGGAGCATGGCAAGAGTGATGGCCCCGGCCTGATGCACCTCCCAGCTCTGGCTCCTTCCTCCCACCGCTGGCTCCATCCCACCGGGGCAGCATGGGGGACAGGTTCACTGTGGGGAGTGATTGCAGCTCTGTCTCCCCAGATCCACCTTCTTCAGGGGGCTGAGGTTTGGGGCAAGGTCCTGGTGGCCAGCCTGTGTCCACTGCTGGCCCTGTGGCAGCAGAAGGGAGATGTGACTGGCCCTGGCACCAGGAGACCGTGGCACAGCCCAGTTGGGAGAGACCAACGGGCTCGTCTGTGGCAGCAGCTGCTGGATACTCCTCTCCTGCCCACCCCCTGCACTGGGCACTAGGGAACATCCCCTGGACTTGACACGTCCCCAGTACAACCCTGCTCTGTGGCACGAGCCTCCTTTGGTTTGGGGATGGGATGGCCCTCAAACAGTTACAGCCCAACTTCAGCATCATCACCAGCAGCAACGTCTCTGGGCAAAGGACTCCTGTGTGCCACAGCAGCACCAGGAAATGGGTATTGGAGGGGTGCGAGCAAACAGCAGGAAGTGTCACAAGTCTGCAAGTGGCATCCCCAGCCCCCCAGCAAGGTGTGGGGGATCTTTGTCCACAGCTGTGACCTCCCCGATGCCATCTCTGGAGCCAGACCTTGGTTTGACTGGCTTGGTGTCACATGGCTGAGCTAAAAGCACATGGAAAGCCATGTGGAAAAAGCCACATTGACCTGCATTACAAACGCAATGAGAAATAATATGGAAAAATCCATGTTGTAAAACTCCCTCATTTCCCTTTAAGCGTGCAATTCAGAGTGCAGGCCGTTTCTGAACCCCTGCATGGGGTTTCGCTCTGCTGCCTCCACCTTAATGCATGGAGAGCTTGTGCTCTTTCCAGACCAGATTAATTGTGCAATTATTCCAGCCACATGGCCCTGCTCCTTTGGCAAGGTAGCCATCTAAAACCTGTTATTTGATAAAGTTGGACTTCGTGCAGAGATTACAAATTCCTGGTGTGAAAATCATTTATTCCTGTAGAAATTCCTGGCAGTTGGAGGAGGAAGTTTAAATTTGCACAGTGTCAAGACGATCTGAAACCGACCCCAACTCATCCCTGCCCAATTCAGAGGAGAACCCTTGGCTGCTGGGGTGGTGGTGGTGGTAAAAGGCAGCCGTGAAGGTAGGGAAGAGCTGATGCCCAGAAAGTGGTTAGCTGACTCCTAGCTGAACAGTCCCTGTGCTCCCTGACATCCCGTGTGTTTCCTCCCATTGAAGCGAAAAGGTGAATGCAGTCTGGGATGCAGAGCTATTGGTGACTCAACAGGAGAGGCTGGAATCATCTGAAAGCTGGTTGCCATCCAAAAAGCCTGGGACAGGCTGTTAGAACAGATGTACCAGGGATGGAAATGGACTTGTGCCCCAGCAGCACGTCTCTCTCCAGACCCTGGGCAGACGTCTGTGGGATGAGCTGCGCTCGTGACCTGGCTGTGCGGGAGGAGTGCCTGTGAGTGGACATTGGCCACCATGGCTGGCCAGGGAGAGATGAGGCTGATGCTGGGGCGCCCGATTCCATCCAGGTGCTGAGTAGCCTGTGGGCACTTGCTCAGAGTCCTCAGAGTTTAGGTTTGGGAGCAAACTTGGATCACTGAATGAGGGTGGTGGTAACAAGGCTCTGGCTGAACCCCGTCGAGGCGCCAGCAGCACTCCCAAGGCCCTGGCTGGTAGTTTGAGGAACCACCAAGAAATCCCCTTCCAGGGGCAGCCTAGCTCTGCTGCCTGCTGCCCCCCCAGACCTCCAGGGCAGGGGCTGTCTCCCAGACCCCAGCAGCAAAATCCCAACCCTCCTGCGGTATCCGGCATGGTTTAGGAGAATCTAAGCCTCACACCTCCTACAGGAAACCTTGGCTTTCCAACAGTGAAACACGGGAGGGTTCATTGTCAGGCCTGAGCCATGCACACCATCCTTGCAATGGAGATATGAAATGTTTTGCCTGGATGTTCCTGGTGAAATTGTCCGTCAGGGAAGAGGAGCAAGTGATAGCCTGGCCAAGCAGCCAAGACGTTGGTCCTGGCCCCGGGGAGTGGTCCGTGGGATGCTCAAGTCTTCCCACCTGAGCCTCACATGGGGCTGGGTGCAACGGGGAACCAAGCCCATCGAGGGGAGCTCACGGGGTGCTCAGCAGTTTCCACGTGGGGGTGTTTTGGTAATGGCCAGCTCTGGGGTTTGAATGGCATTTCCTGGGCAGTTTCTCCAGGTGGCTTGGGGCAGGGGGCTGTTACATCCCCAACTGTAGAAAAATGAATTAAAACAATATCAAAGAAGTACATAGGAAGGAACTGGCTTGCCCAGGGCAGATCCAGGACACAGCCTTGCTTCATATCCTGGCACCTTGGGAGCCCCTGGATCCTCCAGAAATCTGGGCACTGTTGCAATGGGGGTGGGTAAATCTCCTGCAGAGCAGCTGCCCCGCAGAGCCAGTGATCCTTGATGGGGCTGGATCACGGCCAGGGCAGAGGGAGGCACCACTGCCATCCACACCCCATGCAGAAGATGAAGGTCCTACATCTTCCCCACTGTGGGACTGGCCCCTGGTTTTGCCTGACCCAAACAGCCACCCCACAAACTGCTCTACTCCAACCACCTGCCACCCCACACCTCCATGTCAGTGTATGGGGGCCATCGCTATCCCAGACATGGTGTCCTCTCCTGGGTGACCCTTCAGGCCCCATGTCTATCATCATCCCCACCCCCTGGCCTCCCTGACTCCTTGGCCATCATGCCCTGCTGTGGGGATGCCCATTGCACAGGTTCACCTTATGCCAGGACCTCCTGGGCCCCTTGGCCATGACCAGCAGGGCTCAGGGACTGTGCCCCATCCTTGCCCATCATCGTCCTGAGCTCCTGGGGACCCCCAGCTCTCTTGTCATCCTGGACACCCCCAGGCCCTTTGGCCTTCATGGCCCCACTCCAAGGGACTCCCCAGACCTCTTGGCCATCATGGCTCTGTTGCTGCTCAGATCCCCAGGGATCCTCCCCAGGACCCTTGGCCACCACCATCTTGGGGACCCCCGGGCTGCTCCGCCTTCAAGGCCCTGCTGCCGGGGACCCTGAGCCCCCTTGGGCATTGCCCCATACCTGGGGGGTCTCCCAGATCTCCTGGCCATCACAGTCCCCTGCTCCCAGGGACCCCACTGCACAGCCAACCCCGGCCCCAGAGACCCCCGGCAACCCCTGGCCATCCCGGTCCCGCTCCAGGAATCCCCCGGCTCCCCGCAGGCCGGTGTGTGCCCCACCGCCTCCCCCGGCAGCTCTGCATCTCCCCTTTCACTCCCCCCGTTCCCGGCCCGGGCCCATTGTCCGCCCGTTCCCGGCCCC